>JAXQQM020071623.1:0-600000 GCA_034641835.2 Pinus albicaulis
TGATAGTGCTAGATGGCTAACTCTATAGGATTTGTATCTTGTCTTTTATGATTGCACGTTGAAACAATGCAGGCTTGCTACCATTGGGCTTATTGAGTCAACAATCAATATTTTAAGTGGCAAGGTTTCTTGACATGGAAGCTGAGCTAGATAGGGGTCTTTAACAGAGGCAAATCACACATAAAATATAGAGCAACACATTCATTTCATCACTAAAGGAAGTCAGAGCATAAACATATGAATTCTGAGTAATACAGATGAAATCTACTGCAAATGTTAAACACAAATATATACATCAAAAAGACATTAAAAACCCCATGAGAATCTCAGGTCTAACAAGAATAAAGTCCTTTATATTACTGATATAAGTCAAATACATAAAAGCAGTAGTTTAGTGAAAAAAATCTCCAACCCCTCACTACTTCTATGCTTTGTCTTTAAATAGACCTTATTTACAACAAAGATTATTATGCTTGGTGGCTAGACCATCAAATTCTCCTATGACACATCACATAACTGAAAAGCGTGACTTCTAATAGAAAACTGCAGCTACACCTTAAAGAAAACATCTCCTGATAGGACTCTAATTCCTATTTATTACATAACTCTACCTTATCTTTGAAACAATTATAATGATGTTTAAAACACAAGTATCACATGCTCGAAAAATCCACATGACAGTTCATCACCACTTTACATATTAAAAAGCCCTCCTAGATCTATGAAGCATAACCCTACTTTTTAGCAAAGCATGACCTTTATCCTCAAATCTTCTTTAGCTAATGACCTGTCTTGATAGCACTTCCTTTGAGTCATAATTATTTTATGATAATATTCCTTGACACATTGGAGGAGTCCAACTGTCCAAAACTACCATTAAGATGCTCCAAAACCTTTAACAATTGCTCGCTACAAAAATAGGACAGTTCTGTAGCGAGTTTTGGTAGCATTAAAAAATGACTTCTACACCAAATAAATTTGATCCTTTGATGTTCCATGGTGTCAATAAAGTAATGACACATCACCACCATCAATCTCCCTCCTTGAAAACTATAAAAAATTATTTTAAAGGCAAAAAGGCTACTACAGGTTTTTTCGTAGTGTTTTCTTGGCTTTAAGCCTAGGAAATGCTACGAAACTGTGTAAAAGTGCAAAAATTTCACATTTCAAAATTGTCTTCAAAAACTAATATTTTTCTGCAAAATTTGGGTTCTCTACATGTTATGGACTAATTAACAGAGATAGTATCCATTTTGTCCAAATTTTTCCCCGTCTGATTAAGTTTAACGAGTCCAGACAAGTAAACTTGGTGAATTTTTCATATTTAGAGAGTCTAAAAAATATCATAAAAGACAACTCCGTGCCCCTTCTGATTAGGTTTAACGAGTCCATATTGGGAAAACTCGGTGAATTTTTCATGTTTAGAGAGTCTGAAAAATGTCTGGAAAGACAACTCTGTGCTCCGTCTGATTAGGTTTAACGAGTCCAAATGAGAAAACTCTGTGAATTTTTCATGTTTAGAGAGTCTGAAAAATATCATAAAAGATGACTCCATTGGGGTACCTTTGTCATGTCTTGATAACCAGGCACGGCAAAGGGGTAATAGTAAGCCCGAAACAGTTCATTTTCTGTGAGTTAGTCCATTGAAGCCGAAAAAGTGAGAAAACTATGTTCGATGGACGTCTACCTCATTTTTTATGAGTATGAGGAGACGGAGTAAACTCAATACTCTTTGTGAAATTTTAATGAGTCCAAAAAAGAAAAACTTGGTGCCCTCCGTGAAATTTTAACGAGTCACGTGGAGAAAACTCGGTTACTTTTTCGGTTTAAAGAGCTTTTGAAAAAGAGGAAAAGAATGGCTCCTTGTTGTCTGTCGTGGTAGTTTAACGAGCCCGACAAAGTCAACTCGGGGTTTTTTCAGTTTTATGAGCGAGAAAAAGGGTCCTAAAAAGAATGCTCAGTGTTTCTTCATGATTTTAATGAGTCTGAAGAAAAGAACTCTAGGTTTTTAGGATTAACGAGCAAGAAAAATACTGTAAAAAGAATGCTTGATATCAACTTCTTATAAGTTTAACGAGTCCAAATAAGGGAACTCGAGGTTTTTCGGATTAACGAGCGAGAAAAAATACCGTAAAAAGAATGCTCGAAGCTTCTTCGTGTAATTTTAACGAGTCCGAAGAAGGGAACTCGAGGTTTTTCAGATTAACGAGCAAGAAAAATACTATAAAAAGAATGCTCTAAGCTTCTTCGTGTAAGTTTAACGAGCCCGAAGAAGAGGACTCGAGGTTTTTCGGATTAACGAGCAAGAAAAATACCGTAAAAAGAACACTCAAAACTTCTTGATCTCTTTCTCATCAATAGAAGGATCTATGTGGGGAAATTTCTTGTGAGACCAAGCAAACACATCGCGGAATTCCTTGAAAAGGGATGTGAAGCACGCAATTTCCTCAGGATTGCAGTCGACTCCAATCTGAATATTTTCCACGATACCCGCTTTGACTGAGATATCAATGAGCATTTTCTTAGAAAGATTACCCATTTTCCCTTCTGAATCGATAGTTTGAACAGTCTTATAAGAAGAGGTAACCACCTCAGGTTGGTCAAAGGATGGGATTTTAGTTTTTATCGCCGCCGAGTCAATCATCGAAGCGCGATGGTGAAACTCTCCCCAAGGTCGTTCTTCTAGAGACATGATCTCTTGAATAGCTTCGTTTGTAGGCAAGACTTCATTGAGGAGATCCTTAGAGAGAAAAGTTATGGGTGGGAGGTTTGTACCGTTAGTCGAAACCATAGCAGTGGAGGGTTCAGATGCGGTTTCGATGGCTTGGTAAGCCAACTCGGCCGGTGAGAGCGGCATCTGATCTCTGTAGGAATCAATGTCTAAATGTTCCAGAATGATCCCTGGGTTGATAGAGCCATCCAAAGTGGTGGATATCATTGCAACCGTGTTTGGGATCAGTGGCAGCGGTAGAGGAAAACAACCCAGTAGGGAAGATGCCTTCAGAAGACCGGTACCGATACTAATGTAAGAGTCAAGAAAGCCTCCTATTAGGGGTATGGTGCTACTTGGTAACGTGGCATAATCAGGGGTGCAGAAGGATAGCTGATCCACTGTGACTATTTTCCCATCCAATGGAAATAGGATGAATCGGAAGACCGAAGACACAATGGCAGTCATGGCATAAGACCAACTGCAACCAAGCAATAGATTATAGTCTAGATGGTGCTCTACGACTTCAGCGTCCACGTTTACCATTTTCCCACTCAAAGTGATGGGAAAGCTAGCAAGGTATCCTTTTGGGAGGAACGTGTGGCCATCAAAATCTTTGAGGGAATTCGATGGCGGGGTGAGGGTAGGAGAACCTAAATTGAGCCAGCAAGCTTGTGACATAACACAGGTCGAAGCACCTTCATCTATGACAGTGCAATGTATTGGTCTCCCTTTCGACACAACCTGCACCTGGAATGCGAGTTGGTGTGAAAAGTGAGGTTTAGCCTTTTCCATATCAAAGATAGCTAGCATGGAATCCTGGGGGTCTATTCCACCAATGGCCGAAAGTAAGGCTTTCCTTTGTGTTGGACAGGTCTGTAATACTTCGAGAGCAGACATGGTTGACGGTGCCTACACCAAATCTTCTACAATGTTGTAGTTTTGGGCTGCACGTGCAGAGGTGTTATGAGTCGTGCGTCGAAGTGTCCCTTTGGGGGGATGAATCACGGGTTCAACAGTAGGCCGTTCGATATACAAATCGTTGGTCGGCAGTGGATTTGAACTAGTTCCAGGTTCTTGAGCATCTATGGTAGGATTTCCATAAAGCTTGGCTCGAGTTTGAAGCTCAACACTCTCAATTCCATAAATGGCAGATGGTCCTTCGTCGGAAGGATGTGAACCACCATTGCCCCATTGATGGGGTTGTGGCGGATTTTCAACCATGTGTTGATGTTGCTGCTACTGATTAGGGAAAGGATTATGAAGAACGACAGGTGTTTGCCCAGAATCCTTGTTGGCAATAAAATCGGTGCATTCCTGCAGCCGAGGACATTTGTATGTCAAGTGGTCCTCCGCACAGATCTTGCAAGGAAATTTCATGGGTTTATCCTTCCCTTTGTCATTTTTGGCAGCGTTTTTCTGATTAGGTTTATTCTGATTATCTGACTGCTCTTCTGAAGAAGACGTCTTTTTCTTGTTCTTCTTATTTTTCCCGCTAGGTTTTTGTGAGGTTTGCACAAAATTCACCTCAGCGGTAGGAAGAGTAGTTGTTTGGTGAGGAGCGGTGGTAGCCGAAAATGGCTGGGAGGTTTGCCCTCGAGGCTGCTTTGTGGCCACACTGGAGATTGTGCCAACGAGACCGTCGGCATGTGTTCTGGTTTTCTGAGTGGCCGAAGGATTTGGGTTACCAGGGGCATGGGGGAGCAGATCGTATAGCGTGCCAGCTTGTGAATAGATTAAATCCAAATGTTGGGAACGGCGAATACATTGATCTTCTATAACCACACCAGAAAGGCCAATGTCTTTAGAGATGTGGGGTAAAAGAGACTTGCAAAACCAATTTTCTAAGAGATGATCCGGGATTGGCGCTTTGACTAGCCTCCTCCTACGTCTCCATTCATGAATATGATTGGAGATGTGGTTGGCAGTGTCTTGGCGTAACAATGTTAACAATTTCGTTCCGGTTTCCACTCTAATTGGTAATTGGAAGTTATTTAGGAACTCCGTCGCTAAAGCGCCAAAAGTATTGATGGCAGTGCGTGGCAATTCTATGTACCACTTGGCGGCATTGCCTGTAAGGGTGCGGGGAAAGAGTCGAAGCCAGACACTATCATCCACCATGGAATTGGATATAGACCATAGATGAAAGGTAGTGATGTGTGCGGCTGGGTCGTCCCCTTGTTTCTCGTCAAACTTCGGGATGTCAGAAGGAATCTTATGCAGTACAGGAGGCCAAAACGGGTTGTGATTGATGGGGTCGTAAGTCAGTTTATGGATATCGGGGATGTCCAAAGCTGCCAAAAATGGAAATTGTGGGTTTGCTCCCGAATCTAACCAAGGCAGTATGGGCTGACTGCTTGGACCATAGGGTCCCCCCATCAATGTGTTACCAGGAGGATAAGTGGGACTTTGATAAAAATTTCCGATAGGTGGAGGAGTAGGGACATACTGTTGCTGTCCATAGGGCATATTGTATTGCAGGGCAAACGGTTGGTTGCCCCTAGTGTAAAAGTGCCCTCCCATTCCAGATGGAGGTTGGGGTTGGTTAGTCCAAATGGATGCAATAGAGTTTCCCGGAGGCGTGCTACTACTTGCATAGTTTGGCAACGGCATAGGCCCTACACCTATATTTGAACCACTTAAGGGAAAAGTATTGATAATAGGTTGTCCCATTTGTCCTAAGGATTGCAGGGGAAGCGAAATGTTCCCTACTGCCTAAGTGCTGGTGACACTGTCCCCTGGTATAGTGGCCAAGGGGTTTGAAATCAGCAGAGGGTTCCAACTGAAAGGGTTGCTAAAAGGTACCAAAGTAGTCATACTTGCGGGAGGAGCTACCGTGGGTCCCCACGTGGTCACAGTAGAAGTAGATGCCGAAGGATTCGGTAAGATACTGACAGTTGTGATGACCGTAGGGTTGGGAGTAGGTATATGTTGACTACTGGGGTTACCCAGTGATGGCATAGAACTGACCACCGACAGGGAGGATGGTGGCGAACCTGGGATGGTTGCCATTGGCATCGACCGAGTGGATGCTGGTGGTGAAATGGATGTTGGTGTGGCCGAAGACATATCTTGGCGTGGTGGAATCTGAATTATCATAGGCCCCAACTGATCAGTGAGTGGAGGATTGTAATGAGGTACAACCCCTTCAGTGAAAGGGTCCTCCGAAAATTCCGGATGATATGAGGCTATGTGACAATCAAGATTAGTCAGTGGAGAATGCTCTTCCGTAGAAGGCACGGGTTCACCAAGGTTCAGTTCTTCCTCAATAGTTAGAGGAGGTAGACCTTGTTGTCGTCTAGACAGACGGCGTGGGTCGGGGGATGCCACGGTGACCTGCTTAATTTTAAAAATTTTTAATAAGTTTTGATGTATTGTAAAGTCTCGGTGACAGTAACCACACACCTAAAAAATAAAAAAGGACTCTCTAAAATCAATCAGCAAGCAGCCAGAATAGGGTGCCCTGTTTGAGCACTACCGTTTGCTGGTGATGAAATCCAGTATCACAATAGTATACAAAGAGGGTTGGTCAAAAGTACAGTTACGGTCACTCTAGAGCTTTGCTCGAACCTCAGAAGATAGGTGTAAGCACTCTCGTGAAGACGAGTACCCTCCTAAAGATCGAAGACAGAGTGGGTCCGTCTGTTTTAGGTACCAGGACAGCCCGTCCCAGTCACCTTGTGTAAGTCCTTAAAAAGTATAGCCACTAAAGATACCTCAAATAACAGACATCATCAGGGGGATCCACGGTCAAGGACAGTGTGCTATATGGGAAGAATACCTAGATCCCCGATCTAGTTTCGACATCCCCGAAGGGAACCCCAATATATAACACACCCACCAGATGCAGTTGAAGG
This sequence comes from Pinus albicaulis, assembly GCA_034641835.2. NCBI lineage: Eukaryota > Viridiplantae > Streptophyta > Pinopsida > Pinales > Pinaceae > Pinus > Pinus albicaulis. The sequence goes on from JAXQQM020071623.1 coordinate 6,568, forward strand.
CGGGCTACCTTCTTGTGCACCCAAGTGTTGTCTCGCGCTGAGCTCCAGTAAAGGAACGGTCCCGATAATATGAGTGCAGTAGGATTTCGCTCATTAATGACTCTAGGTTCAAGTTTTGAGATCTTGGGTAGTTTTCTCACTGCTCCTAACCCAAGATTCTAGCCTGAACTACTGTTTGTGTGAGTTCAAAAAAGATTTGATTGATTTTATTATCGCTTGATTCTTAGTGTACTTGATTATTAGTCTTGCGGAGGGGGAGTAGACGTATGAAATGTAATGAGACTCTGACTCAAGAAACCATGCAAAACATGCTCTAAATATTCAATTCGATGAAGATTATTTCTACAAGGAGAGGTTTCTTTTCAACATCCATGCACTAACATTCAAATAACTCAGTTCAACTTTAAAGATTCAGACTTCTATCTACCTCTTCTTAACAGTCTATAAACTGAAAATTTCAAAATTAACTTAGCTAGATGCAGAAAAAACTAAAAAAAAATTCTTCTCTAAAAAGTAAATGCTTTTGACACTAACTTTTCAAACAAGAGCAAACAAACAGAAATTCCAATTTAGTAAACAAGCGCAGGGATTCAGTCAAGTAGATATACTGATGGCCAAAAAATTCTGCTGCTAAAACACAATCACGGCAGTGAACATCAAGTTTTGGCTGAGTAACGCACTGTCTTTGAGTAAAGTAAGCGTTAATCTAGAGACTAACGCACTATTTTTAAGCAGAGTCAGCATTATAACACACTGGAGAAACTACAGGTGTAGCGTTATCCAGGGAAAAATTCTTCAGATGGTCGAACAGAAATAGGATTGAACTCTGCGAGATTTTGAAATGTTTACTGGGCATAAGTACTGGTCGGAAGGATCTGTGAACAGAGGAGAGAAGAAAGGAGGAAAGAAATAGTCCGGAAACTATGGGGAAACTTCCCCAGCGGAGTCGCCAATTCTGCTATAGGGTAAAATTCTTGGGTTATTGGTTATCGTATATCCCTCTCAAGGCTTTCCGGTGCCCGAGGCAGATAGTAAGATTAGCTGTACTGTTCACAAAGATGGCATATACATGTTCATATTAACTTAAAACAACTTGACGGGATGCGTTAGAAAATTACCTCTTTGATGATCTTGGAGTCCCTTGGAGAACACCAGGCAGTGAAGCAAGAGTCTTTCTTCACCGGCTCCAAATCTTAGTCCTGCAATCAAACAAAGCACTCGTGCAATTTCTAACACAACATATATCCTATCAATTAAGCTAATATATAATGAACATCTAAATTATACCCATCTGAGCCATTCATATCATGTTGTGTAAATATTCAAAAAATAATGACAATATTAAGCATCGAATGGACAAAACAAATGCAGTTCTATTAATATTGAAAGAAGGAGGATTACAACCGTCGGTTGTACCAAGCCCTCCTCAACCTCCCAATCTCTCTATCTCTTAAGTAGTGAAGTCTTAGTCAACAAGCTCTCTAGGAACCTCTTTGACTCTTGGCCTTCACACTATAACACTATCCTCTGCTTCACAAGTATTTGGAACAATAACAATCCTTCGACCTTCAACTAAGAGCCTTCAGCTCCTTTTTATAGGAGAGGGAGAAAGCCATTGTTGCCTTTCTCTTTCCACTAGTTTGGAATAGAAAAAAATAAGATGTTTCTTTAATCTCTATGCTTTTGCCTCCTTGGGAGTTCAGTATTTTATGGTAGTGACCAATAATGGATTGGTGCTTTACAGTTTCCTTTGTGAACTGACTCTCTTGTGAGGGAAAGTCAGAGATTCAAATCATTTTCCGTGCATTTTTCCCATTTCAAACTCAAAACACGAGTAACGCTGCCCTCTAGTGTAAACAGAGTGTTGCCTTAGCCACTAATGCGGCACATTTACTGGTCCTATGCATTATAACGCTCCTGCTTTGTTATAGAAAGGCGTTACCTTGGCAGAAATAGGTTTAATTTAGGTATTTGTATTCCTTCCATATTTGTCTTCTCCTCTGAGCTGATGAGGAGGTATTTTGACCTGTAACACTACTTTAGGCTTGCAAAATAAAGCAAAGCTTACCTCTTCTTCTTCTATCTGTTGTAGATATTCCTTCCTGCTCAGCAACAAGGTCTTTGGATCATTCACTCTGCTGGATGGCTCTCCCTCTTCCATGGGAATCAATGTATGATGTACCCCATCTTTGAAGAAATTGTAAGTGTTCTTCTTGCCATCATGCACTGTTGCTCTGTCAAACTGCCAAGGTGTACCCAACAGTATATGACACACATCCATGGGCATTACATCACACAGGACTTTATCTTTATATTTGCCCATTTGCAGCTCTATCTCACACTGTTATTTCACAACCAGATGGTGCCCTTTATGCAGCCAGGACACCCTGTATGGAGTGCGATGCTCCCTTGTCTTCAACTTCAATTTTTCTATTACCTCAGTGGAAACCAGATTGTCTGTGCTGCCACTATCAATGACTAGCTGGCAGCACTTCCCTTGGACTTTTCATATGCTCCTAAACAAATTCTTCCTTTGTGCAGGCTCAGTGACTTCTTTGGCTTGCTTCAATAGGACCTTATTCACCACCAATGATTCTCCCCTCTCTGGAAGAATTTCATCTTCAATCTCTGCTTCTTCTCCAGCCTGGGAAACAACAGCATTCCTTGGACCAGCACCCACATTCTCTGGACATTCATAGTGCTTGTGTCCCACTTGCTGACATCTATAACACCTCAATTCTCTACCTCTGCCTCTGTCTCTGCCTCCTCTTCCTTTTCCTCTGTAAGAACCCCTTCTGCCCCTTGCATCATCCTCTGTAGATGCATTCTGAGGTGAGCTACTGTTAGCTCCATTCCTGGGTGTAGCAGGCTTTCCTCTACCACCCTGACTTCCCTTTCCACGAAAAGTACCTCTATTCTTGGCAGACTGTTTCCTCAAGAGTTTCTCCTCTGCTTTCAAGGCCATCTGATAGGCCTCTTCCACTGTCTTAGGAGACAGGAGACCAATCTCATCTTGGATCTCCAGCTTGAGACCATTCACATATCTGGCATTCTTCTCAGGTGTGTCTTGAAATTTCCCAGCCCTTATGCTTACTCTGTAGAATTCCTCTGTGTATTCTTTTACTGTCAGCAACCTCTGTATCAGGTTCTGCATTTGCTTATACAATGTCAGCTGGTAATCACTAGGCAAGAATTTACCTTTTAATTTAGCCATCATTCTAGTCCAGCTCTTGATAGGTTGCTTTCCAAATCTCCTCCTCTTTGTCTGCACTCCATCGCACCAAAGTGCAGCATGTCCTTTCAGCTTTGTTACTGCAAACTTGACCTTTTTATCTTCACTTATTTCTTCATAATCGAAGCACTTGTTCATCTCATTTATCCAGTCCACCAGTTCTTCTGGATTCCGCCCCCCTGCATAACTCAACACTTCAATTCTAGGCTTAACTGTAGGCCCCAGAACAGTTCTAAGGAGCCTCATGTCAGGAGGAATTTCAAAATTTTCTTCTGCTTCTTCTATCTCAGGTTCGCTGATGTCTTCAGGATCTCTGGTCTGTCTTCGCTCTATGACATCCATTCTGGCCTCAACCCTCTGCAAATTCCCCAACACCTCAGCGTTGGAAATAGGTCTTCTTCTTCCAACACCTCTACCAACTCGGATTGCCATGTCAGTAGAACAACTTCAGACAACACCTCTGATACCACAAATGATGCAACAATGCTGAAAGTCAACCCTAAGGAGAGATGGTCAACCGTGACGTGGCTCTGTCCTCGTTTCCCTTTTGAAACCTCATTCTTCACTCCACGTGGTCTATTTTATTTTTATTTAATTATCAAATTCATAGAATTTGATAAATAATACTATCCACAAGGTTTGAACTTTAAGTTATATTCGCGAACCTTAAATTATGCCTTTCGAAACTTATATTAATACTCCACGCTTTGTAAATCAAACTTTACAATAGAACTTTTGCTCCGGGTCCACCTCTACATCCAATAGCCAATAAAATGTATGCCCCATACCTTGGTTAAACCTCGCGCATCTCCATCAGACAACCACCATCCAATGACTCTGTGCCAGATCGACGGCACTCGATGATATCGCTCCACCTCCTAGTACGACCATTAACGTGCGATGAGAATACAGAAAGGTGGTTTTTTATTCCAGTCCAGTGCCACGTGTCGAAGGCTCTATGGAATCGCTTCAATTCAGGGAATACCACTCAACCTGCAAAAGTGGTGCGATATGGGCAATCCACCTTTGCAAATCCGCTTGTGGTTTTTCTATAGTGATTAACCAAAGGTCGAGTCGGGGTTGGGATGTCCTTATTATGTCTTAACTCCGGTCTATGGCTCGGTTCTGTTTCAATTGAATTCGTTACGATTATACAGTGGGGAATTCCGTACTAAAGATACAGACAGAGGACTTACAGTGGAATTTAACTCGCAAGATTTATCCAGCCAATTCACGAGAACAATAGATAGAAAGTGCGGAATTATAAAATCACCATTCTCAACGATTTCACGCCGAACCAGTGTAAAATCATTTCTCAATCAAAAAATTTCTCCATTAATAATAATTCGAGACAATTCGATGGCCAACGAGCATTGAAATCATTTAACTGGAAACAATTGTTAACACACAGAGTTTTATTGCAGAAATCTCTCCTCTTCTTCCTCTTTTCTCTCTCTCTCTTCTCCATCCGAAGAATGAAATTATACATCAACACATGTATTTTTGGTTCCTCTGTGAGGACCGTTATGGTAATTCAAGAGCCTAATTATAATTATTCGAAACTAAAAACATGACAGATGAACTAACTATTCGACTTCTACAACTCTAACTGAAATAATAATACAATCAGCTAAGGTATTGACACCTAGCTGTAACAATTCAAATGTTTTCAAACCCCCCTAGCCACAACATGTGGAAAAAACTCCTACATTTTTTGCCAGTGTCTAATGCCCCTGCATCATAAACATTCATCATTCTCACAAATATAGCCTCTTTAATTGCAGGAACAGTCCAAGTAAAGTACTAAGCTTCACTACTTATTGTTTCTGGTTTGGAAACCTTTTCAAGTTCGCATAGAGCCTTTATCCTCTTGAATTTTTTCTTTTTAGCAGCATGCCTTCTTTCTCTCACCTTAGTCTAGCAATTTCATAATTAGTTGATTTCAACCCATCTTCCATTTCTTCATAACTGTTTTTTTCTATCTGAGTGGAAAATATCGTGTTTTTGTCACCTTCAGATATTGGTGATGAAAGGTCTATGAAAACTTCCTCTGTTTCCCTAAATCAATATTGAACTCTTGTGTCTTTTTAGATTTCCTGGTTAAAGGCTTTCTGGGCTTGAACACAAATGCTGCAACCTCATCCTCGAATTCCAGTTTCTTAGAAGATTTCATCTTCTTAGGTTTTCCTTCATAAAATTTTATGAAATCTTCCTGTACCAAATGGGATTATTCAATATCATTGGATTCTAAAACATCATTTAAGTTACCCTTTAAGCCTGGAATTTCTCCTGAGATCACTGGTTTACCCTTCTCCTTTGCAATTTGACTTCTAGTCAATCTCCTTTGAACGGGTTTGTTAGCTGACTATTCTTGTGTCATTTCTTTAATTTCAGCTATATTCTCTTTTGTAGGTTGAGGAGTCTTAAGAATAACCAATAATGCTTTACTCACTTGTTCTTTCACTTGCTTTCTAGGTTTTAGCTTAAAAAATCTTTTTGACCTGGTCATTACAGGCTTACTGGTTTCTGCTGGTGGGGTTTCTTTAGCCTTAGGGCTAATGCTTGTATCTTGGTTTTCCACTCCAAAACCACATAAAAAAAAAATGAAGACCATTCTCTATTGATCCTTTGAAGTTCATGTAAAATTATCAGTTTAATTAGACCATGATGAAAAAGGTAAGTTTCACATCCTTTAATTTTCATTTGCACTTTATCTTCCATCTTAGCTATACTTCGATACAGGAAGAAAGGAAAATCTAAAGAAAAAATGCCAATAAAATGCAATAGGAGTTTAAATTGATATAAATATACTTTATGATATCTTCCCTCATAGGTAAAATACCTTTGAATGTTGAAGAGAAAGTTGGCATAGATGTCTTTGATGTAGCTCCTTGGAGTTTCCTTGGTTAAGTCTATTTCTACAAACTCTGGCTTCAGAAACACTTTACATGGTTCCATATCAAATTTGAAGTTTTTGAACCATCTATCTTGGCCCCTAGTAATCTCTGTCACCAAATCTATGATCTCAGGGGTTACTGACAAGTTCAAGATTCCATATTTTGTGTTTGATCCATTGAAATGTAGAGCAAACTCCTTTGACACTTGACTGTGTCCTCCCTGCAATTTTTACAAAATCTCCAACACCCTGTTTTCTTGAAAGCCTCCATTACTGATTTATCTTTGGCTGGGGCCTCTGTGATTTCAGGCTTTGTTCTTAAAAAATGAACAGACCTGTGGTTTTTCTTTTCTTCTGTCATCTTTGCCTTTGAATTCCTGTAACAAATCAGCCTCACTTGAATTTCTGTTTATCATCCTCGCTTGCTTATGGTAGTTAGCCTCGCTTGTTAATGGTGATCAGCCTTGCTTGAAAAATATATGAGAGAAGCTTTGGTAAGAGATTACCATAAGCTTAGCATTCAAAAACGATCTGTTTGAGTGTTTGCATGAAAACTGCAATAAGAAACTGTTGTAGCCGCTACAACACCACCCAAAATTTTGGGTATATTTAAAATTTCGGGTTCCCCCTCTGCTCGCTTAGGCGTTAAAGTCTTCCACCCGACCTGCAATCATCTGCATCCCGCTGACCTATCCCCAACCCCTCATGAGTTGCCTCGCCATCATGATCCGATGTCATCGTTGCAATCACACCATATGTGGGAAGGATCATCCAGCATGCGCCCGAACACTCTTGTCGTAGTCGCGCCAAGTGTAGTGAGGCTGCCATGCATATGTTTAAATAGAAACCTTTTGTGTATTGACGAGTAAAATCCGTCCTGCTGTAGGTCATTAAGCATGTTGCTTGAACACTTCTCTTAAGCTTGTTAATTTCATGTGTTTCATCTGTGGTCATCATTATTGAAGAGTAATTATGATGTTGTAATATTCCACACAGGGGTCTAAAGTCATCGTTTTTGTTTGTGCAAATTAATTAATGTTGCCCCATTATTATTATTATTCAAATCATGAAGACATGTAACCTGGGTTATTTTATTGCAGGAAGAACCTCTCTGTTTGCACATAAGAGCCAAGGTTTTCCCCAGCAAACAAGGAGACCATTTTCAAAACAAGTAGATGCTGGCGAAACTCCAAGGAACTCACTGATCTGCCCAAGGTCGCAGGTCGCAATTCTGCTGAGGTCGCAGGTCGCAAATCTGCTTAGGTCGCAGGTCGCAATTCTGCTGAGGTTGCAGGTCGCAAATCTGCTTAGGTCGCAGGTCGCAAATCTGCTGAGGTCACAGGTCGCAAATCTGCTTAGGTCGCGGGTCGCAAATCTGCCTAAGTCGCAGGTCGCAAGTTTACCAAGGTCGCAGGTCGCAAATTCAACGAGGTCGCGAGGTCGCGAATTCAACGAGGTCACGAGGTCGCAAATACAAGGAGGTCGCAAGGTCGCACATTTGTCAAGGTCGCGAGGTCGCACGACTGCCCAAGGTCGCAGGTCGCAACATCTACAGAGGTCGCAGGTCGCAAATCCAAGGAGGTCGCAAGGTCGCACATTGCCCCGGGTCGCAAGTCACAGAGGTCGCCAGGTCGCGAAGTCGCACTCCTTGGTAAATGCCCGACGGCTCGACCCAGCGACTAGGTCGCAGGTCGCAACAATGGCTCAGGTCACAGGTCACAAAAATACTGGGTCGCAAGGAAGTCCAACCATCGGGAAGCGGAAAAGTCAGGAACCCCAGAGGGAAGAACCTCTCTGTTTGCACATGAGAGCCAAGGTTTTCCCCAACAAACAAGGATACCATTTTCAAAACAAGTAGATGCTGGCGAAACTCCAAGGAACTCACTGATCTGCCCAAGGTCGCAGGTCGCAAATCTGCTGAGGTCGCAGGTCGCAAATCCAAAGAGGTCGCAAGGTCGCAGGTCGCGAGGTCGCACAACTGCCCAAGGTCGCAGGTCGCAACATTTCCCAAGGTCGCAGGTCGCAAATTCAAGGAGGTCGCAAGGTCGCACATCTCCAAGGTCGCGAGGTCGCACAACTGCCCAAGGTCACAGGTCGCAAATCCAATGAGGTCGCAGGTCGCAAATCTGCCTAGGTCGCGAGGTCGCAAATCCAAGGAGGTCGCAAGGTCGCAGGTCGCGAGGTCGCACCACTGCCCAAGGTCGCAGGTCGCAAATTCAAGAAGGTCGCAAGGTCGCACATCTCCATCCAAGGTCGCAGGTCGCAAATCTGCCTAGGTCGCGAGGTCGCAAATCCAAGGAGGTCTCAAGGTCGCAGGTCGCGAGGTCGCACAACTGCCCAAGGTCGCGAGGTCGCAAATCCAAGGAGGTCGCAAGGTCGCAGGTCGCGAGGTCGCACAACTGCCCAAGGTCGCAGGTCGCAAATTCAAGGAGGTCGCAAGGTCGCACATCCCCAAGGTCGCGAGTTCACACAACTGCCCAAGGTCGCAGGTCGCAACATCTACCGAGGTCGCAGGTCGCAAATCCAATGAGGTCGCAGGTCGCAAATCTGCCTAGGTCGCGAGGTCGCAAATCCAAGGAGGTCGCAAGGTCACAAGTCGCGAGGTCGCACAACTGCCCAAGGTCGCAGGTCGCAACATCTTCCGAGGTCGCAGGTCGCAAATCCAATGAGGTCGCAGGTCGTATATTCACTGAGGTCGCAGGTCGCACATTGCCTTGGGTCGCAAGAGGAACTTGTAAAGGGCTTTTCTTTTTGGGAAAACTCAAGAGCTACATGCAATTGTATTGAAAGATTCTACACTTGAGCATATGAATATAGAGTCTTGTTAAAATACCCTATGGTTATGATGTGTTTTGCTGTATGAACACTTTGCGTATTTCTTGTACAGTTTCAGAATATCCTATGATTAATGAAGCTGCACTATTCATGTCATCGTTTATGCGTCATGGCTATCCGTGTTGTATCAATTATGTTCATTTTATTATCTGTTCTATTAATGAATGTTAATGAACTATTTTGTTAGCATTTCGTTTCATCTTTCAGGAAGTGGAGAGGTATCTTATCATAAAGAACTATTTCCTTTTCATATCGGATTACTTTATAAGCATTACTACAAAGATGTGTTAAGCATAACACATCCTTGAGGTGTGGCTTGCTTCATCTCAGAATCTGTTACGATAGTGTATGATTCATGTTTAAATACATCAATCCCTGTGACTCACTGTGGCTGGTGTTTGTCCGCAGGTTCAGAAAGGTTCTTTTGAGGCCGAAGGGAAGTCATCTTAAGTGGTAGCCGGACCCACACCCTGGACGGGATCCCTACTCCAAACGGTTGAAGGTCTAATTGGGACTTTCTACCGGGGAGATCCCCTACTGTTGGCCGGACAAATTTTCCCGTCAACAGAATTGGCGCTAGAAGGAAGGCTTGAACCTCTGACCAGATGTTTAACGAAAAAGGGGGGGCCAGATGACAAGCTGAGCCCTTAGAGCCTGCAGTTAATCTCATATCTGTAATGGCTCGTTCCCAAATCATTCTCCTGAGATGTTTGTTGGAGTTCTATGAACCTGGATACTTCATCCCCGATAAACTTATGTATCACTTGTCCCAGTTAAAATTTGATGGTGAAAATGGGGTGTCCATAACCCAACACTGTTCAGATTTTTGTGACTTTGGTGAGTGTTATGAAATTGACGATGAGGGTTTGTTTTGTTTGCTTTTCTTCCTCACCCTCGAAGGTCGTGCTAAGCAATGGTGTTGCACTTTGCCGGAGTCTTCCATCCATTCATTTGAACAGCTCGCCCATAAATTACAGCAAGCTTTTCACAGGTATGATCCTCATGATGTTGTAATGAAGTTACATCTCATCAGAATGGAACCGTAGGAATCTTTAGGTGAGTTCCTTATCAGATTCGTTCATTATTGTTTTGAGTTCCGTGAGAGGGATGTTGATTGGAAATATTTAGGTGAACAGTTCAAGTATGTGATTTCCCTTGAGCAATTTCAGTTAGATCCTAGTGTTCCCTATGATGACCCGCAAGTTACCGGCTGTTTGGACTTTTTCACTAAGGCTTCCTTGTCCATCTCCCCGAGTCCAGGCCACATTCAGGCCTCCAAAGAGAGTGTTGCTATTTTTGATATTCTCGCCCCTCTTCCTGAGTTGTATGGGAGTGGGGTTGTGACCTTGGAAGTCTTGAGTAAGGATAGAGACTGGCAGGAGGATAAAGCCGATTGCACCACCTTTGAGCCTTTCACGTACCATGTCGAATCTAAACACCCCAGTGGATCATTATCTCTTTTGACGCATGAAACCTACCTGGAGCCCACTCAATGTCTCCCTGGACTTAGTCATGAATCTAGTTCACATTCAGATTATGAATCTGGCTCAGATTCGGATTATGAATCTGGTTCATATTTGGATTACGAATCCGGTTCAGATTCGGATAATGAATCTAGCTCGCATTCAGACTATGAATCTGGTTTACATACGTATTATGAATCGACTCCTACCACGCATAAAGTTTATTCCCTTACAAGGCCTGTCAAATCATTGTGTCCTCTGAACGACACTAATGTGCGTGTTGAAAAGCCTCGTGTGGTTAACGCCCCTGTGATTCAATCTTTTCGTTCATTATTTCCTAGTTTGTTTCTCGATCCCGCCACACCAGTAATTTCTTCGAGACATTCAAAATTGCCTTATACTGGTATTGGCGACAATCATAAGCACGTAGAAGGTGTTTCACAATCACAGTCCAAAATCGATGAATCTGTTACATCTGACTTTTCTCACTTGGGATCTTTAGATAGCCATAGGAGTGATTCCCCGTCTGAACAACTTCAAGATGTTCCCTCTGTTGATCCATCCCAGTCGGTAACTCTCGGGGAGCCTGACATCTCAGGTACCCATTTCGAACAAATCAATGATTACAGTGATCCCTGCTTATCTGAAAACATGTTCAATCATACCATCGAGGAATATCACTCGGATCTCTTGGCTGACCCTATGAGGACACCTAAATTCGATGATTCTCTTTCAAAAGATTCAAATACCCACCAAAAAATCGAAACGCTTCAGCTTCCGCCGACCGTTTCTGAAATGACAATTCCCCAGTACCATGCTCCTTCCAGCATAAACGCGTCGAATTCACCCCATCTTGGCAAATCTGGAGAATCCGAAATTTTGATTTATCAATCTGTCAGTGCGCAAACATTTGACCAAATTGATACAAAGCCTACTGACATCTTTCAAATCACTGCAATTGACAATCATACCCATTCGCCTATTGATCTCGCCAAGCAGTCAAAGTTGGAAAACCCCTTGCCCAAAGGTCCAGAGTTTGTGCAAAGCAGTGAGGAATTTCAGGCTCCTTTAAACGTGGATTCAGATCCCCATACCCTTAACCAAACCCAGGAGCAACCCCGGACTAGATTTTTCGAAACTAGAATTTCTACACTTGGATGTGCATGCATCTATAATTCGCCTAGCACTTGCGTATTGTTTCCATTCCATAAAAATGATGGTCCCCAACACCAGGATGAGATTTTCGATCAACTCAACCGACCCCATTCAGTGAATGTGCTGGCAAATAGAAATGGGCTTACCCATCACCCCTCAAATCCAGGATCATGCATGAATGATTTTTTGTCATTTATCCATAATGTTGAGTTTCAACAACATATTGTTGGTTACCAAGATAAGAATGGGATTCAGCTTGCACAATCTGTTCTGGCATGTTCTTTGGTAAGTATCTCTGATCATCTTACCGTGGCACCCGCTCCTCAAGTAAGTTTTGTTGTTGCTGCAATTTTTTGGATGCTAGCCCTGATCCTGATCATTGTTGTTCTTGCAGGACAGGAACTAATGCGGTGGCTGCACTGGAAAGCTGATTTTACATAACCCGACCGCATCATTGGTTAAACTAGGATTTAGGTGTAGGCTAGCTAGGACCCGCAATAAAATTTTTTAGTTTCAGAGTTAATTAGGTTTACTTGCAAAATTTTTACTTCATAGTTTAAAAATGTGTTTGTTGTTTTTGTTTACGATTAATATTTTAGGCATCATCATGTTAAAAGTATTTTCCTTTCAATGCCTTTTCAGTTGCTTGTTGTTGCATAAATAATCATTGCTTGTAGTTGCACTTACAACTGGTTGATCGTTCTCGCACACGGCGTTGCATTGCACCTTGAGCCTCGCTTATTACATTGCGTCGTACTCTCTCTCCCTCACATCATTTTTTTTTTTTTTTTTTCATATCGCCTGCCACTTCATGAGCCCTCATTGCAACCCTATCACCTTGCAGTCTTGTTTTGCCCCGATGGCTGAAACAATAACCCCATTGTTTTGTGTGAGGTTGCGGTGGCTATCTCAAGAGGCAGCTTTCTCTTAGGACTAGTCATCGAAGTCGCATTATCAACAAGAGGCCTATGAGTCTAAACTTATTATCTAGGGAGATACGAGCCGGTTGTTTGTAGGAGACCTGATGAGTTGAAATGACCCCTACCCGTAGCCTAAGCCTTGTGCCCAGCATAGTCTTGGACGTCTTAATGATCTGTTTTGCACACTTCACCTATTGTGGTATATGGGATGTGAAGGTTCGGCACAAGGGAAAACCCAAATCAGGACATCTTTCAGTTTCTGTAACACAAGAAACAACCTCTCTTTCTCGTAAAATAAGTCGGGATCCCTCATCCATGAGCACATGAAAATAAGTGCCACGAGCACATGAAAATAAGTGTTGTAAGCACATGAAACAAATAAGGGTAAAGGATCGAGAAAGGCTTCCTGCGCAGAGAGGTAATGCAACGACTCCGCCGGGGTACTGACCAGGCTCGCTGGCAGCAGAGCAACGTTTATGATTTCTTGAAGTGACTCCGCCGGGGTACTGTCCAGGCCTGCTGGCAGCGGAGCAACACCAGAAACTTACTTTAAAAAATCCTGAAAATAATAAACCCAGTGCCTTGCTCTTCACATCGTCAACAAACTACTGGCGTCTGTGAGCTTTCTCTTTGATGTGTTTCTGATTAATGAGACTTAGTTGAGGCACAAGGATTAGGCATACCTATAAAGGGCCAGAGTAATACGAAGCGGTACCCGCGAAACTTGTTCAATATTCCCTTGCATCACTATCTTGGCTCAGACCTTTGTTGTGATATGAACAGAGATGCTGGATTCTACCAGTTGTTCGCCATTTGTTGTAGCCGCTACAACACCACCCAAAATTTTGGGTATATTTAAAATTTTGGGTTCCCCCTCTGCTCGCTTAGGCGTTAAAGTCTTCCACCCGACCTGCAATCATCTGCATCCCGTCGACCTATCCCCAACCCCTCATGAGTTGCCTCGCCATCATGATCCGATGTCATCGTTGCAATCACACCATATGTGGGAAGGATCATCCAGCGTGCGCCCGAACACTCTTGTCGCAGTCGCGCCAAGTGTAGCGAGGCTGCCATGCATATGTTAAATAGAAACCTTTTGTGTATTGACGAGTAAAAGCCGTCCTGCTGGAGGTCATTAAGCATGTTGCTTGAACACTTCTCTTAAGCTTGTTAATTTCATGTGTTTCATCTGTGGTCATCATTATTGAAGAGTAATTATGATGTTGTAATATTCCACACAGGGGTCTAAAGTCATCGTTTTTGTTTGTGCAATTAATTAATGTTGCCCCAGTATTATTATTATTCAAATCATGAAGACATGTAACCTGGGTTATTTTATTGCAGGAAGAACCTCTCTGTTTGCACATAAGAGCCAAGGTTTTCCCCAGCAAACAAGGAGACCATTTTTAAAACAAGTAGATGCTGGCGAAACTCCAAGGAACTCACTGATCTACCCAAGGTCGCAGGTCGCAAATCTGCTGAGGTCGCAGGTCGCAAATCTGTTGAGGTCGCAGGTCGCAAATCTGCTAAGGTCGCAGGTCGCAAATCGGCTGAGGTCGCAGGTCGCAAATCTGCTGAGGTCGCAGGTCGCAAATCTTCTTAGGTCGCAGGCCGCCAATCTGCTGAGGTCGCAGGTTGCAGGTCGCAAATGTGCCTAAGTCGCAGGTCGCAAGTTTACCAAGGTCGCAGGTCGCAAATTCAACGAGGTCGCAAGGTCGCAAGTTCAACGAGGTCGCGAGGTCGCAAATACAAGGAGATCGCAAGGTCGCACATCTGTCAAGGTCGCGAGGTCGCAAATTTGCCTAAGTCGTAGGTCGCAAGTTCACCAAGGTCGCGAGGTCGCACGACTGCCCAAGGTCGCAGGTCGCAACATATGCCAAGGTCGCAGGTCGCAACATCTGTCGAGGTCGCAGGTCGCAAATCCCAGGAGGTCGCAAGGTCGCACATTGCCCTGGGTCGCAAGTCGCGAAGTCGCACCCCTTGGTAAATGCCCGACGGTGCGACCCAGCGACCCAGCGACTAGGTCGCAGGTCGCAACAACGGCTCAGGTCGCAGGTCAGAAAAATACTGGGTCGCAAGGAAGTCCCACCGTCGGGAAGCGGAAAAGTCAGGAACCCCAGAGGGAAGAACCTCTCTGTTTGCACATAAGAGCCAAGGTTTTCCCCAGCAAACAAGGAGACCATTTTCAAAAACAAATAGATGCTGGCGAAACTCCAAGGAACTCACTGATCTGCCCAAGGTCGCAGGTCGCAAATCTGCTGAGGTCGCAGGTCGCAAATCCAAAGAGGTCGCAAGGTCGCAGGTCGCGAGGTCGCACAACTGCCCAAGGTCGCAGGTCGCAACATTTCCTAAGGTCGCAGGTAGCAAATTCAAGGAGGTCGCAAGGTCGCACATCTCCAAGGTCGCGAGGTCGCACAACTGCCCAAGGTCGCAGGTCGCAACATCTGCTGAGGTCGCAGGTCGCAAATCCAATGAGGTCGCAGGTCGCAAATCTGCCTAGGTCGCGAGGTCGCAAATCCAAGGAGGTCGCAAGGTCGCAGGTCGCGAGGTCGCACAACTACCCAAGGTCGCAGGTCGCAACATCTGCCAAGGTCACAGGTCGCAAATCCAATAAAGTCGCAGGTCGCAAATCTGCCTAGGTCGCGAGGTCACAAATCCAAGGAGGTCGCAAGGTCGCAGGTCGCGAGGTCGCACAACTGCCCAAGGTTGCGAGGTCGCAAATCCAAGGAGGTCGCAAGGTCGCAGGTCGCGAGGTCGCACAACTGCCCAAGGTCGCAGGTCGCAAATTCAAGGAGGTCGCAAGGTCGCACATCCCCAAGGTCGCGAGTTCGCACAACTGCCCAAGGTCGCAGGTCGCAACATCTACCGAGGTCGCAGGTCGCAAATCCAATGAGGTCGTAGGTCGCAAATCTGCCTAGGTCGCGAGGTCGCAAATCCAAGGAGGTCGCAAGGTCACAAGTCGCGAGGTCGCACAACTGCCCAAGGTCGCAGGTCGCAACATCTTCCGAGGTCGCAGGTCGCAAATCCAATGAGGTCGCAGGTCGCATATTCACTGAGGTCGTAGGTCGCACATTGCCTTGGGTCGCAAGAAAGCCCAACCGTCGGGAAGCTGAAAAGTCAGGAACCCCAGAGGGCAAGCTTTGCCCTATAAATACTTCCTCCGGGAACTTGTAAAAGGGCTTTTCTTTTTTGGAAACTCAAGAGCTACATGTATTGTATTGAAAGATTCTACACTTGAGCATATGAATATAGATTCTTGTTAAAACACCCTATGGTTATGATGTGTTTTGCTGTGCGAACACTGTGTGTATTCCTTGTACAGCTTCAGAACATCCCGTGATTAATGAAGCTGCACTCTTCATGTCATCATTTATGCGTCATGGCTATCTGTGTTGTATCAATGATGTTCATTTTTGTCATCTGTTCTATTAATGAATATTAATGAACTATTTTGTTAGCATTTTGTTTTATCTTTCAGGAAGTAAAGAGGTATCTTATCATAAAGAACTATTTCCTTTGTGATCAGACTACCTTATAAGCATTACCCCACAAAAGATGTGTTGCTAATGACATCTCTACTGTTGGCCGGACAAATTTTCCCGTCAACAACTTCCTTGGAATATCCACCACAACTTGCGTAATTCCAATTCCTTACATGCATTAGTTATTATGGTTGATTGATCAGTTAAATAGATGATCATTGAGTTAGACTATTGTCCTACTACACAACTGACCTTCCACTAGTTCTATTGACACATAGAACTATTTTAATTGAATACGACTAGAAATAACCGACCTTGGTTGCTACAAATTAGAAATCACACATGCTTAACTAATCTCCAACCCCTCTAATTCAAATTTACTAATATAATTAAGTGATAAGATCCATGTTGCACAAGTTAACTACCTCCAAGTTGTTTGTTGATGTAAAATTTTAATTTTTTCAATGTGACCAAGGAAAAATCAAGTTGCGTCTTTCTTGCTACAATTTTCAACAACGAGCATGGCTAATAGTCTAAAATCCTTGCGTGGCTGGTCCACCCACTCCAGGTTCGACGTCTAATGGCACCTCACAAGTCTACAACACATATACAATTGGAAGAGTCTTGGAGCACAATCAGCGAAAATCGGCCTCTCCGCGCCCCACACCCAAAAATTATAAAAGAAATCATCGATAAGTGTTATCATTTAGTAAATGAGAGATAAGTGTTACTCCAGATAAAGAAAAAAAATCAGAGGTTTTAAGTGTCAGTGAAGAGAATCAGGAATCAGAAGCCTTTTTGTTTACAGAAAGGGAATTAGAATAGATATTGGATATTGCACCCTTCTTAGATAGAGCTATTCTAACTGAAGAAGACATTAAAATAGTTTTAAAATTTCTTCAAACTCATCCTGAATATTAGTCCTCTCTTGAACCACAACATGATTATTCTCACCTGTTCCAAAACCTATCTATTGGCTCCTCCTCTTCTCATAAGGGAAAAGGTAATACTCCTGAAATTCAACCTTTAATCTCTCTAACTATTTAGCTCAATAAAAAAAAATTTAATTTGTTGAAATCCTTCAAGAATCTACATCTGGATCTGATTCTCTTGGCGAGGTTGAAATAAAATCCTCTTGTGTTCATTTTTTTGATAATCCTTTCTCATATCAAGAGCATGGATAAATGGCCCAATAACTTTCTGCTATTCTGAAACAAATACAGATTCCACAAACTACAATTTCAAGCACTCAAACATCTGTATCAACAAGTCATTTGTTGATTGTACCTCAACAAGTCACCGCTTAGCCTCCTCCTACAAGGATGCAACTAATTTTTGCTACAAGATATGCACTTCTTGTTCTCCCTCAACATTTACATTCCCTTGCTCAACGGGATTATCTCAGATATTTTCCAAAATATACAGGGGAGGGAGAAGGAATATCTGCTAAGGAGCATTTAGTTTCTTTTTACAGTTATGACGATAACCAAAATATTGTACAAGAAGATGTTTGGTTGATACTCTTTGTTCAAAGCTTGGATGGAGAAGATCGTAAATGGTTTAGAAATTTACCAAAAAATTCAATAACAGGAATAGATGATTTGGAGGAAGTGTTTGTAAAACAATGGGATGCATGTAAGGATTGCTTATATTACTTTACATAGTTTGGAGCTTGAAAGAAGAATAATGATGAGTCATTAGAAGATTTTACAAAGAGATTCAATAAAGTTTATCATAAAATTTCAGTAGAAATCTAACCCCGTGAAACTACAACTATGATAACCTTTGGCAATGCCTTAGAATCCAAGTTTTCATTATGGTTAAGAGTAGAGAATCCACAAATATTGGTAGCTATGCAAGAGGCTGTTATTGGAGTGCAGTCCAATATTTTTGCCTCAAATAAACTGAAAATAGAAGAGGGGAAGGGATTAAAGGATAAGAAACAAATGAAAGAGGAGAAACTACCTTCTTCCTCTAAATATTTTATAGCTGAAGAAAATCTTGATCGAATTTCCAGTTTAATTAAAAATCATGCTTCCAAAATGTCTAAACTAGAATTAGAAAATTGGTCTACTGCTAGACCCTTTCAAAATGAAGGAAATAGAAATTCGGATCCTTTAGGAGACGATTTCAGCCTCAATAGATTTTACAACATCTAAGAAGAAATCCCGATGATCAGAATGTTCATCTTCCATTGAATCATTTTGCTGAGGAAAATCAACAAGAGCATGAAGAGGAAGATGAAGACATAAATTTAGTTGGGGAGACATCATAGTCAACTTGTTTGAGTCTGCAAGAGTATGAAGATCATTCTATGATAAATCTCTTTTCAGATGACAAATATGGTCATATTTGTGTCCAAAATGAGAAAACCCAAGCTGAAAATCAAACATAAAATTATAATTTGAGTTCTAAACCAGTTTTCCGAAAGCCCCATCAAAAATAAGATTATAAAAAACATTCTTCAAAAAAAAAGACAAAATTTAATGATACTCCTCCATTGCCTAACCTTCCTCTAGTCAGGAAAAATGTTGTAGAAAATAAGGATTCAACCCCTCTCAATTTCAGTTTCGAGTCAGAACTAAATAAAATCAAGATTCCAATTCCACTCCCTGAACTGTTGAAAAATCCAGTCTACAGAGAATAATTTAAAAATCCGTTACAACCATCTACTCCTGATCCTAACTCAGTAAATCTATAGGATGAACATCCTACCATCTACTTGGGTATCCATGTCCAAGATTAGAAAAATGATAATTCCCCATCTTTTTATCTTCCAATCAATATTCATGACAAGCTACTCCATAACTGCCTATTAGATTATGGGGCCTCTCACAATCTAATGCCTAAGAAAGTGATGGATGAACTAGGACTGGAAATCACTAAGAAAAACCATGATCTTTACACATTCAACTCTAAAAGGGTCAAGTGTTTTGGAGTAATCAAAGATTTGGTAGTCTCCCTTACCCAGCTCCCCATGAAAATTCTAGTAATGGACATAGTGGCTGTGGACATACCTTCTAGGTTGGAATGCTTCTTTCCAGATCTTGGTCCAAAAATCTGGGAGGCACCCTTCAAATGGATATGACCTATGCCATTATCCCTATATTTAGAGGATAATTCAGGAGCTTGTATAGGTAAACACAAATGGATTATATCATAAGTGATAAAAAAAAACCCCTCAAATCATCCTATATATGTAAAGGAGAGGGAGTTAGGGTCATCCATATTACACCTTACTACCGATGACAACAATTTTCAGCTTGAACTCAGGAAAAAGCAGAATTTACAAGTCACAAATGAGTAGAATTTGGAAACAAGGTAGGTCTAGAAATTAAATTTTGATGGAACCTCATCACGAGAGGGATGAGGGGCTAGTGTAGTTCTTATTTCTCCCACTTAGAAAGTAGTAAACTTATCATATAAATTACAATTTGTCACTACCACCAACACTATTGAGTATGAGGCCCTTGTTTTGGGTATGAAAGCAACAAAAGATTTGGGAGATGAACAGTTGGTTGTTTTTGGTGATTCATAATTGGTGGTACAGTAAGTGAGAGATAATTATCAAGTGAAAAAATCAAAATTAAAAAACTTCAGAAATGAAGTGTGGGATTTAATTGAACCATTTTTCAGCCTTCAATTTAAATTATGTTTCTAGGGAAGAAAATGAAATGGCGGATTCACTGGCCATAGCTATGAGTAATTTTAAGGTTCCTCTTGATGTTAAAGCAACATATGATGTCCAGATAAAAAATAGACCTTCCATTCCTGAAAATATCAAATACTGGAAAGTATTTGAAGATGCTAAGGAAATTCAAAAATTCTTGGAATGTGTAGGGGAGTTTTCAGACAATCAAATTGATAATGAGCAAGACACAGTTGAAAGTAAAAATAGAAAGCCCTTTAAAAATACTATAGCTGGAAAAGATATTATTGATCTAAAAACAAACATTATTCCTAAAGGCTTGGTTCCTTTAGAGAGGTCGTTCGATAATAATAATATCTTTTTAAAGCCTAATAGTAAAATAGATGGAGAGAATACACTTAACTGCAATATTGGTACATAAAATGAGCCTACATTTATTAAAGTTTATAGTTTTCTTCCCCAAGAAACTAGAACTAAATATGTCAATCTATTGAAGCAATATCCAGACATTTTTGCATGGTCCTACAGTGATTTAAAGACCTATAACAAAGTGTAATGGAACATAAAATTCATCTCAAAACAGAAGCGAAACCTGTAGTATAGAAGATAAGACATATTAATCCCATGTTACTCCCTTTTATTGAAAATGAAATAAGAAAGATGTGGGAAGCCAAAATAATTCTTACCTTAAGATTTTCCAATTGGGTCGCTAATATAGTTCCAATCCGAAAGGAGAACGGTGAAATTAGAATTTGCGTTGATTTCTGCAATTTGAACTGGTGTTCGCTAAAGGAAAATTATCCTTTACCCAAGATGGACCATGTTTTGCAACAGGTAGTAGGCTCAAATAGGTTGTCAATGATATATGGTTTCTCGGGGTATAATCAAATCTCAGTTGATAAACAAGATAGGGAGAAAATAAATTTCACTACACCCTAAGAACATTTATGTACAATAAGATTCCTTTCGGTTTAATGAATGCAGGTGCAATGTTTCAGCATGCAATGGATATTGCCTTTGCAAGGGAAAAGGACAGGTTTGTAGTCATTTACTTGGATGACATTATACTATTTTCAAAATTTGATGAGGATCATTTAAAACATTTTCAACACGTGTTTAATAGGTGTAGAAAATTTGGTTCATCTTTGAACCCAAAGAAATCATTCTTTGTTGCTCAAGAGGGAAAAATATTGGGTCAGATAGTGGCAGAAAATGGTATTTGTATTGAGCCTGAGAGAGTTGAGGTTATAAAGACTATTGGTCTACCTAGAAATAAAAAATAATTGCAGTCATTCTTGGGTAAAATTAATTTTCTAGGGCGTTTTGTTCCAAACTTTACAGAACTAATTAAACATATAAATGCCTTATTAAGGAAAGATGCAGGATTTAAATGGTAAGATGAATCAAAAGAATATTTCATAGCAATAAAATCTACCCTAACCGAAGCCCCGGTGTTAATCAACCCTGATTTTGAGAAGGATTTCCTAACATTTTCATATGATTATGAGGAAACTATTGTAGTACTTTTAATACAAAAGAACGAAGAAGGCTTGGAGAAGCCTATTTATTTTTTCATCCGTGCATTAAGAGATGTTGAGTTAAAGTAAAGCTTGATTTGGTAATGCATTGGTATGTGAGAAGAGAAAACCATGGAAAGCATGCAAGTTCAACAACTTGTGGTTCGGGCCATTCAAGATTGCTCACGTTTTGGAGAACACCACATTTCTAATCAAGAATTTAGATGATGATCAATTGACTAGGGGTCTAGTCAATGGTCATTTTCTCAAAAAAAAATTCATTTGTTAAGTCAATCATGTCTTTCCATTGTAAAATATCCGGAGTGTTGTTTCAATAAAACTCCATGCCCAATAGTATGTGTGTCTGTAAATAGAGTCAAGTTTGAGTTCAGTCAATGAAAAGTCAGTTCTTATCATTAGTTCCTTAAATTATAAAATTCCTGAGATTTTAAGGCACTGAGTCTACGGTCCTTGAAGCCTTGCAAGGAGGACTTCATCCACAATAGGAGCCACTATTAGCACTGTATTTTTTTCGTCTAGTCATCATTGCATTTGTCTCTTTGATCCTTTATTTTCCCCCTTATCCCATGGTTGAAGGCCTTGTGGGGTTAAAAAGAGTGTCAAATTTGTTATTATTTTCAACAAAATCCATAATTTTGAGTCCAAGAGTATATTTTTGTGTCTTAGAGTAATTAGGGTAAATCTATTTCTTAATAAGTCTCTAACTACCTTGTGTAGTTAATGCCATGGATTTAATTTTAGAGTATTATTTATCCATAATGACATCTTCTTAAATTGAATGATCCAAAATCAAGCATAAAATGTCAAAATAATTTTCTATTTAGGAAATAACAAAAAATTGCTACCTTTATGCAAAGTAGCAATTTTCCCAGAAAATTTGGTTTCAAAGGGCAACACAGAAATTACTTCCTTTATGTAAAGTAGCAATTTTCTCAGAACTTGTATAAGGAGTTGTCAAGGATAAAACAACATGAAAAGGCGCTACTCTTTTGGAATGTAGTCATTTCTCGTTGGAGGTCCACTAAGAAGAGGATTTTCTATTGTAACTTCTAAATTTAGAAAATATGCCAAGGACACTACTCATTAAAGAATAACCTCAAAACTAAAGTACGAGTAGCAGTTACATAAATTATTTGGTGGAGTGATGCTGAGTTTGCACCTAAAAGTAAATCATTCAGTTTCGTGTTAACTAACTTCACTGAAATCAAGGGCATGCAGAGAGTTTAGGGGTTTACATTCATTGTTTCTCGTAACTATTTACCCCGAGAAATCTACCTTTCAAATTTCTTCCAGCATCGTTTAGGGCTCTGTGGCTTTCCTCTGTTCATTATTTACAAGTGTTCATCAACATTTGAATAAGGTGTTAGTAATACAGAATGGGCTGAAGCGGTAAAGTAAACCGCTCGGAACCTGCTAATAGACAGTTTTCTAACCACCGCGCAAAGGCACAATTTTAGGCAGTCGAATGGTATCATTTTTTGAGCAAATTCTTAGGGGAGAATGTTGTGGTCACTCAAGCATTAGCCAAATCCTTTAACGAAAATTGGGTCATGGTGGGGTCTCAAACATTCGAGATATTAGAAGCCATCATAGCATGAGCTACATAGTTTTCGACTTCAGGTGAGTCATGGTCGTAAGGGAAAAATTTTGTTTGCAGAGGATTTAAATGCATATATTAAACCTAAACATGCAAATGTGAATTGGACTCCTATTATCCCTATTTCCTATTTTAAGCCTAAATAACAGGGAGTTATCACTATAGTCTTACGCTATATCACCTGCGAGGGAAGGTTCTCTATAGTTCATCAATATCAAATGAGATTTCTATCTCATATTTCAGGCTCTAGACCTATGAAACTCCCTTTCTTCCTTTACAAATCACTGACGAAAGTGTATCAGAAGATATGGTGAACCCAAAATTATTTTCTTCATAATATTTATCACCGAGGGTTAAATAAAAATGTTGTTGTTATATCATTTGAAGAAGAGGAGATACACGTGGGAAAAATTTCTAACGTATGAGGGTTTCAATGGAATTATTTCAAGAAGGAAAGTGGGAAATCCTTCAATAAAAAAGAGCCAGGTTTCTACCATTGGGGAAGAATCGAACCACCCACCTATGCCAACCCCTTTAAAAGTTGAACTTATCAGCATATTGTGTGACCAATCTCCGTCTCCATCAAGTAGGACAATTTGAAGATCAATATTATTTTGGGCCTATTTACAAAGTTATCAGTGTTCGCTACATTTTCAATAGGTAGCTCTTTGTTTTTATCATAAGAATATATAAGGATGGGTTGGTTTGGTCTCAAGAAATGACATTAGATGGTGATTAAGTATATGAAGCTATAGTGGTAATATTTTCTTCTTCCCAGCCAAGCCCTATCTAGTGAGTTATCTTCCAGGTGTCACATTCAGTTAGTAACTATTGCACTTTTTATGGAGAAAAATAATCCAGGAATCAAGGAGAAGTTAGGCACCTTAGCTTGACAAGTTCGACTTTCATATTATCAATTTTTATTTGTATACTTTAGTAAACCAAATATTTTACATCGACTGCCTTTCTATTTTTAGATCAACTTTAAATATATTTTTCTATATTTAGAAATTTGTAATACATTTCCTACAGCAGACTAGCTAAAATTGTGGATCTTTAACATATAACCTTTTTGTATATGTATTACGAAAATAAATGAGAAAGAGGTTCGCGAGTTGTTCATCTCCTAGAATCCTTAGTTGTGTATCTTTTGAACTTATAACATTCAGATGCACTCTTGAGTATTTATGAATGTTTTGATGTGTGTATTGTGTACTTTCCTTATGTGTTTCCATATCTTACAACTTCATTTCCAGATTGTGATATATAAATTATCTCATTTTTTGGTCAGCCTTATGATATAGCAATACATGGTTATCTATTTTTATCAGTCTTGTTTTACAAGCTTTCTTGATTAGATGTGTATGGTAAGCCTATTCATAAGCATTCCCTGTGGGAGAAACCTTTTAGATGTATGATGAAATTCTTATAAGTCTTGTGAAAGATTTCTTTTATTGCATTAAACGTCTAGAATCTTTTGTTATCCTTTCATCTAAGCAGTGGATTTCTATCTTATAGACCCACTATTATTTTCATGTTATCCTAACCATTGGATTACAAAATTGTCTTTTCTACTACATCAAACATTAGTACCCCCATATGTGTGAGTGATTTATCTGTTCAAAATCCTTTTTCTAGTGTGCGATAACTCCAACCACCTTCCAAAACGTAATCCAACTATAATAAAATCCATTGAGATTAAGATGTGTCTAGTCAGGCACTTGATATAATCCAAGTGTTGACTCTAGCGCTAACATGTACCATGTTAATTTTTCATAAACCAACATTGATCATTACTTTGATAGTTACATTTCATCATTAACATGTTACATTCACCCTAAATAATTATTCTTTTGTACATATCTGTATTATTAACTAGAATAATATATAACTATGCAGAAATAATGTCATCATCATCTAAGAAGAAGAAAGTAAAATATCAAAGGAAGAGAAGAATGAACACATAGAGACACCAGGAGTGGTCTAAGACCAAGGAAAAACCCACTACGGGGAAAACCCTTGCAAATTATTCTTCTCAGATATTCATCAAATGATTCAACAACAAGAGTACAATGATCTATAGGTACATATCTTTATGATGTAGGAAAAAAATAGCATACATGCATTAAAACCAAACCCACACTTCTGCATGAAGGAAAAATTGAATCTGAGAAATGAAATGCATTGACAATGTTTGTAACAGACATATGAACATGAATGATACTGAATGAGGATTGAAGATACATCTATAGCAGAAAAAAATAGATACGATATAGGGATTGGTAGATCTATAATACCAAAACAAAAATCTGAAAGATCACTAAGTGATCTCATCTCTGAAGCCCTAGATCTGAATGCAGGAGATATTCAATGATCACTCTGACGCAACTGTGACTGAACGATTGATGTCTAGAATCATTGCGCAATCAACTGAAGGTGAACCAAATTAGATCTGTCCAGTAATTCTCTAAACCGCAGACTTAACACACTCATCCCGTGGCTTTGGTACTCTGAGCCGCTACCACAACACTTTTTTCCTACTGCTCTGCTTCAAATCAGCCTGATCTGACCTCTATGACTAGGTCATGCCCTCAAAAAACTTAGCTAGCAGTTCTGGCTCCTTGGCCGTGGGCACAACACACCTAGCTTGTGGCTCTGCTAACCTAGGCCACTACCTTAGCCTTTCATGCCTGCAACTTTGCTTCAGATCACCCAGATCTAATGCGTGATCACTTTTGTGATCCCGACCTTTTGCGCGAGCTCCTATCGATGTACCTGTGCGAGCCAAAAATAGAAAATACGACCAAAAATTAAATATCCTGGAGGAGATCTCATGAGCGAATGTGTGAAAATGAACTTGAGGTCGCTTCTATTTATAAATTTGTAAGTGACTACTTGGGTTTTTAAGACCAAATCAACATTTGATTAGGCCGAAACCTCCAGTAAAATAAATTAATTAACAACTTAAATTATACTAACCGAATGAGGTGATCTATGTCGATTTTTGTTTTTTGATCCTCTCAAAAGAGGAATTTGAATAATTATTATCTTAATTATGCGTTTTTCCAATGTGAATGGACTAGTTGTGAACATTAACAGGCTGCACTATAAATGAGGATTTTTTTGGACAAATTTTTGCAAATACAAGGTTCATTAGTAAATCCAATCACATATACCCACTTACAGAAACAAAAAATTTTCTAGAGAAAATAGATTTGAGGGATGCTAGGAACAAATCTATAATGTTAGCACATTATTCATCCTACCATCTTAAGCATGTCCTCTCTCCATAAGCGGTCTCACTTTTCCTAGAGTGAAAACATATATTTTTTATCAGCTACCTGTAAAATAATAAGGTTTAAAACTCAAAAAAATTTAACATCTAAAGCATAATTGAAGTATCTACATAATAATAATAATAATAATAATAAGTCTCTAACTACCTTGTGTAGTTAATGCCATGGATTTAATTTTAGAGTATTATTTATCCATAATGACATCTTCTTAAATTGAATGATCCAAAATCAAGCATAAAATGTCAAAATAGTTTTCTATTTAGGAAATAACAAAAAATTGCTACCTTTATGCAAAGTATCAATTTTCCCAGAAAATTTGGTTTTAAAGGGCACCGTCGCAATTACTTCCTTTATGTAAAAAGTACAATTTTCTCGAATTTGCATAAAAGTTGTTTGTACAAACAACATGAAAAAATGCGCTACTCTTTGGAACGCAGTCATTTCGTTGGAGGCATCACACAGATTACTGGTAACTGCTAAATTTAGCAAATATGCCAAGGACGCTACTCATTAAAGAAGAAGCTCAAAACTAAAGTACGGGTAGCAATTAGACAAATTATTTGGTGGAGTGATGCTGATTTTTCGCCTAAAAGTAAATCATTAAGTTTCATGCCAACTAACTTCACCAAAATCAAGGGCATGCAAAGAGTTTAGGGGTTTACATTCATTTTTTCACATAACTATTTGCCCTGAGAAAGCTACCTTTCAAAGTTATCTTCCAACAATGTTTAAGGCTTCATGGCTTTCCTCTTTTAATCCTTTATAGGTGTTCATAAACATTTGAATAAGGTGTTAGTAATAAAGAATGGGCCGAAGAGGTAAATTAAACCACTCAGAACCTGCTAATACACGATTTTTTGACCACCGTGCAAAGGCACAATTTCAGGCAGCTCGATGATACCATTTTTTGAGCAAATTCTGGGGGGATAATGTTGCGGTCACTTAAGAATTAGCCGAATCCTTTAACATAAATCAGGTCATGGTGGGGTCTCGAACTTTAGAGATATTAGAAGCCATCATAGCACGATCTACCCAGTTTTCGACATCAGATGAGTCATGGTTTAAGGGAAAAATTTTGTTTACAGAGGATTTAAATGCATATATTAAACCTGAACATGCAGATGTGAATTGGACTCCTATTGTCCCTATTTCCTATTGTAATACTGAATAACAGGGAGTTATCACTATAGTCTGATGCTATATCACCTGCGAGGGAAGGTTCTCTATAGTTCATCAATATCAAATGAGATTTTTGTCTCATATTTCGAGCTCTAGACCTATGAACCTCCCTTTGTTCCTTTACAAATTAGTGATGAAAATGTATCAGAAGATAGGGTCAACCCCAAATTATTTTCTTCGAAGTATTTATCACTGGGGGTTAATTAAAATGTTAGTGGTATATCATTTAAAGAAGAGGAGATACACATGGGAAAAATTTCTAACATATGAGGGTTTCAATGGAATTATTTCAAGAAGGAAAGTGGGAAGGCCTTCAAGACAGAAGGCCCAAGTTTCGACCATCGGGGAAGAATCAAACCATGCACCTATGCCGACCTCTTTACAAGTTGAACCTATCAGCATATTGTGTGATTAATCATCGTCTCCATCAGGCAGGAAAATATGAAGATCAATATTATTTTGGGCCTATCTACAAATTTATCAGCGATCGCTACATTTTCAATAGGTAGCTCTTTGTTTTGTTCATAAGAATATATAAAGATAGTTTGGTTTGGTCTCAAGGGATGACATTAGACGGTGATTAAGTAAATGCTGCTACACTGGTAATTTTTTCTTCTTCCCAGCGAAGCACCATCTAGTGAGTTGTCTTCCAGGTGTCACATTCAGTTAGTAACTGTTGCACTTTTTATGGAGAAAAAACTTCCAGGAATCAAGGAGAAGTTAGCTACCTCATATTGGCAAGTTTGAATTTCATATTATCAAGTTTTATTTTTATACTTTTGTAAACCAAATATTGTACATTAACTGCCTTTCTATTTTTATATAAACTTTAAATATATTTTTCTATATTTAGAAAGTTTTAATAAAGTTCCTACAACAGACTAGCTAAAATTGTGGATCTTTAACAAATTACCTTTTTTTATATATGTTATGAAAAGCAATGAGAAAGAGGTTCGCGAGTTATTCATCTCATAGCATCCTGAGTTGTGTACTTTTTGAACTTATAATATTCAGATGCACTCTTGAGGATTTATGAATGTTTTGATGTGTGTATTGTGTACTTTCCTTATGTGTTTCCGTATCTTACAACTTCATTTCCAGATTGTGATATATATATTGTCTCATGTTTTTTTCAGTCTTATGATATAGAAATACATGGCTATATATTTTTATCAATCTTGTTTTACAAGCTTTCTTGATAAGATGTGTATGGTAAGCTTGTTCATAAGCATTCTCTATAATAGAACCTTTTATATGTATGATGAGATTCTTATAAGTCTTGTGATAGTTTTCTTTCATTAATGCATTACAATTCTAGAATATTTTGTTATCCTTTCATCTAAGCAGTGGACTTCTATCCTATAGACCCACTATTATTTTCATATTCTCCTAACCATTGGATTACAAACTTATATTTTCTACTACATCAAACACTAGTACCCCCATATGCGTGAGTGATTTATCTGTTCAAAATCATTTTTCTGGAGTGTGAGAACTCCAACCACCTTCCAAAACCTAATCCAACTATAAGAAAATCCATTGAGCTTAATATGTGTCTGGTTAGGCACTTGATACAATCCAAGTGTTGACTTTAGCGCTAACATGTACCATGTCAATTTTTCATAAACCAGCATTGTTCATTACTTTGATAGTTAAATTTCATCATTAACATGTTACATTCACCCCAAATAATTATTCCTTTGTACATATCTGTATTATTAACTAGAATAATATATAACTACGTAGAAATAACAACAAAATCATCATCATCGTCATCATCATCATCATCTAAGCAGAATAAATTAAAAGATCAAAGGAAGAGAAGAATGAAAACATAGAGGCACTGGGACTAGTCCGAGACTAGGGAAAAACCCACTACGGGGAAAACCCTTGGAAATTATTCTTTTTAGATCTTCATCAAATTATTGAGCAACAAGAGTACAATGATCCATAGGTACATATCTTTATGATTCAGAAAATAAATAGCATACATGCACGAAAACTAAACCCATACTTCTGCATGAAGGAAAAAATGAATCCAAGAAATGAAATGCACTGACACTGGTTGTAGCAGACTGATGAACACAAATGATACTGAATGATGACTGAAGATACATCTATAGCATAAAAAAATAGATATGATTTAGAGATCAGTAGATCTATGATACCAAAACACATATCTGAAATATCACTAAGTGATCTCATCTCTGAAGCCCTAGATATGAATGCAGGAGACTATCAATGATCACTCTGACACAACTGTGACCGAACGACTGATGTCTAGAAGCATTGCACAACCAACTGAAGGTGAACTAAATTACATCTGTCCAGTAATTCTCTGATTCGAGGCCTTAACCAACTCATCCTATGGATTTCGATCTCTAAGTTGCTACCACAACACATTCTTCCTACGGCTCTACTTCAAATCGGCATGATCTGACCTCTGTGACTAGGTAATGCCCTCAACAAACTTAGCCAATAGTTCTGGGGTCCTTGGTCATGGGTACAACACACATAGATCACAGCTCTGCTGACCTAGGCCACTACCTTAGCCTTTCATGCCCACAACTTTGCTTCATGTCACCCAGATCTAATGCGTGGTCACTTTTGTGATCGTGACCTTTTACGCGAGCTCTTGTCGATGGACCTGTGTGATCCAAAAATAGTAAATACGACCAAAAATGAAATATCATGGAGGATATCTCATGAGTGAATGTGTGAAAATGAACTTGAGGCCGTGTATATTTATAAATTTGTAAGTGACTGCTTGGGGCTTTGACTAGATCAACATTCGATTAGGCCGAGCCATAAAATAATAAATTAATTCATAAATTAACTTATACTTGCCCAATTGAGGTGCTCTATAGGTCGATTTTGATCCTCTCGAAAATAGGAACTTAATTAAATTATTATATTAATTATATGAGTTTTCCATTGTGGAATTTGATCTTAGTTGTGAAAATTAACCAGCCAGAGCACTATAAATGAGGACTTTATTGGACAAAGTTCTGCAAATACGAGATTCATTAGTCAATCCAATCATGGATATCACCCACCCATAGAAACAAAACATTATTTAGAGCAAATGGATTTGAGGGATTCTAGGAACAAATCTAATGTTAGTACATTATTCATCCTACCATCTTAAGCATGTTTGTCCGCAAATGGTCTCACTTTCCTAGAGTTAAAACATATATTTTTTACCACCTACCTATAAAATAATTTGTTTAAAACTCCAAAATTTTTAACAACTAAAGAATAATTAAAGTATCTACATAATAATAATAATAATAATAATAATAATAATAATAAAATATGTGAGCAATCATTTCAAAAGTTACGAATTATAAGAGGTAACAAGTGTCGTATCCTTATTAGTGGATGTTGAAGCAATTGAAGTAACAGAATACATGGATTGTGGCACCCAATATGAGCCACCCAAGTGTCCCTTCTCTCAAGACAAGCCCGTTGGTTTCTCTAGATATGTTTGAAAATCTCGAGACATACAAATGATTATATTTTTTAGCCTTGTTTCTAGTAAGGACCCTTCCCACTAGGGTTTGTATTTCTTGTTATTGTGATAAGGTGTTGAAGTACTTATTTTTACTTCCCTTGTTATGAGTAGGTTTAGGAAACCACTGCCCAATCTCATCCATTATCTCTAAATTTGAGAAGGCATAATTATCTCTAGCTGTTAGGATTTCCAATTGCTAAAGTTCATTACAGGTTTCTAGGGGTACAAAAAAGTGAAATGGTTTAGTGGCATCTTAGGCCTATTTTGGGGTTTACTTTCAACCCTGTGGATTGTTTCCTCCCACCCTTGCCTACTTCTCATACGTTGGAACTGCATATTTTCAAATAGGAATATCCTTCTCATATCAACACATAAATGGCCTAGAACAAAAAATTGAGTGCATAAATTAGGCAAAGTAACATTTTTCAACATGATTGGGATGATGAAACTGAAAAGCAGCCATACCAACTCCAAAGTGTGAGAATCTAGTAATAGATATGAAAACAACACTAGTACATGTAAGGTTTGGAAAAATTAAAACGAAATATACCACAATTCATGGATATAGTCCCACTACTACAACTACAAAAATGAGAGAATGACCAAGCCCATATGAAAAAACAACACCAAAAGAAAACAATCGAAGCTAAGTAAAATACTAGCAGGTAAATTATAAATATAAGAAGGCTTAAGAATTACCCAAGACGCAGTGACCTCTATGCATCAAAGGAAGACTAGAAAGGGTACTTGCATACCAATTACATTGAGATAAATTGAAATGAATTGGTATATAGCTAAAATATGGTATGAACTCCAAATAGACTTCATTAGCCCTGAGCTACATAGAACTGATCCCCAATTTTCCCCTACACAACTTGCATATAGATTCACTCTCATATCCTTTCCCTTCAGAGCCGCTCTCAAGGATGCAAAGAAATTATACTTACATATTATTTTTTATGAGTTTCCTCCATATAACCTATATTTCTCCCAAGATGTAGGCCATACCTCATTTCCAAAGGATTCAAGATTTTTCCCTGGGATAATGCTTCAGAGACGGACCCGCCTCCCCCCTTTCCCCCTATCAATGCTACTTATCATGATTGATTAGATGCAGTATACTCACATTATTCTACATACATGAGGGTGGCCACGTCACCCCCTCTATTTAATGTAATTGCCTCTGCGAGGTGGCAGATAGAACCACCGAGTCTAGCAATATCCTCGATACACAACCCCATAGGGGAGCCCCCATGCGTTATATTTATTAACATATTGCTATATATTAATCTTAATATCTTATATATGTTTAGATTAATAACATAATAATATTAGAAAATATTACAATAATAAATTTCATACATTTATTAATATAAGAATATTTAATAAATATGTATGTAGACCTTCATAAACTTTAGCAGACAAATTGTTGTGTTGAAGCAAGTCCATTGTCACACAATCAAGAGGGTATCATACACCAATTTTGTGTCTATATTGGTTGTGACATTAAAGTTAAATTATTATTATTATTATTATTATTATTAAAAAAATAGTAATTATATTTATTATTTATTGTGTATTTTAGATTTATAAATATTTTTATATGATATTGTATAATTTGAATCCTAATAGATAATAATATTATTATAAATAATTGAAATATTTTATAAATAAATGATAAACTAGAATAACGTATATAATAAAATAGTATATCACATTGGGATGTGTGAGTTTGTTGACTAAAGAACAGACAAGGAAAAATTAACGCAATTTAATACAGGAAGGTGTAGGATTAGTGGGATATACTAAAGAAACTCATAATGATGTTGAGGGAGAGAAGAGATATTAGGGAAATATAACATGAGGGGATTGTGGGTAGGGTAGATAGTGGGAAAATGTAATATGGGGAATATGTCAAAGAGGGACAGAGAAATTCATAAGAGCTCTAACTTCAACAATTATGAGTTTTAAGTAGAGAAATGTGTAAGGTTGCCAAGGGTATGTATAAACAATTATTGTCCATTTAAACATAGGAAGGAACAATATTTTTAATTATTTAATCACACCTCAAGAGAAAGTCTATATATAAATTTAAAATATTACATAAATTTCAAATAGATTTATCATTATCATTATTTTATTAATTTATTATTATATTCTAGATTTTATAATAATTTTTTAAAATGAAAATAAATAAATATTTGATATATTTATTTTATAATGAAAAGTATTAGATATTTATATTTATTTTATAATGTGCTCAGTGAATATCATGTAAATAATTAAAAGAATGGTTTAAGATTTAAGATTAAATAATGGTAATTAAAAGAATGGTTTAAGCTTTTAATTAAAAGATAACTTTGACTTTCAACTCAACGGTCCAAAAAACCTAAAACTCGACCTAATGTTTTATGAGTGTATTATATATACTCTCGCCTCATTCTGCTCAATGAAGAATGATCGATTGAGAGGAGGTTCTGCACAAGAAATTCAGGAAATGCAGGAGGCCATCAAGTGGATTTTTCATAGGCACGTTATTTTTTTTTGTTTGTCTATCTCATTAATTCGTTCCACAGGGACATGGACATTTCAGTAAGCTGATAAATTGTCTTTTCTGTTCATTCAACAGGTTAAGCATTCTGGCGCTGTTAGCTTTTTCTTTCTCTCTCAAGCACTCTGTCTTGTCTTATGGAGCGCACCATAAATGTACAGTTTAGTGTTGTACTATGTGTAGTGTTGTTGTATGCGTTGTGCAGTGTTGTTATATGCCATGTGCTTTGTGTGGTCATTTTTTTTTTTGTGTTTGCAAGTGTTTGTGTGTTGTCTCTGTGCTAATTGAGAGAGAAAGGCATGGATGAGGAGAATATGCATGGATGGGTGTTGAGTAGAGCAGCATTTCCACCAAGTCTTTGCAACAAAGAAAAGAATGAGGAGTTTCAAGAGTCTGGCCGTACTTTCAATTGCAAAAGAAAGGTTAGCATTCAATCCTTGTTGATGGCCCCGTTCTGTTAGTATTCTTTGATTGATGGCTCTGTTCTTCTTCAGGCAAGGGCTAAGCTGTGTGAATAGTTAGTCATGTATTTTAGAAAGAGGCAAACGTATATGTATGAATGACTTGTCCTGTTTATTTTCATACAATAAAATTTGGAATTTCCTAGTCTACATTCAAAATTGACCATAGATCTCATGAATCTTTTTTACGGGTTAAGAAAATTGTAGGCTACATTCAAAATTGAACCTAGATCTCATGAATTTGTGAAAATTATATCCTAGACTTCTACGGCACAAACACACTACTACCTCTCACAGGTTAATGGATAGAGGGTCATCAATATCCTCTGTTCCTGTTTATGAATACCTCTTCTATTCTATAAGAACAGAGCATGTCAATTGCAGAATAGGTTTCAGTCCTCCTCTGTTCACATATTTGAAGCCGTTTAAGAAAGCCTTCATTCAAAA
This sequence comes from Pinus albicaulis, assembly GCA_034641835.2. NCBI lineage: Eukaryota > Viridiplantae > Streptophyta > Pinopsida > Pinales > Pinaceae > Pinus > Pinus albicaulis. Next base: position 40,783 of record JAXQQM020071623.1, read on the forward strand.
ACTCGCCATCTTCTTGCCTTGAACCTATATCTCCTAATTCATTATTCATAGGGACAGTGAGTTGTAAAATATATGTCCTAATATAATAATAGTTACACACTAACTATGAGTGCTCCAACACTTCCATTCGATGTAGTGTACCTTATCTGATGTAGTGTACCTCAATTTATTTCACAAGAAGCATCTAAATCATAGAGCAAGATTATGAGTGAGAACGTATTTCGTTGTTTTATATTTGTGACAGATTGAAATGGGTGGAATTGAAAAGAAATGATCAGTCAAATCAGTTAGTCAAGAAACTCAAAAATTTGAAAAGATTTCTGGCAACTTGTGGATATCTCCGGCGTCTTGAGGAACACTAGAAGCCACCCACAACCAGGCTGCCCTCCGCCTTTTATTAGAATGACTGTCACATGTTCTGTACACATAGCCACTTTGGACAGTCTGGGTGTCCAATTTTAGTAAAATGCATTCCCAGTTAGAGCCTTTGGAATATAAATTCATGAGTGGAAAGTCAAGGTCATCCACATTTCCCACATCAGGTCTGCTGTGGCTTTATCATTCTGTTGAGATTTTTTAGTAAGTTTATCCCCTTCATGTCCTGAACATAAAGAGTTGATTCAGTAAGGTTTCTTCACAGAGTAGAGTTGATAGAGTAAGGCTTCTTCACAGAGTAGAGTCAACTGGTAACAATGTTATACAGATGGTTCTGTCTTCCTTTTTTGAATTGATCTACTGGCCCTACATTGTCATCTTTTTCTGATATTTGAGTCTTATTTTATTAAAGATTCTTGTAAAGTGTATGGCCACTTCTGTTTTCTGCCTCGTTCGTTTCTTTCATTTGGCTCATGCTCCTTATTTAATTCTTCAGTACCTCATTGCCAGGAAGAGGCAGTTGGCACTGTATCCCTTTGTTTTACGTATTTTTTATACTAAAGGTCTTTAAAATATAATTATCTGATTTTCGTAGTAGCCATATGCCTAATAACACATGGTATCTATAAATAATAAAATACCATAATTTTACTGAGATTTCAGCTCATTCTTTGAATGGAAGTGTACCCCAATTTATTTTACAAGATTGCCGTAGTGTACTCAATTGAACATCTTCTGCTGTGCACCAGTGGTTCACAGAGATGTCATCTAAATCAGAAGATGTTCAGAGCAACCTGAGTGTCATTATAGAAAAGGAGTAAACAGAAGTGAGGTGGAGGGTCAATAGATCCTGCCTCCCAGTGAGGTTGTCTGAGGTGTCTTACTCTGACAACATTCCGGTGGTGGATCTCCAGGACTTGGATGGCCCTAACAGAGCATAATAAACCCCTGGTCCGTTCGCGCGGCCTCCACACTAATACCAAAACCAATATTACAATATTACTTAGTACACTTCTCGCTCAACCCTAGTCTACTTGGTCAGCTCTCTGGCCTGGGAGACATGGGTTCAAGTCCCGGCAATGCTGCAATTTATTTATTTCAAGTCCCGAAAATTCGGTTTCATATGCACCATGGCAATTATGTGGAACTGTGCCTGGAGTAGGTTTGACTCGACCATTTCTATTGCATACATATCCAGCCAAGCGAAAAGCATTGGTGCCATACATATCATAATGATGGCATCGTTAACCAAAAAAACTTAAAAATTTTAAAACAGTTTTGACGTGGATATACCGATCATTGTTCCATGCATTTTGGTAATCGAATCATTTAAAACTATCTTTAACCCACAAATAAACGCGCTACTTTTAGATTTTGTTTTCATGGTGTCACGTATACCAAGGTTGCCTTCTACCTTGTAGGTTACAATAAAGAAAAATGTTTTTTCTCTCTTACCAAAAAAATTTCAATAGCCTGACGCTCTTATCTTTTCTCACGAGTGTTCATCTCCTTCTCATTGATATTTCATATCCTTTCTTCCTTTTAATTTATTTATCTTTTATATGTTTGTATTTTGATCCATACTTCTAAATTTCGGTAATGTAGTTAGGGTCTCGATTCTCTTCAATGAACAAGTGAGGATGAAAATAGAGCTCGTTCAGGAACCATTACTGCTTCCTATGTAAGATCTTACTATTTATATAATATGATAATAAGGGAAAAGAAACCCCTCAATTCATCGACACTTAATAATTCCAATTCATCTACCTCGAATTCGACTTGGGGGAATGGTCTGGACAGCTGTATACATTCCAAACCAATATATACACTCTTGGCAAGGGTAACCCAGAGCAGAGAATAAATTCCCAGTTTGATCCTTGTTTAGAATTTCACTCATATTCTATTCTATGAAACCATTATCATGTCGAGTAAAACGTTTTTCACATAGTTGATTGATTTTGTTAGATGCTATTGAGGCCCAAAAAAGCTTATTTGGCTGAAATGTATAAATTAATCTCTTAAAAACTTGACAAATATCTATCCTAGGTTAAAACAAAACTTATAAACATATTATGAATTTAGTTATTATTTACATGCTATTTTATTTTGAGCATGTTTTTTGCCTCTTTGAATTTCACTAATGAAATTATTTAATTATTATTTCATTTTTTTTTATGTTCAAACTACTTTCAAATGGCTTAACAAATATTATGGGAGAAATGTAATTGTTATTATATTAAATTGGTAAATTAGATTATATTTGTATAGCTTTGCATATATATATATATAATAATGAATTGTGTATTTAATTATTTTACAATTTTTTATGAAGTGTTTGTATACTAACAATATCATTTTAATGTTGTATGTTGCAGAAAATTTATCAATACCAAGTTGATCATGAGCGAGGAGAAGACATTATCAATTTTTATATTTTGTAACATTGTAATTAAAAATATTGTATATTTTTTGTTTAGATGGGCCCATCAAAGAATTGTACATGAACACAAACTATCATTAATAAAAGGAGTAGGATTTGTTTTGTGTGGAGGGGAATTCAACCCCTCCAAAAGGCTCTTAGGAGAAGGTTAAATTGTAACCCTCCTTTGAGTTGTGTTTCTTGTGCTTTTCATTTTCATGATCTTTAGTTTATGATAACTCCAATATGAACAAACTCAACTATATTATTTTATTATAATAATAATTTATAAACATATCTTAAACATCTTCCCAACATACACACAAATGGAAAAATCACTCTTATTCACATAATTATTTAACATTTTTTCAATGTTTTAAACATCTTCCCAACATACACATAAATGGAAAAATCACTCTTATTCACATAAATTATTTAACATTTTTTTGAATGTTTTAAACATCTTCCCCACATACACAAATAACAAAATCACTTTTATTCACATAAATTATATAACAATTATAACACATATTTATATAAAGTTTTAATTTTTGTTTTTTAATTTTTTCTTTTATTTTGATTTTGATTTTTTTAAGTTTTTGTTTTGATTTTGATTTTTTGATTGGTTTAATTATATATTTTTATTATAAATATGTTATTAGGATATTTATATTATATTTTTCTTCTTTTCACATATATAAATAAATATAATTTAATATTTACATTGATATTTTAATATATTTAAATTAAATATTATATATATTATTTAGAGTGTTTGTATAAATTTATTATGTATAAATGTTTGTGCTTTTGTATTATTTATTTTGTATGTATATAAATGTATTATTTTGAGAATTGAAATGGTGTTTTTATTATTTGCATTTAGATAGTTACAATTTATTTGTTGAGGTTTTTATTTTGGTATGCATCAATGAATAGGATATCTACTTGTATGTGATGTGTGTGAGTGTATTTTTGAGAGTGTTTGCATTACTTGTATGTATTTGTTTGGAGTGTTTATTCTTCTATGTTTATGAATGTCTTATTTTGCATCTTTGTGTGTTAGAGAGGTAGTTTCATTGTTTGTGTGTATATATATTTGTAGGTGTATTATTTACTTTTATTTTGGACATGTGTATGAATGTATTCTTAGCTATTCTTGTGTGTATATTATTTGCTTGTATTCTTTATATGTGTATGAATTTTTGTATGTTTCTTATTTACTTTTATTCTTTGTATATGTATGAATGTATTCTTTAAGTATGTATGAATCTATTATTTGCTGCTACATGTGTATGTTGTTTGTTTACTCTTATTCTTTGTATGTGTATGAATCTAATCTTTGTTACATTTGTATGTATCTTGTTTACTTGTGTTTTTTGTATGTGTATGAATATATTCTTTGCTACATTTGTATGTGTTTTGTTTACTTGTATTCTTTGTATGTGTCTTGTTTACTTGTGTTCTTTGTATGTGTATGAATATATTCTTTGTTACATTTGTATGTGTTTTCTTTACTTTTATTCTTTGTATGTGTATGGTTGTATTCTTTATGTGTGTATGAATCTATTATTTGCTACATTTATGTGTGTATTGTGTACTTGTATGTTTTTCATGTGTATGAATATATTCTTTGATTTACTTGTATTTTATGTATGTGTATGAATGTATTCTTTGAATGTGTGATATTTTTTTTTTTTTGTCTATGAATCTTTCTTAGATATATTTGTATATGTATTATTTACTTGTTTTGGAGATATATGAATGTAATTTGTGTGAATATATATTTTTAAATATTTGTTTCTATAATTATAAATATACTATTATTATTTCTATATATAAATATATTATTTAGAATATCGACTTATTTTATAAATATTAACTTGTAAATACATTAATTAAATATTATTATTATTATTATTTTTATTTTTTATTTTTATTTTTATTTTTATTTTTTATTTTTTATTTTATTTTTTTCTATCAAAATTTTAAATATTGATAATATTAATTTAACATTTTAAAATGAAAAATAATATACATTACAATAACATTAAAAAACCCATAATATTAGCAAATAAAAATGTTATACAAACCATGAAACTCAAGATTCAAATCCCTAAAAAAAAAAAAACAATAACATAATATTTATAATAGCTTTAATTTGTAATGGCACATATAAATTAATTATTTAATAATCAAATCATTATAATAAATAAATTCAATCATTTTTATTTAAAAAGCTTAATTAATTTTAATAATTTATAATTTTCCTTTTCATAAATTATAGATATTAATCTAAAATTTTGTTAATGATAATAATTTTTTTAAATATAATAGAGAAAATAAATATATATTATTTTTAATATCATACTAATTAACTTATAAAATAAATATAATTATCCGCATCATAATATTTATAATCATTTTTAATCACATGCATAAAATAAAGTTAATTCTAAAGTTCACGCATAAAATAATGTTAATTCTAATGTTTATAGTAACTATGATGTGTGTGAACATGTCAATTTGTGAGTCAATGTGTAATGTTTGTGGGTATGTGTATGGTTGTGTGCACCCTATGTTTGTTGTGTGCATGTATGCATGTGAGTGATTATGCCTCATTGGCAATGGATTGTGTGGGTGCGCGTCAGTGGTTAGTCCTATGCCAATGATGGACCGTTTTTGGGGTCATATAAGCTCTCACCTTCACGTGGTTGACCCTGTTAGTAGAGATTTTACATCTCCAAGCCAAGAAGAGCTTTTCTATATAATGTTTTGTTGTTTATTTTAAACATAACATTAACTTCAATACATTAAAATAGTTTTTAAATAATATTTAAATAATTTTTTTATTATCTTAAAAACATATAAAGATACCATCTTAATAAAATTATAATGAAAAGATTAACCTTATATAAACATTAAATAATTCAAATGAAAAGATTAATAAATAAAGTAAAAAATGAATATAAAATAATGAACTTTGAATATTTTAAAAATAATAATAATATGTTATTATATTTATCATATGGTATAATGTCTTAAAAAACAATTAAATTTAATGAAGAGATTAATGTAAGGTACCAAAAGATTAACCTTAGATAAACATTAAATAATTCAAATAAATAAAGTAAAAAATGAATATAAAAATAATGAAATTTTAATATTTTAATAATAATAATAATAATATGTTATTATATTTATCATTGACATTTAGTTATTAAATCATAATAAGAAAATAAAATAATTTTGAACATTTATTAATATTTATTTTTGAAATTTAATATATATAAAAAATTATTTTAGTTATTAAATCAATGTTTTAAAAAAACAATGAAATTAAATGAAGAGATTAATGTAATGTAAAAATTAAACAATTAAATTAAATGAAAATATTAAAGTAAGGTATGAAAGATTAACTTTATATAAATATTAAATAATTCAAATGAAAAGATTAATAAATAAAATAAAAAATGATATAAAAATACTTATTCATATGGAATATAGGTATTTATAAAAATAAAATAATAAAAATTTCGTGGATTAACCTTATAAACATTAAATAATTCAACCTTATATAAACATTAAATAATTCAAATGAAAAAGATAAAAATCTAGGAGAACCTATGGTATTCATGTGGAATATAGCTATTTAGAAAAATAAAATAATAAAATTTTTGAACCTATGATATTCATGTGGAATATAGCTTATTGAAAAGGTGAAAGTCTTAAAATTGTAATTGAATAAAATTCTAATAAAATATTTATTTTGTTAAAATTTGAACTATATAAAATGTATATGGTTGACATTTTGAGTTACTAAGTGTGTGGCTCATATTCAAGACCAAGATAAATATGAGGGTGAGTTACTAAATCACATTTCTAATACCACTATCATCTTTTTCTCATATAGATCTTTTTTCCGATTTAAATTTCATCTCAACCAATTTAAGCTCTTACCACAGTCTCTCAAATTTCAATCCTTTAAAGACCCACTTCATCATTTATATAACCACGTGGAATCACCTAGCCATGTATCTCCCCCACATGGGTCCAAGTTTGTTGGTTTCTTATTGTATTAGAGTTTTCCCATATTGGTGATTTCACAAGTTGTGCATTCTCCAAACCTTGAGCATTTTGATATGTTGATATACTAATGAATCAACTTAAAGATATATTAGTGTGCCCATAACCTTCTAATACACTAATGTTACATACATGGAATGTTGATATAGATTACTCCAAAATGGCTCATTAGAGATTGGACAAAAAAATGTATAACTATCAATCCTCACAAAACATTCACCCTTTAAAGGCCCACTTCATCATTTATATAGCCACGTGGAAACTCCTAGTCACGTATCTCCCCCATAATGAAAAATCATTATTATAAAACATAATTTTAATATTAAAATATTCGTAAGTAAAATGTTTTAATAATTTTATGAATAATAAATAATCTTAAAATTGTAATTGAATAAAATTATAATACAATATTTATTTTATTAAAATTTGAAATACATAAAATGTATATGGTTGAAATTTTGAGTTAGCAAGTGTGTGGCTCATATTCAAGACCAAGACAAATATGAGGGTGAGTTACTAATTCACATTTCTAATACCACTATCATCTTTTTCTCATCTAGATATTTCTCTCGATATAAATTTCATCTCAACCAATTTAAGCTCTTAGCACAGTCTCTGAACTTTCACCCCTTTAAAGACCCCTTTAGGATATAGCCACGTGGAATATCCTAGCTATGTATCTCCCCCACATGGATCCATGTTTGTTGGTTTCTTAGTGTATTATAGTTTTTCCATATTGGTGATTTCAGAAGTTGTGCATTCTCCAAACCTTGATCATTTTGATATGTCGATATACTAATGGATCAACTTAAATATATGTTAGTATGCCCATAAACTTCTAATACGCTAATGTTACATACATCAAATGTTGTTATAGACTCACTCCAAAATGGCTCATCAAAGATTTGACAAAAAATGTATAACTGTAAATCCTAAAAAAACATTCAACGCTTTAAAGGCCCACTTCATCATTTATATAGCCACGTGGAAACTCATATCCACGTATCTCCTCCACATGGGTCCAAGTTTGTTGGTTTCTTACTATATTAGAGTAAATGACTCATCAAATATTTTAAAAAAATTATAATTGTTGAGCGCTTTAAAGGCCTACTTCATCATTTATATATCCACGTGGAAACTCATATCCATGTATCTCCTCCACATGGGTCCAATTTTGTTGTTTTCTTACTATATTAGAGTTTTTCCATATTGGTGATTTTAGAAGTTGTGTATTATCCAAAATTTGAGCATTTTGATATGTTGATATACTCATGAATGCACTTAAATATATTTGAATATGTGCATAACCTTCTAATACACTAATGTTACATACATAAAATATTGATATAACATTACTCCAAAATGGCTCATCGGAGATTTGACAAAAAATTATGACTATAAATCCTCAGAAAACGTTAATAAGTCAATAGGAATGAGGCCAATGGAAATTTCGAATATATATATATATATATAACTAAAATTTTGAATATAATTAAATATTAAAAAATTATATCTTTAAATATTAAAAAAAAAAAATAATAATAATAATCTTACATTATAATTATTATCAAATATCATTTTAATATTAAAATATTCATAAATAAAATATTTTAATAATTTATGAGTAATAGTCTTATAAAATTGTAATTGAATAAAATTATAATAAAATATTTTTTTTAATTTCATGAAATATATAAAATGTATATGGTTGAATTTTTGAGTTAGCAAGTGTGCCTCATCTTGAAGACAGAGATGAGGGTGAACCACTAAATCGCATTCCTGATACCACTATAATTTTTTTCTTATATCGAGCTTTCCTAGCTCTCCCACGATATAAATTTCATCTCAATTTAAGCTCTTAGCACAGTCTCTAAACTTTCACCCCTTTAAAATCCCACTTCATCATTTATATAGCCACGTGGAAACTCCTAGCCATGTATATTCCCCACATTGGTCCAAGTTTTTTAGCTTATTACTATATTAGAGCTTTTCCATAATGGTGATTTCACAAGTTGTGCATTCTCCAAACCATGAGCATTTTAATATGTCGATATAATGATGAATAAACTTAAAGATATGTTAATATGCGCATAACCTTCTAATACGCTAATGTTACATACATCTACTATTGATGTAGCATTAATCCAAAATGGCTCATCAGAGATTTGACAAAAAATGTATAACTTTAAATCCTCACAAAACATTAATAATTCAATAGGACTAAGGCCACCTCGACACACCACCTCATAACATTGTCACCTAATTATTACTTGCCACACGAAAATTGCTGAAAATTTTGACACATGGCATGTTTAACATGTATATTAGGTTATTGAGATAATAATGATTTACAAGATGCAATCATCCTGAAATTTTGACACATGGCATTTATATGTCAATATGATATTTTGGTATGCCACGTCAATCATGGATGAAAAATCACCACTTAACACATTGGATAAGATGACATATCCCCTTCCATGAGGCATTATTAATGTGTTCCATGTCACTCATATTTTCAAGGTTGGCATGTCAAAAATACCAAATCCAAGTGACACATGACATACAAATGGAATCACCATGTCATAAAATCATTACATCCCCCTCATTTCTCCTAGTACTTGATACTTTGGTTAGTCTAAGGTTTCGAGGTTCCAAATTTTTAGCGTCATCGTTTCATGCTCCATTGTAACAGATAAAATTCTTCCAACTCACACTTGTTTCATTAAGTCACGCCATACAAGGGTTTTTCATATTGATTCACTTCAATTTCCTAGAGGGCTTGATGTGTTTATATTTCGACTACCCGCTTATAACCATCTCCTGCACCTTTCTCTCATCGATCTATCTGACTAAGAGTAAGGATGGGGCTACCCAAGCCCCAAATTTCCAATACTCCACCATATCAGGAGAGAATACCATCTTGAATTTTCCAAATAGTTTCATTCTAAGGTGCTTAGTCCCAAAACTATCTTAATAGCTTGACTTATAGGATTCAAACCATAAAAAAAAAATTCTTGGAAAAAACTAAGACTTAAACTAGAGATCCATGAACCACTTAAGTTATTCCTTAGGATTTAATTTAGCTTAATATTTATTTGGTGAACTCTTCCATAATAAAAATTAGATTTTAATTGCTCTTAAATCTCCCCTTCCTCATTATGGCTTCTAGTCTTGCTTTTGGGTTCCATCATTAACAAAACCTTTCAATCCTCACAACAAGGAAAAGGCTCCTTTGGCCTATACAAGACATCCTAAGATTATTTATTAACCTAAATATTAACAATAATTAAGACTACCAACCTATCAGTCCTTCTCCTTTGGAAACACACCATACATCACAAAATGTCATAAATGATTACAAACATGCATGTAAATATAACATAGTCAAACACATCCAAGGATAACCAATGAATTCATCAACAATAACCACATAATGATCTCATTTATCATGGATGAAAGGATCCCATCTCACACAACATTTGTATTTATAATGGAATTTATTGCAAGATTTAGGACAATTATGTTAGCTACTTAACACACTAATCATGCATCATGCATATTCATTACAACCATACAAATCTCAACCTACCATTGCAGACATACACAATGAATCCAAAATAATATTTAAATATGAAGTATAGAGGAAAATTTACAATTCATTCACATGAAAGGAATACACTTAAAATTGTAGGAAAAAATACACTAAAAATTTCCTACAACTAGCCACCCCCAACCATATCTGATGTTTAATGGATGCTTCACTTAGTGAATAACAACAAAGATTTTGTTTTAGTGTATAGAGTATGATTGAAAATTTATTTCATTGGATAGTAAATAGGGATGTCACTATGCAAGCACTATGTTTGGGCTCATCAAACAAAAAATATGGCCATTAAGGGTCTTCACAACATAGAAGGAAATCCCTTCACACTTTCGACAATCTCTAGGATTATCTTTCTTCTAGTGCTTCATATGGTGAAATACAACTAAATGGTTTAGTTCTTTTCAGTATACCTTATTAAAAAGGGGGGATCTCTCTTTGGTATCCTTATATAACACATTTCAATATTGGACTTTGTTTTTCTAGCTTTGAATCTCAGGTTTACAAGTCTTTGGCTTACAACCATTTTTCATTTACAACAATCAAATATATATATATATTTTTATCTAATGTCTCTAGTCACTATAATACCTCAAACTCAACAACGTAGAATCACAAAGCCAACTTCCTTTCCTCATGAGCACTACTTCATGATTGAGAGGTTTACGGTCCCTTTCTCGAGTTTAAGAGTGAACAAGGAATTCATTGTAAGGTGCATATCCCATGTTTGGGTAGTTTAGTACCTCTTCTCCCCATTCCTCTCATAAGTGCTTATTATTTGGTACTGTTTGTGCGATTTTATTACTCCTAAGGAAACTAAACCACAATCATTAATTATCAACCAGGGCGGGTCTTTTTATTTCAAATATGTTTGCACTATCTATGTCGATATATGTAACAACTAGGTAAAACAGAAAAAATGTTGTTGAACACACTTGCAGAAAATAAAGCACCCTTGCAGAATGGAAATAAAAAATTGTGGCAATTAAAATTCACATTGCAGGAATGGAACACACTCGGAAAGGAACAATCCACACTTCATAAGAACTTCAGAATAAATATAGGTGCTCCATATACTATCAGCAAAATATGTAACAACAATTAAATAGCATATAATTGATTAAACTATGTAACAACACACAATAAATCTGAAAGAATAAGTGTATCTATTCCACAATAAAACGTCTGAAATAGTCATAAGAAATCCTCACTAACACATAAAAACAAATATCCCATTAGCATTGCAATCACTACTAAAGAGGAGGGCCCTTCCTCCCAAGCAAGGTGCAGGAGTAAAAAAAAAACTATTTAAGAATTCAGCATAGAAATTGTTGTAACATCATTAGATATATGATTGTATTAAAATAGTTGAAGAGTACAAGATCATAATGTCGGTATTATCTCTGTTTTCCATCCCTATCCCCTCATGAGACTAAGCTCTTTTTATAAAGTCTTCACAAAGCCCCAAAATTAGTGAAATGAATCAGTCATGAGAATCTGGCGATTCTCGTGCTAATTAAGCTAATAGAAATAATAAAAAGATAAAAATTGTTACAAAATAATTTTATTGAAGTTTCTTTATGGTTACATCACTCTTGTTTAGATGAAATTATAACTACTTAGATCTTCTTCACTGTCCACGTGGAAATACTTCATGCGACCCTTGATAGATGACTTTGAAAATGGCGACTCCAGTCTTGAAAATTTGCATTGTAACAATAGCTTCGTGGTGTAACAACAGAAAATAGAAAACCTAAGGTGTAACGACGAGTAACAACAACTCGCACTGTGTAACATGAAGTAAAAAAAAAAAAAAATTCACCCGTGTCTCTTAGTAATTATGTCAACACCTGAAATAAAAAATTAAAAAGAACTCTTCCAAAGATACCCTAGTTAATCATCCCAAAGAAAGAATTGTTCCATTCAAGGCTTAGCAGAAAATTACATTATAATACATCAAAGAAAAAGGGTACTTTTTAATCAGAGAAAGCGACATTGTACTGGGGAAATAGCAGTTTTGATGAGGGGAATTTTCCAAAGTTGGGGAAAAATTATGCCTAAAATATCCTCAAATATTGCACCCAACATCTCCCCCCAACTTAAGCCATTGCATGTCCTCGTGCATATTCTTCAGAATGTTCAGGATCCTTATCCATTGTGAAACTGGCATGTATTTTTTTTAAAGCATAGTGCCAACAATGTATTCATCTTCTTTCTTATACCCCTGGGTAGATATGAGTCTTTGTGCCCATGAACGTTCATCATGCTTGCTCAAGTGGAAGTAAGGCTAGTATTTCTCAACTAGGAGCCAGATCAGAGGAAACTTTAATTTTGAGCCCTATCTAGAAATCTCCCATTATTCTGACAAATCATACATACTCAGGGACTCAAGTAACAATTATTATGAAATTAGGGCACCCATATGGATCCTTTTCTTATAGTGTTGCACCACAAGTTTCCCATCGTTTCATACTTCCAAGTAATGCTTTACTTTTTGGTTAAACATAGATATTAAGAAAAAAACCAACAATCCTTCTCCTATAGAGGGGACATTTGTTCTACCATTTCAGGTTTACTAAGAAACTTTTTGAATTTATGCCTCATATCAGTGGTCATACTCTCAATTTTTCTTCCTTAGAAACATTTTTCTCAACTATTGGTTCTTGTGTGTCAGCAACATAATTGGTAGGTTCTTGTGTATTGGTTTCAAGGTTAAAATCCATGGAGTGATTTGTTTCAACTGCTGGTTCTTGTGTATCAACAACATCGTCGACGGGTTCTTGTGTGTCAACCTACCATGGCTTTCTTTGTGTTTCTTCTAAGATGGTGTTTGCAATGCAAATTATGTATCTTGTTGTTGCCAAACCCTCAGCACATGCTATACATAAAGGTCCATGTGTGGTTTTTTATCGCAACTTATCAATAACGTCGGTCAATGTATCAAGGCCCAGAACCTTTGTTTTAATTTTTATACCTCCTAATTTCTTCTTTAATTCTTTATTTTCTTCTTCTAGCTTTTTAAGTTTAAGCAGGAAAGTCCGGGTTTCATCCTTACCTGATGAAGAAGTGTCTTCCTACCTATTTTTTTTCCTCTTCTTCTTCTACTTTTTCTCTTCTTTATTCCTCTTCTGTTCTTTTTTCTTGCCCGGTTTCCTCTTAGATGGTGGCAAGGGTTCTGGTTGAGTATCAAAATTAACCCTTTTCTTCGGGTTTTTTCCACCCACAGGTTTCTCAAGTGACCTATTATTAAATCTAATTCCAAAATACTGCCCCTTTTTCTTAGTTGTATCAGCTTCCCCCAAGGAATCTATAGAAGGTTCAGCTTGTCTATGTCATGGGGTTTTGTTTCTTCACTGACAAAATCTTCCCAATTATTCCTTTCTGCTCCAGAACTTCCATTACGATCTGTTTTATGAGGTTTTGATTGGCAATGTAGCTCTTTGGATGTGAGGCTACCTTTATCAAGGCAAACATGTGTTTCAAATTTTCCAATAGAAAATGGGGCAGATTAACCAGTTTCCCATGCCGAAGATGGCTCGACAATGGAAAATTATAGTTGAAAACTATTGTCGAGCATTCCTCGCATGTAATTTACTTGATAATGGATAGGGAAACATCATTCCATGGTTGAGGAAGGGAAAGTCGATCAATTCCTCTTCCATTCTTGACCAACTATTATTCTCCCTGCAAAAATTCAACTTTAAGGGATGGGTCACTAGATTTCCCATTGAACCACCTCTTCCCTTCGGGTCAAAGTGTGGTTACTCTAGAAATCACTTCCTCTATAATATACAGCCTTATGACTTTGAATTTTGTTTGATTCCTGTTCATATTTCGAGCAAATTCCAACGCAACACTCTCATTCGTTTCCTTGAGTCACTTGAAAAACTCGATCCATCCGGCTTCTCTAAAAAATTGATATGCTTTCGGGAATTTTTCCAAAGCCTCAATGGAATTTGGCTCATACCTTACTATTGCTCCTCCCATCCTTCACTTTATAGACCCTTCACTAATTGCTGCAAAAATCACTATTAACTTTCACTTGCTTGTCATCACAATTCTTGAAAAATATGTGCAATGAGGGTGTAGAGCTACTTCGGGGTGGATATCAGGGTGATAGGAAAGGATATGAAGTCAGGAAAATGTGTGGTGTGGATTATCATTTCATCATTAATTCAAACGTATGAAAAACAGACTTGGATACGGTTCAAATTAATGAGATGATCAGCCATGAAAAGTTGTAATGATTAACAAGTATTGTCACTTCAAGTTGGGTTATCTCACGAATCAAAAAATGATTTGTTCCCCCCACCCAACTTAAATGAAAAGTTCATTCTGAGACTGATGCCCCATGACCTGGGACTTCTAAAGTGCCGACCACTCCATCTCTTGACAACGTTATTGGTTCCGTGTCTCATAATTCACATAATACTTCCAACACTGGGAAGCAAAAATCAAATTCTTCCAATGATTCTTCTTCTCAGCCCACCCCGAATTCTAGCAAAACCTCATAATTCAACACCGTTCAGGCCAATCCTACAAAAAAGACATCTAAAGGGAAAAAGAAGGGCAAAGGCAAGGCCAAAGCTGATGCCCCAAAACTAGAGTCGTCTAAACCTTGTGCCGATGATGGTTCATAGTGCAAGCCAAAGTATCCCTGTCTGATTTGTGATGAGGAACACTACACTAAGGATTGTCCTAGACGTGACGAAGTTAGTAAATTTCTCAAAGGCACTAAGGGACTCTAGCTGTCCTCAAAGAACCTTTTCCATCTCAGCAAACACAAATGATTGAGAAACCTATGCCATCTACACCGTTTGGCTCTTAAGTGTTCATGGTGAACGGTTCTGCACCTATTTCCATTGCTACTTGGTAGAACTATAATATTGGATCATGACAGGCAGCTGGGAAAGATATCGTTGATGGCCCTCCTCCCCCACTTGCCTATAGTCCTCTTAAGATTGAAAGGCCCAGTGCTGAACCCATAGTACGACCACCTTCTAAAGGTGTTCTCTGGAAATATTCTTATAATCCTAATGCCCGTGCTGCTCAGAATTACAGTATTGTTGAGGATTTAGCACAGGCACCATCCATGATGTCCACATTATAAGTGCTTTATAGTTTTCTTTCTCAATGGAAAGTGTTATTATCTGTGATCGGCGGAATTGATCCTGTTGATTCTAGCCTTCTCTCTTTCGATTTAGATAATTTTGTCCCCCGACTTCCGCACCAAATTGTGATTGTCATACAAGTCGGCATTAATGGTCTCAACATCCATAGAGCCATTGTGGATGAAGGTGCATCCACTTTTGTCATGTCATCTGCTTGCTAGAAGGCTATTGGCTCTCCAGCCCTAACTTTGTCACCCAATTCCCTTGAGGAATTTAATGGAAGGGAATCAAAACCCTTCGGTGTTCTCGCCAGCTTGTCAATCACATTACAAGGAAAGACAGTCAATGTTGAAGTAGAAGTAGTTGACACTAAACTCAAGTACAATATTCTGCTCAGTCGCAGTTGGACTCACGCTATGTTGTGCATTCTATCCACCCTCTTTTGTCTTCTAAAATTTCCACATGAGGGAAAAATCATTACTGTCGATCAGTTGTTGTTCTTTACCTTGACTTCTAAGAAAAAATTTCCATACGTGGATCAAATTCCTTCTCCCCTCGACAGCATAAGGCCAAGTATTTTCAAATACCCCACCCTCATGTGTATCTTTCCCCTTCCGCCACCAAATACCATTCAAGTTAATATGATCTCTCGGTTGGATGACCCATGGATCGTCCCTTTACCTGAATGGGTTGATTTATTTGGGGATTCGATGCTGCTTACTCCAATTGAAATCAATCATTGCGAGCTTGTAGTTGCATCAAATTCTCCCCCTTCTGAAGATTTTCCATTGAGCATGTCTGTTGACGTTTATTCTCAATCCCCCTGGCTCGGCGATGCAGATTCGCCTGATCCTTTGAAAGAAGTGTTTCCATCATGTCTCTAGGATACTTACCGTGGAGCGATGGGCATCATCGTTCCTCGTTTATGCCTGGCCTCGGGGCAATGTCTAACTATCTTGAGCGTTTTGCGTCTCAAGCTCCTTCTCCACCACTTAAAACACCTATCTTAACTCATGAAGTCTTCACTGAAGGTAACTTGAGTAACATCACCTAGACGATGCCTACCGAAATTTTTTTCAAACTAGGGATTGTCTAGAACATCCATGTTAGAGTCACTTGTTCTTCCGATGAAGTCCAAGTGTACATTAGCCTCTTTCACAAATTATGTGATGTTTTTGTCTGATCTTGTGAAGATATGCCTGGAATCAATCCTAGTATTGTGGTGCATGAGATTCCCACCTACCCCGATGCGAAGCCTGTTCGCCAGCGTCTTCATCTAGTGCATCCTCGAAAAGCCACCGCCATAAAAGCTGAAGTTGAAAAACTTCTTAAAGCAGGTTTAATTTAACTGATTCCTCTGATAGAGTGGGTTTCTAACATTGTTCCTGTGGATAAAAAGTAGGGAACAATTTTCGTCTATGTTTACTATCGCGATATTAATGGGGCCTGTCCTAAGCATAACTATCCCACCCCTTTCATCGATCAGATCATTGACGATTGTGTGGGGAGTGAGATTTTTTCCCTTATGGAAGTATTCTCTGGCTATAATCGGATCAATATTCTCTCATCCGATCAACACAAGACCGATTTTATCTCTCCTTGGAGAACATTCACGAATAAGAAAATCCCTTTCAACTTGAAGAATGTTGGGGCTACGTTCCAGCGCACGATGTCTTATGCCTTTCACGATATTCATCATATTGTTCAACCATACCTAGATGACCTTCCAACTCATTTAGATGTGTGAAAATACCATCCGGACCATCTCTGCCAGATCTTTCTTTGCTGTAGATGCTACAACATTAGACTCAATCCACATAAATGCATCTTCTGCATCGATTCCGGTAGACTTTTAGGGTTCATCATATCCAAAGATGGAATTTTCCTTGATCTGCTTAAAGTTGAGGCTATTTTTAATCTCCCCTCTCCATCCTCGTTACACCAGCTCCAGAGTCTCCAAGGGAAGGGAAATTTCTTACGAAGTTTTGTCCTGAACTATGCTGAAATAACCAAGGGGTTCACATGACTTTTAAAATAGGACGTCCCTCTTTGCTAGGATGAGATAGCTCAACAATATTTTGATATGCTTAAGATTTTGTTTGTTAACTCTCCTCTATTACGTCCTACAGATTATCATCGTGACTTCACCCTATATCTAGCTGCCGCCTTTAGTACGATCGCCGTGGTTTTGGTTCAAGATGATGATGACGGTAACGAACATGTTATTTACTACTTGTCTCGAAACCTTCTCGACCCTGAAATGCATTACGCACATGTTGAGAAGTTAGCGCTAGCTGTGGTCCATGTCGTCCAACTTTTTCGTCATTATATCCTTTTACAGACAGTAACCGTGATTTCTGATTGTAACCCCATGACCTATATTTTGTCTCAACAGTTGCCGGGGGGAAAGTACTCGAAGTGGATCGTTATCCTCCAAGAGTTTGATTTGGAATTAACTACTACCAAATCAAAGAAATCACTCGTTTTCGCTTACCTAATTTGTTCGCTCCCCGCCAACTCTACTCCTCATTCTAAGGATCATATTCTAGACAAAACTCTTTTCTTGATTAGCACCCTCGATCCATGGTACAGTGATATCATTGTGTATCTCCAGACTTCTACTTTTAGGTCTAATTTGACAAAATATGCTCGACACCGCATTCGGCATCAGTCACAAACTTATTGTATTTTCAGAGATACCCTTTATCATGTTGGAGTCGATTCCATGCTCTGTTGATTTCTGACCCTCAAGGAAGCTGAGAAATTTTTAAATGACTACCACAATGGTTCCTGCAGTGGTCACATGTTTGGTTATTCCATCGCACAAAAGATCCTTCGTGTTGGCTATTTATGGCCGTCCATTTTTAAAGACTGCATTTTCGCAATACGAAAATGCCATGCATGCCAGATATATCAATGCAAGATGTGTGCGCCACCTGTTCCCTTACACCCTATCATTACTGTTGTTCCTTTTTACAAATGGGGCATCAATTTTATGGCGTGTAACCCTCACTTGGCTGGGGGTGTTGGTGTGGTAAATCCCCTCTACGGATAGAGGCGATCCCACTAGCCCCAGAGTGGGTCTAGCCACAAACGAGACACGCTATGACATCAATTCCTATTTAAGAATGGACAAAGACTTGGTAGTTCACTTACCATAGGTCCTGCGTTGTTGTTTCATCCGAGAGAATGGCTTCCTCTCGCTCCTAATTCGACAGATCACGATCCGCTCATTCTCACGCTTTGATACCTGTACATACACAAGAAACAAATACGATACACAACATACTATTTTTCATTCCTAACTATCAGTTAGTCAAAGAAGACTAAATCAAATGCATCAAATAAACATAACACAGATATGGAATCAATACCATAGTCGAGTATATTAATTTAAAGAAGGAAGAGTACAACTAGGTTTCGACATTGCGATCTCCTCCAGTAGGGTTCCAGCGAAGCACATCTCACAAAGCTCGTTGGGAATTCAAATGGGACTCTCTCTATGGGATCCTCCTTGGTTCGACCTTCTCTATAATGATTACTCAGCTATAATATCTCTTCTCCAAGTTTATCTTCTTGGCTATATATTTAGCTAGCTTTTGTAAAGGGAGAAGGCTTGTTTATATAGAGGGAGAAGGAGAGGTTAGGATCCCTATAATCATGGGGGGAGTCCTATCTTCAAAGAATGTTCCATCAACCATTTCATAAAGGAAGAGATACATGGCTTATCGATTTTAACCACTTGCAATGAGTAATTCCTGAGGTGGTCAAAGGAAACTTCCACCTCTAATTTGTTAAAAAACATTCCCAAAAAGGCTGGTGTGGGCACAACAAAGAGACAGAGCACCAGCTGGCATGGGCTCTAGTGCAAATTTTCCACATTGGCGCAAGGGGTGAACTGGCTACCTACGCCAATGCCAAAACATAGGTTTCTAAGTGCTTCTTGAGGAAATGTTCAACATGAGAAATCATGTCATTATGCAGAAGGATGAAAAGTAGGTATTTGCAGAGTTTGCCACTGCTCACAGGTCACGAGAAAGACCCTTCAATATGTGAGGTGAGGGATTATAGGGACGGTGAAAAAATGTTGTGTAACAGATGCCCCCTAAATCATGAGGTCTGAGAGAGAGGGAGGGGTGAAATGCTTTATGAGAACAAGTTCGACCAAAACACTGCTATCAGAAGACCTGCAAGTACAAGTACAACTAATATATCTGATACATGGAATGTGGCATGGGCGCAAACATCCAAAATATACTATATAAATAATGAAATCCGAGGTATGGACACAACCATCTAACAGTAGGGATAAAAAAATTGACTCGAGTATGGTTGCAAACATCCAATTAAAAGAGTCACATAATAAGTCATAATAATCCACAAAGGACCCGCAACTTGGATTTCATCAGACAAACCCTAGGGTCTTGCGCTCCATCTCGACCCAAAAAAAGTACAAATTTGAGCGTGTGAATATGTGAGCTGAATTTGAACATGAAAGAAAATTGTCTGATTACCAGGCAATGATGAAAGTTGTTAACAGACGCGAGAGAAACCACCAATAATGACAATGGATCTCAAGGTACAGAAGGTATAATCCACGGAGTGCGAACAATGAACTGACGTCGAACACAAAAAATCAGTCGATCGAAGGCCAATGACGTAAACCTTATGTCGAATGCGAAGAACCTGCCATTGAGGCATGTAGGCTTCAAGGTACCTAAAGGGAGTCTCCAGATCAGCTTCCTGGATAATGAGTTGGAGTCGACAGGAAGTGACCTTGATCGAAGGTGGGCCATAATGTTTCCCACATCATCGACACGAGACAAAGGAACGTGACGTTTGTGAATCAAGACCAATAGAGAATCAGAGGGATGTTGACCACTTCAGAGACAAAATTATCTTGAACATATCGGTGGCACGACACTGGATTTGGCAGTATTTGACATCAAGGGATATGAGGTCATGGTGACATGGAAAATAGAATATGAGAGGTAAAAAATGATAACCCAAACCCAAGGAGGAAAACAAATGATGAAGTGAGATATCCCCAACCCAACACGAATGTAGAAAAGTGCCATGTTCAAGAGCGACATACTAGCAACACAACTACAATATTGGTTCCATTTTCCCCAACCATTTCTGGTGAGTACCCCAATTATTTTTGAAAACAAGCTTGAAGGGGATAGCATGTGCTTGCGATGTAAGTTTTCCCTTCGGACAAATCCAACCTAGTACATTTTACAAGCCCTAAGAAGGAGGAACTCAAGTAACATCATCACGACAGAGTCTGATGTCATCAATTTTAACGAGTCTGACAAAGGAAGAACTCGACATCTTTTCATGTTTAGAGAGTTTGAAAAGAAAGAAAAAAGAAAACTCTAGCAAGGCCCTTTTTGTAAATACTCCGTCAGATCCGAAAAGGTAGAAAACTGTGTCCGAGAGAACCTCTTAGTCGGGATCGGCTAAGGTATTCATTTTTCATAAATAGTCTCTCCCAGCCCGAAAAAGGGGTAAATGTATACTGGGTATATATCGTTCCACAACCAATTTAACGAGTTCAAAATGACAAGCGACTCAGTGATCTTTTCAGTTTTAGAGAGTCGGAAAAAAGGTGAAAGATGACTCTAGTAGTGACTTTTTCGTGTTTTTACCAAGTCCAAAAAAGTATAAAATACAACTCATTCTTCGTCAAAACCATGTGGAAACCTGTCGCTACACAAAAATACGTGTGTAAAACATATTTCTCGAAAATAATATGAAAATAATCGACAAATATGTTTTAAAACCTATTTTAAGATTTTTAAAAGCTATAAATGACCATAAGTGGTAAATAATTTTTACTTTTCACTTTTACCTCTTTGCAGAGCAACAATGACCCGTTTCCCTTGCAATCTTCAGGCAATGATTGTGAACAATCCAGTGGATCAATCCAGATTCTATCTGTTTCAGGTAAGAGCTGACACCATTAGCCATATTTTGAGCTATATTTTATTGCATTTAGTTGCCATTTTGGGTCCCTTAGGGGAGCATTTGCAAAATCTAGGGCATCGTGGTTGGCACGGGTTTTGGGCATGGACCCGCACCAACCGACCCTTTTTTACACAAGGGTCGCGCCAACTTCACAACTTAAAATCTGCTTTAAATTTAAGAAAATGCAACTAATGGATTGTACATTTTAATACCTAAGGGGGCTTACAATGTTTCTATGATCAATTTATGAAGGTACAAAAGAAAAAAATATGGTTATTAAGTGGAAAGAGAGAGAACATAGTGAGGAGGATGAAAAAGCAATGGAAAATGAACAATGCATGAATTCCCTAAGGAATTGTGGGCTCAAGAAGTTCTTTCTGACAACATGTCTCCAGGCTTAGCCCAAATTGCTTCAATATCTAATAAGCATTTGGTATGAAGATCAGGAGAATTTTTTGCTTCGGGATCAAGAGCTTGAACTCGAAGTCTCAGATGTATATTTCATCACTGGATTGCCACGCAGAGGTGTAGTCCCTATCTTGACCAGTACCCATCCTTTTGGGGAAAGCATGGGAATGGTAATTGAGAGGGTGTGCCAAGGGGCATTAAAAGGAACAGGGAGTGGCAAAGTGGACATCCAAACCATCCCTGATATAGCACTAAGAGTAGTGCTACACACTATCACGCGGGTTGCTACATCGCAAGAATCGCATGAGGCCATGAAGACACAACTACTTCTTGCCTCAGAGTGCATGAACCCGACCATCTTCAACTGGGCCAAGGCTATGACTGTCAACATCAAATGGCAGCTCACTAAGTGCAAGAAGACCAAACTAAAGTAGTTTGGGTACGGATCGATTATGGTATCATTCTTCTTGGAAAAATTACCCAATTCCAGCGTTAGGAGGTTATTTTCTCGATGCCGCCACCCACAGAGCCACGAATGGCCTAATGGGCCGCACTGATGCCTAGAGCAGTGGGTGGCCAACAAATGTCCTGGAGGCTATATTTTTTTTTATTGGCTTCGACGATAACTAATTATCATGGAGGATTGGCCCTATGTTGGCACAGATTTCACCGGAGACCCAGACCTCCCACTCCTAGAGGGAGAGAATTGGGAAAAAGAACTAGGTGAGACTCTTTTTTATTTTCATGATTTTATGATTTTTTTGGGTATATATGCATGTTCTAATAGTTACTCTATATGTATGCAGATGTTGGCCCAGAACGTCCTACAGTTATTTCGCCAATAGCGAGGTGAACTCCTCGTGACTTTGATCCTCGGGGTGAGGGGATTGATGAGATAGTACAAAACCTAGAGGGGATTACCTGTGGGATTCCAGACTATGCTTGTTTTGATGATGTTCCTCATTCCTACCAGAGGCACACTGTAGGGGTGCCAAGTTGTATCCACCGCTTGCTAAGGCAGTTGGCATGGGCGGTGACATGCTATCATGAGCGCCATGCCGATTAGGCACTCAAGCTTTATTTCCACACATTTTTGAGAGACATGTTGTCTCACGATGTAACTGAGATAAACATATATTATTTTTTGGGTTTTATATGATGCACATGTTGCAAACAGTCGATATATATATATATATATATATATATATATATATATATATATATACATATATCTTCTCACATGGATCTATTTACATATGATGATGTTTTTATAAATTGCGCAAATGTCTATCTAGCACAATGTTGGCTATTTCTTCTATTAATGTATTCATTCATCTTGGCATATGTTGATATGTAATGAAATCAAAATTTCTTTCAAGTAAACGAATACGCAAATAAAATCTCAAAATGCATGGGTTTTGAACTGAATAATGACCATTAATTTGAAGAACAACAAGTTGCGAATCCAAATTCACAAGCAATGTGAATATGCCAAGGTTAATTGCCTCGGTTAATAGTTGCAAAACAGTACTATATTCAGCAACACTATTTGTAGTTGGTCCTAGAAAAATACCTTGTAAGTTAATCAACTCACCAATAGGATCATAAATTACCCAGGCTGCCGAAGACAAGTTCCTGGTATTGCGGGAAGCACTATCCACGAAACCGACATAAGGGAAAATAGACATCTGCACAATAAAAAATACCCAATAAGAAGAAAAATCTCACAAAGCACATCAAACCAAAACATGCACAAAAATGAAAAAATCACCTATCTACACATATCATGCATGAATAACTCAAGCACAATACTTTTTGAGGTACAACCCATTTCTGGGCTGCGATAAAGGATAACCTTCATAATCAATGAGCTCATAAGCCCCATTTTGTAACACACGTTTAATAATGTAGGGCCCATGACACATGGGTTGGAATTTTCCTGCCCCTAGCTTGTCATGAGCTTGGTCATATAGGAGAACAAGATCACCTTCAATGAAAGAATGAGGGGAAACTGTTTGGTCAAAATGGGCTTTGACTCGCTTTTTATGTGCTTCGATGACCAAGGAAGCCAAGCGATGAGTTTCATCCAATCTCTCTAAGTAGAGAAGACACTCTTCTTCAGGTGAAGTATCAGGCAGTAATTCCACAACTATTTTGAGTGAAGGGATTTCACATTCAATCAGAAGAGTGGCTTCCAGGCCGTATACCAACTGAAATGGGGTAAATCCGGCCACACTCTTAATTGACATTCGGTAAGCCCAAAGAGCTGAGAACAACATGAGATGCCAATTTGATTTATGGATCCCAATTTTTTGTTGAAGCATTGTAACAAGGACTTTGTTGACGGCTTCAACCTGGCCATTAGCTTGAGGATAATAAGGCGTTGAGCTATTGTGACGCAGGCCCAACTTAGATGTCAGCTCCGCCATCATATAATCCTAAAAATGAGAACCATGATCAGTGACGGTGGCCTGAGGAACATCAAACCGAGTAATAACATGATTGAAAATGAATTGTGCCACTGTCTTACTATCCACAGCTAGTGTAGGCATTGCTTTGGCCCATTTCGTGAAATAATCAATGGCAACGATAATATAGGCATGCCCCCCGGCCAAACAAGGGTTACACATCATAAAATCGATGCCCCATTTCGAAAAAGGACCCACATTAATGACAAGATGTAAAGGAACCAGTGGCGATATATCTGGCACGCATGACATTTGCATACTGCGACAATGCAATCTTTAAAGATAGACGGCCAGAAATAGCTATCAGGAAGGATCTTCTATGTGCTAGCATAACCAGACATGTGACCACCATAGGTGCCACTGTGGCATTCATTTAAAACTTTCTCAACCTCCTCAAGGGTCAGACATCGGTGGAGCACGGAATTGACTCCAACATGATAAAAGGTATATCCAACGATACTATAGGGTTGCGACTGATGTCGAATGCAGCATTGGACATCCTTCGTCAACTAGGACTTGAAAGTAGAGGTCTAGAGGTACATGATGATATCACCATACCATGGATCGAGGGTGCTAATAAGAAAAATAGTTTCGTCTGGAATATGATCCTCGGATCGAGAAGGAGCAGAGTCGGCGGGGAGAGAACAAATCAAATCAGAAAAAACAAGTGATTTCTTCGATTTGACTGTAGTAAACTCCAAATAAAACTCTTGGAGGATAATGATCCACTTCGAGTATTTGACCCCCAGCAACTGCCGAGAAAAAATATAAGTCATGGGGTTACAGTCAGAAATCACGATCACCATGCGTGAAAGGATGTAGTGACGAAAACGCTGGATGGCCTGGACCACAGCCAACGGTAACTTCTTGACATGTACGTAATGCGTTTCAGGGTTGAGAAGGTTCTGAGACAAGTAGTAAACGACATGCTCATTAATTTCATCATCATCTTCAACCAAAACCATGGCTATCGTGTTGAAGGTGGCAACAAGCTAAAGGCATAAGACATTCGTTGAACAATATGACGAATATCATGAAAGGCATAAGACATCGCACAGTGGAATGTAGCTGCAGCATTTTTCAAGCCGAAAGGGAGTTTCTTATATGCGAATGTTCCCCACGGACAGATAAAAGCAATCTTTTGTTGATTGCACGAGTGAATGTTGATCTCACTCCCTGCACAATCATCAATGATCTGATCGATGAAAGGGGTGGGATAGTTATCTTTAGGACAAGCCCGATTAATATCGTGGTAATAAATATAGACACGAATTTCTCCCTGTTTCTTATCCACAGGAAAAATATTGGATACCCATTCTGTCAGAGGAATTGGATAAATGAAACCCTCTTTGAGAAGTTCTTCAACTTTAGCTTTTATGGCGGCGGCTTTCCGAGGATGCACTGGATGTAGACATTGGTGCATAGGCTTCGCACCTGTGTAGGTGGGAATCTCGTGCACCATAATACTGGTATCTATACCAGGCATCTCTTCGTAAGACCAGGCAAAAACATCACAAAATTTGTGAAAGAGGCTAGCATACACTTAGACTTCCTTGGAAGAGCAAGTGACTCCCACATGGATGTTCTCGACAATTCCCAGTTTCACAAAAATGTCGATAGGCATCATTTGAGTGATGTTACCCAAGTTACCTTCTGTGAAGACTTCATGAGTTAGGATAGGCGTTTGAAGTGGCAGAGAAGGAACTTGGGATGAAAAATGCTCAAGATAGTCAGACATAGCCCCGAGGTAGGGCATAAACGAGGAACGATGATGCCCATCGCTCCATAGTAGATCTTCGAGAGACATGGTTTCCATAATAGCTTCATTGGACGGAAACACTTGTTTCAGAGGATCCTGCAAATTGGCATAGCCGAGCCAAGGGGATTGAGAATAAAGGTCAAGAGCCATTCTCAAAGGAGCACCTTCAGAAGGGGGAGAACCGGATGCAGTTGTAAGCTCACAATAATTGATTTCAATTGGACTAAGCAGAATCGAATCCCCAAATGAATCAACCTGTTCAGGCAAAGGGACGATCCATGGTTCATTTGACTGAGAGATGATATTAAATTTAATAGTATCTGGTGGTGGAAAGGGAAAAATACCCATGATAGCGGGGTATTTGAAGAGACCGGGCCCTACATTGTCAGGGGGAGACGAAATTTGGTCCATGTATGGCACGTTGTTCTCGGAAGATGAGGTAAATAATGACAAATGATCGACAGTGATGATTTTTCCCTTGTGAGGAAACTTTAGAAGTTGAAAGAGGGTGGATGGAACACACAACATGGTGTGAGTCCAACTGCGACCAAGTAGAAGATTGTAATTGAGTTTAGCGTCAACGAATTCTACTTCAACCTTGATCATCTTTCCTTGCAACGTGATTGGTAAGCTAGCGAGAACGCGCAAGGGTTTTGATTCCCTTCCATCAAATGCCTCAAGGACATTGGGTAATGAAGTGAGAGATGGAGAACCAATAGCCTTCCAACAAGTAGATGACATGACACAAGTGGATGCACCTTCCTCCACAACGGCCCTATGGATATTGAGATTGTTAATACCGACTTGTATGACAAGTGCAATCTGGTGCAGAAGTAGGGGGATGAAATTCTTTAAGTCGAAAGTGAGAAGAATAGAATCAACAGGATCAATACCTTCGATCATAGATAATAACATCTTTCATTGAGATGGACAACTCTGGAGGACTTCCAATGCATACATCGGAGACGGCGCCTGTGCTAAATCCTCAACAATATTGTAATGTTGAGCAGCACGAGCATTAGGATTATAGGAAGATTTTCAGAGAACACCTTTAGAAGGTGGCCATACTGTTAGCCACCTATAAAATTTGTCATATCAAATGGTGGCTAAATAATTCTTTGAGCCTTCAAGAAACAATTTTTATTACTAAATTTTTTTTTTCTTGAAGACTCATGAAGACATCATGTCCTTTTTTAAAATCTTCACTGTTTTTTCCCTCTTAATTATGAAAATCTGTTGTTTTCATTAAGAAAATACTGCTGCAAAAATAATCATTAACCTTCATTTTGTTCCCTTTTTCCCCATGAAATTACTTCATTTTTAACTTTTTCCCTCCTTCCCCTTCATAAAGACCCTTTTATAAGGTTTAAAACTCATTTTTGAACCTTGTCGAAACCCCCAAATCCATCAAAAAACCTTGAAAATTTCATAAAAAATAAGCTTTTTTGACTATAGGCTTAAGCCCCTTTGGGCTAAGTCCTAAACCACTTCCCCATATATACCCACACCCTAGAACCAGGCGCTATACCCATCGAGCTCTTATCGCATCAGAAACAATTGGAGAGCGCAAGTCTTTTGGCTTTTATAAAACCTCTAATGCAATTGGCCCTTTTATACATAACCCTCGATCCCTTTGCCACTTCACAAAACCAAAGGCCCGCAATTAGGCGCTTAAACTTATGAATAAACTTTGTATGATCATTTTTTTCCTTATTATATTCACAAAAACCCATTTTCCTATGTTTTTCATTAAACCCACCGATGCAATGTTTTGAATGATAAGAAACGTTGATCCAAAGGCCGATCGACGGTCTAAAAAATCTCGCATCGGAGATTTTCTAAATGGGTAGATTGAAAAGGCCCGCACCATTGTTCATATGCGATTGGCCCTTTATATGTTTGAACCCCGATTCTTTTAACCTTTCGCATATACCCTGAGGCCCCGCAATCGGGCGGCAAACCTTATATATAACCCACCTTTGAAGCCGTTAAACTTTTGTTTTTCATTAAAATTTGGATTTTCATATGTTATAAAGGATTTCCGCCAGTTCATGTTTTAAACGAATCCCGACCGTTGATCTTGAACCAATCAATGATCGGGAGAATATCACATCGAATGTTTTCATTGGGTGCACTTATTATTTTATTCGCAACCTCCGATTGGTGATCTCCCGATCAATTATTAGTCGTTGATCTCCTCCCTGCCTTCCCAGATTCGACGGTTGCCATTGCTCCCGCTCGAAGCCCCTTCCCCCACTGAGAAGTCCCTCCAATTCATCCTCCACTGTCAATCTAATCTGTAGATCGACGGTCCACAATCAATCGCATCGGTGCCCATTTTGTTTTTCCCCCGCCGATCGCGAAAGCTCTGATTACATCTGGGCCATCCACGTGTCAAGATCCGACGACCCAGATTGCACCCCTCGACCTTTGTTAAAAACATGAAGCCCCACTTTATAAGGTTGTTTGAGGAGATCTCAGTCGCTGATCTCTACAGATCAATGGCCCATATTAACCCCTTTCTCCGCCTCATTTATTTTTCCATTTAACCCCAGTTTCAATCCTAACCGTTAATCTACTTTCATCTGACGGTTCAGAATAATCTCAACAGGCCCAACCCCTATGGGTCCTGCCTTCCTTCAGATCTGATCTTATCCATCCAATCTTTGATCCAATGGCTTAGAATAAAACCACCCTGCTTGCTATGACCTGCCCATATATCCAATATCGTGCTCACTCCCCACCATCCGATCTGAGAACCCAAATCTAATGGTTGACAACGTTTTCGCGTAAATTCAAGTGCGAAGCATAATTACCCAAGAGCTACGTGATATGGGAAGTTTTTAAACACCACGTGTCAAATGATAACACATATCACATTCGAAAGGTGAAACCACCTTCCTCCCCTTTTCCCGCGTGATACCGTTGGTTTCTCCTCTCGAAACTGCTTTCCCCTTTTTATATGGCATTTCATCGCATTCGCTCCCAGCCGTTGATCTCTGCAGATCAACGACTCAAATCCAATCTGAGCATTAAATTATCGCCCTCCGCCTTTTCCAAAGGGCCTTCATCGATCAATCCGGACCGTTGATCATCGTGGACCAATTTGATCTAATGGCTCAAAATCATCCGCGAAACCCAAATTTTCCACAAAACATATTTCCTCCACCCAAAGGGATTTTCACCATTTCCTTTTGTATTTCTTTTATTTCTCATGAAAAAAGCTGGCCCTTCTCCATTATATTTACCCGATAGATTCGACCGTTGATCATCACAGGTCAATCTGCTCAGACCATCTCCCCACCATATTGATTCCAACCACCTCCCTTCTAATCTCTGCAAGCATCCTCCTGCCGTTGGATGCTTTCATCCAACGACTGCGTACTCTAACCACAAACTCCAAAGTAGTATTACCCCAAATAACGTAGGATTTATTAACTTTCTTGGTTTGTGTAGGATTTAAATGTTTTTTTCAAAATATTATAAAGGGAAAAATGAAAGCCGAGGATGACGATCCTCCGTACTTTAGTTTATCAAAGGGTATCCATCATATAGGCTTTCATACACGTTTTCATCAAGTGATCATAAGACCGATGCTATATGAACTCTCCACACTCGTACATCAACAAGACACAACAAAAATTAAACAAGAAAAGAGTATCGTTGTTGAAGACTTAACCACAACATAATCGAAGATTGAAGATTGTTTTTCACAGCTTTTTAGTGGATACTACTAAGATTGAAAATCAAAAATCCTAATCCACTAAATTAAACACATTTGAAAGAGTAGAAGATGGGATTTTAGCCCGATTAGTCTAATCCATAGAATCAAAACAAATTAATGCTGTTTAAAGACAAATCAAAAATATCTATCGACCCTGTGAAAAGCCCATATCGCACATCGAGGCTAATTGATTCCTCTCTGCCTACCTAATGCCACCTCGTAGCCTCTAAAAATTAAATAGAGGCCGATTAATGACTATACAGAGGATATTTTTCCTCACGTGTACGAATAATATTCCAAGCCAAACGCAGTTATTGTAAAGATGACCAATGGCGAGCTCAAAGTCAATGAAAAAGATTCCGAAGCTTAAATACTTAATGTAAAAATTAATATAGAGGAAATATCTGTAAACTTCTCCATTGAGCCCTCAAATGTCCGAGAAGCATTAACCATATTAATTGAACCCATAGATCTTTTTCCGTTCTTCGACTCCTCATTTTTCTATAAAATCTTCTGAGAAGCTCATGTATGGTTTGGTTGCGAGAACTTTGAAATATACTTGTAGCTCGAATTTGTATACATGTAAATAGTGTTCCAAAGGTTTCGAAGCTCGTTTGTGATTAAATAAGTTAGACAGAAGTGAAGATGATTGCTGAACTGAAACATTAGACTTGAAGATGTAATCTGGTTTGACATCAATATACAAGTTGTTTCTTGGGATCCTGCTCATATCACCGGTGAACTATTTTGTTTCTTTTATTTTGTTTTTCCTTTTCATGTATCATATTGTCAATTATTCTCTCATAAATAACAATACATAGAGTTAGGATTTACTATTTACAATACCCTTCTTCAATCAGAAATAATCTTTATCTCAATGTTTTCCTCTAAATTGTTTATTTAAGAATGAGTTTAATCGATAGCCAAGCAGCTTAGAATGCTGCGTTAACTCGTCCTATCATGTTTGTTTAAACATTGTTCTCGAATTTTATTTTCATTATTTACTTAGTAAATATAGACTAGAAAAAGTGATTGGTTTACCTGCTTTTCTAGCTTCTTTCTCCCAAAGGTACTCGAAAAGTTTCCCTAGGTGTATGTTGAAAGAAGTCTAGATTTTAAAAAGTATCTTAACTGATCTTAGGTTGCATTTTGTCTTCTTATCTCATTTTCATCCTTTCTCCGAAAGTAATTATGCGGATTACTGGATTTTTTGTCTCTTGAGTCATCTTTTAATACAAGCTTGTCCAAAGAGGTTTACGCGTGAGCTCGCCCTTTGGTTGGTTTTTAAATGATCTTAAAACGGATTTTTCTTGTTTGGACAAAACTATAAATCCTAGTTGAAATTATTATCTGTTTCCACCCCTCCAACACTTTTTATTGTTCCATTCCATCATTTTCTATCTCAAAGATCTTGTGATATAGATGACTTTCCCCTCGGATCACTCCTTTGAATTGTTAGCACAATTAAAAACCCTTTTATGACTCCATAGCCCAATGGACTAAAAACAGCTGTATATCTATCTTTTTAGCCAAATCTTGTTCCCATTTCGCAACTTCACACCTTTCAAATTCTTCCATTTAGAACTTTCCATCATACTAATAATCATGCTCAACCATTAAAAACAAACAAATACCCTTGCTCTCATATTAACTAGCCTAATATCATACCCAAAAGCCTTAAAGATAAATCTATCTTTGCACTTATTGGAGAGATCCCTCTGCAGATTCAAGAGGTCTGAATCCTGAGAATCCCAAAGTGGTTCAAGTGTTCTCCTGCGCTTTCGGTCTCACCAATCTACTATAAATTATATGCGCTAACTATTTCTAGCGACTCGCTAGAGAACCGAGTCAATATTCATTCCAAAACCCTTGAGTACAAGCAAATTTCTCTTCAAGCACTACCAAGCAGACGTGATCACTGATAATACTTATTTGAATCGTCGACAAAACTAAGGAAACCCTTAGATTCTCACAATTTTATCAAACCTTTAAGATTCAGCTAGCTTAGCCATGAGTGATCGCCTTTGTCTCATAACCGTACCTAAGTTTTGCACATATTTAGGACACTCCCAAGAACCAAGACTGAGTAACTCGCGAAAAACCCATTCGATTGGTATTCAATAAACATGGTGGTGGACCATAAAAACCCTTTACCTCCAAGAGCTAAAAATCTCCACGTGGTGACTCAAAAAATCATAAATAGACTCTTAAAGACCCACCGGGAAGAACCATTACCATCATAGCATCATTCAAACTCAGGTAAAGAGGATTTTAGGATTAAAGTTTTCTTATTTTCAAGATCATTTAACCTCGTAAAGATTATCATATCCGAGTTAAACTCTTCTAGGCAATCTACATAGCATAGTGGCTCCTAAGAAGATTCATACTTTCAGAGCCTATCCCTAACCCAAACCTCACCCGAGATAGTTGATAACCCTGAATGTATACTTAGGAAGTCTCCCAAGATTAAATTTTTCAATCGTTTAGACACCCTTGAGAGCTAAATCGGGACCCTAGAAAATCTTGCAACTCCCACAACAATCACAGTTTCTTAAGATCCATTTAGAACTAGGGTCTCTCGATGATTTAGATCATCTAGATTCGGAGTCTTCACTTTCATCCCGAAAAACTAGATGAACAACCTCCGGTAGTAGAGAAACAACACCACCTCGATTTACATTTCCTTCACGCTAGGGTGTCTCTCATCCAAGATGCAGCTCCAAAGTAATCTATTCTCGGTCCATCCACATTTGTTCCTCATACATCCACCGTCCAAACCACTCCATTCTAGCACACTTTCCCTCTTATTAATCCACCTCTTGTAAATCTACCTCCACTTTCTGTATCATGGCATCATGGTATGCCCATGTAAGTCCCTTCCTTTTCCCTTAGTCAATCTTTCCACAAGATGACTAGTCAAAATACCATTGTATGATTCTATTAATGCAACTACTACTTCACAAACATGTGGATAAGATGAATGAATACTTTGACAAAAACGAAATTGATGATGAATCGCTAAACTACTAAGAATATTTTTTCGTAGCTTTAGAGAAGTAAGAAAATGGTTCAGAGCTTAACCTCACAAATGATAAATGACCTCCAATCCTTCCATTAGAAATTCCTAAAAAAATGGGAAGTTAGAAAGAATCCTCTTCAAATACTTTTTATTGCAAAAAATCTCCAAAGAAACTAGCAGAAAGCTGCACAAGCTATTGTACTTTAGGTTTAATACGCATTTGATAATGCCCTTCCCCTAGACTTAAAACCTCCAGAGGCTTGGATTTAAACAAATTTCTGAAGGATTTGATCCTAAGATGGCATATCAGCTGAGAGAAAGAGATCCTTCAAACTTTTCGACGATATGAAAAGAAAGGAGCTATTGCTACGAAGTTAACGAAACTGGAGAAAAGCAGAAAGAATGAAAAATGAGAAGAGTGTCCCTTTAGAGAGGAATCCACACCTTCCATATCTACTACAAGATGGAAAGAATGATGGAGGAGATGATGAAAAATATGAGTATTTTTTAGAGAGTACAAGTAAAGTCAAAACCTAAACGTTCTTCAAAACAGAAAATCAAAACCGTAATCGGAAATTTTAGGAGAAACTGCACTTGCTGAATGCTACCAAGGAAGATGATCATGAGCATCACTCCTCCTTTCATCAAAAATTATGTAAAGTGAGGCTAAAGATATAACAGAGCAAACAGAGGATTATGATATCAATATGTTGGGAGTAGATAATGATGACTTTGAAGTCCATTACAATAGAAAACAAGGTTCAGATACACCCTATGATGACAATAGACCGAATATGAATATTACTATCGCGAAATGGAAAATGTCATCATAGAAACCACAAAGGAATATGACCTAGAAGCAAGAAAAATATAGAAACCCCCAACAACAGAAACTCCGTAAAAATCTTCATAAACAAATAGCACTGTAAATAAACCCTGAAATTCACTAAACAAAACTACAAAACATTACGTCAGAATTCTGATAAAAACAAGGAGAAAACACTCAAAACAATGTAAAAACAAAAGTAAAACTTAGTAGTACTAGTATCAAATTAGTACTCCTATTAAAACAATTTTTTCAAATGTAAATTGGAGAAAATCAACAAACTAACTTTGCCGACAGTGGTGAGTTAATAAGGTTGAGACAAGTACTTCAAAAAATCAGTATGCCTCTTTAGCTTTTGGAGTAGGAAATTTCTAGATTACTCTATTCCCCTACCGAGTTAGTCTGCCCAAAATGTATATAGAACCTAAATTTTTAAGGCTTTAAACATAGAGGAGAATAATGACACCGCTCCACAATCTTAACGACGCCAACCGTGAGCTCATTTTTGGGTCCAAAGATTTGCTGAGCAGACATCAAGAGGGACTCCGTTACTCCTTTTATGTAAGTTTAAACGTTCACGACAAGATTTTTCACAATGCCATGCATGATACACTCGGGCCTCTCACAATCTAATGCCCAAAGTTGTAATGGAGAGCCTAGGCCTTGAAATCAATTCGACCTTATAAAGACCTTTACCCTTTGACCTGCGTAGTAAAATGTTTAGGTTTAATCAAAGACCTCTCCGTGTTAACTTAGCACAAATCCTGCCCAAATGCTTAGTCATGGATATTGGTTGTGGCTTCTATGTTCCCCCAAAGTATGGAATGTTGTTATCTAGATCTTGGGGAGCTAAGTTACAAGGAACTATGTGATGGACATGACATATGCGACCATCCCCGTTTTCAATCGACAAGAAGACTTTACAAGGAGTCTCATATGCCGTACATGGTTACTAGCCAAGATAGACCACAAAACTTCCCCCTTTATTCCTTGTAAATGTGCCTTGATTATTTTATCCTTTTCAACGATGAACATTCGAAGGAACAAGTCACCTTAAATGAATTAATGGTCGATAGAGAGGAGGATGAAGACGTACAAGTGTCTAAAAAATTTGCTAAACCGAAGATCATAGAAAACTAAATGCGGGCCCTGAGCTGTGTGTCATGCGTCCATCGCTTTTTAACTTAGAGAGTCAAGAAATCATTCCTCAATATAATGAGAAATCTCGAGGAATTAAAAATACCGTAGTGTTGATACTCAACAACATTTCTCAAAGCATGTTAGTCAAGAGGATAGTAACCAACCAGATGAACCTAAAAAATAATCCTCCGTGGACTATGAACTTCAACGGGTTTTGTACTAGGAGTAACGTCGTGTGTGTTTGGATATGCAACACTGAAAACAACCACACGTAAAGCCTTTCCCTCAGATTAAACTTTCAAACTCTGTTCGAATAACATAAGGAGTATGAATCCTTGTTTTAAAGGCTTACATTTGTTGAAAAGTTAGGAGCTAAAAGAATTAAAGTGCATGGGGATTTAGGAATTAATCATTAGGCAAGTCAACGTGGAATACAACGCTAATCACCCTGCATTCTAGAGCCTATCGAAACGATGTCGTGGATTTGTCGAAATTTTTGAGGAATCCCAATTGATTTTGTCCCGAGAAGAAAAAATATCATGGCCCACAAATTTTAGCTTTTGCTGCCGAATATGCTTCACGCCACATGTCCCAATAATGTACAACTCAAATTAAATTCGCATCAAGCCTCGATAACGAGAAGTATTGGCAAGTTTTCTAACCTGAGACAAACAAATAAAAGACTTCATGCAAACTTCGTAAATGAATTTGAACTACCCGCCTCGTATTAAGATTATGAAACGTAGACTGCTCTAATGAAGAAAATTTTCGATGAAGAAGAAACTTCTTGAGGTTGCTAATGTAAACATGTTATCTACCAAACTTGAAAATAAACATAACCGATTGCGCAGTTAGAAATCGTAGGATTTAGAAACCCCGCAAATTTCCAACAATCATGGTTTGCCAAAGGGTCTCGCCCCTTTAGAAGAGTTTTTTTTATTTCAACGATGTGGCCAAGAAGCCAAAACTAGAACCTGTAGAGACTGAAGTTGAAGATTTTAATATAGGCAGTGAAATAAAACCAATGATGATCACACTATCTAATACTTTACTAGCTAACATTAAACTCAAATACATAGAGTTGTTTAAAAAAAATTTTGATGTTTTTGCGTGGAGTTATGAGGATCTGAAATACTATTACACTGAAATAATTCAACACAAAATCCCTCTCAAGGAAAATCAAAATCGATTTAAACAAAAGCTGCATAGAATAAACCCTGTTCAGTTACCTTTGGTTGAGAAGGAATCAAGAAAATGTATGAAGCCGGGCATTATTGTCCCTATTAGATATTCTCGACACAGTGTGTCTAATCGGTGTCGCTAGGAAGAAAACAAGGAGAGATTAGGCTCTGTAGACTTTAGAGATTTAAACAAAGCTATTGAAGGACAACTACTCCTTTACCCAAGATGGACCATATTTTACAAAGGGTAGTTGGTTCAAAAAGAGGATATCCCTGCTTTCGATGGCTACTCAAAGATACAACGAGTTTTAGTGCATCCCGAGTGATCAAACCAGACACGTTGCCACTGCTGTCCTTTGCACCCTCATGAAGGGCGAAAAATGCCTTTGGATTTGCATGAACGCTAGTGCCACCTTCCAGAGGGCCATGGACATAGCCTTCTATGCGTATATTGGCTACTTTCATCATCATTTACCTCGATGATACAACACGGTTTTCTCAAAAGGCCGATGAAGAGCACTTAGAACTTACTTTGAGAACTATCTTTGAGAAAAGCAGGAAAGTTTGGGCATATCATCTGAATCTAAGAAAGACACTCTCGGTCTCCAAAGAAGGTAAAAATTTCTGCTATCATAATTTCAGAAGAGGGTATCAACAGATAGACCCAAAGAGGATAGATGGCCATATTGCAAAATCAACCATGTACCTCGAAAGCCTCAAGGAATTACAATCTTTCATTGGAAAGATTAATTTTTCCGAGGAGGTTTCATCCCCAATCTTGGCCGAGCTATTAGGAAAACATTACAAACATGCTGAAAGAGGATGCAAGTAAAATGGACCTTGGACTGCCTAGAAGTCCTTTTCGAGCCGGTCAAACAAGCTCTTAACCACAAAACACCGACTTTCCGATCAGCGATTTTACCAAAAGTACTTTTATATTTCTTTTCATTTGCATCCGTAACATACCATAATCGCAAGGATCCTTTTACAGAAAGAATGACTTGCAAGAGAAGCAATATGCCTTCTTTAGCATAGGCTTTGAGGGATGCTCCTCCGAAGTGCAACATAATGGAGAAGCAAGCCTTTTAGCATTAGTCACAAGGCTCTAAAAGGACTTTCAGTAGTCTACAACCTGTACACTCGCACAATTCATTGCTTTTGTCCCACATACAAACTTGTCAAAGACATTCTAAGTCACAGACCCGTATGGTAAGAGGGCAAGTGGATAGCAACTAATACTCTGAGTATGACTCTAGAAATCAAGCCCACCAAAGCTCAGTCAAAGGGCCAAGGATCTAGCAAAAGACTTAATGGCTCTGAGGTCAAATCATTTGCACGATATGAATATGGTAGATGCTGTTGGAAGAACATAGAAAGTAACCTACTCATCCTCCCATTGTCAAAAAGACCATTTTCATCGAATTCTCTCAGGAAAATGCCGATGATTCTATGTGCTTTGCTTATATTTGAAATGCTCCTACTTTGTCAAAAACTAAAGGCAAGGTTTTTAGCAAAAAGTACGCGAGCTACTGCATCATAGATGTGTCTATATTGGAAAAAATGCAAGTTGGATATTTGCTTAAATGTTTTTACGAGGCTTGATGTAGAGAAAGGTCAAGCACGAGTCCATGAAGGAGAAATGTGGAGGCCACCTCTACCGGGAAGACAACATAGCAACAAAATCCTAAGGGTCTGGTTACTATCGGTCTCACTCCCTCTTTCTCGATGATACACAAAGATTTGGTCATGCTCCTATCCATAAAGTGTCACAACTATGGAAAAGAAAACTGCTACCCTTACCTCTACATCCAATCACGAGCCGAGCTACCTTTTCAATAGTGACTTGAAACTTCATCTGGGAAAAAGTACCACCCACCCTCCTCCGCCCAGCATAAATGGATTCTCACTAGCTACTGACTACTTTCACCAAAGTGGATAGAAGCTATCCCTTCCAGGCAGGTCCAATGACTCCGCCATCGATCAAGTCTCTCGAGACCCATATCCTCTCCAGATTTGGTCGTCCTAGAAAGAAATCATAACCGACAATGAAGTCGCTTTTGGATCTAAGAAGATGTGTTGAATTTCTGTCACAAATACTACGTATTACCTTGGGCCATTCCACCGCTTTACTACCCCCAAGGAAATGGACTAGTAGAATCCTCGAAACAAAAGCCTCGTCACATCATCAAAGAAGTTTGCTAGAGCGACAACATCGAAAGTCATGGCACGCTGTAAGTCTGGTTCATGCACTTATGGGCTCTGATAGGTGACACTTATAAGTCCATTGGATATGTCACCTCCTATCGACCAGGTCTATGGCATGGATGCAATGTTTCCACCTTAGCCTAGGAGTAACAAGCTCATGAAGCTGATTCAAGAGGTGCGTGCTGAAGAAAGAAATGACATGCGTCGAAGAATCAACCAGAAACCATCCACCTTCAAACGCAAACCGCAGATAGAGGTTTACGCGAAAGAACGTGAAGCGAAAAGCAAGAGAGCGTCAAAGAAAGCTATTTTGATAAGAAGAACAAAGGCCAAACACTTTCAATAGTTTGGAAAAGTTGTTCTTTAAAGTGGGATTCAAGGACAGAGGACAAGGGCAAGCATGGGCAAGCTTTGACAACTTGTGGCAAAGGTCCCTATATCTCGTTCATGTCGCGCGTGGGTACACAATGCATTTTTCTCTGGTAGCAATTGAATGGAGCAGATCTAACTGGTTGTCTCTCACAATGGCAGATGCTCAGCATTACTTCTCTTGAATCCTATCATGTTTCAAAACCTATTTTTATCTCATTGTAAATAACATGTTTCATCCATCGTTTGCATTCAAAGTTATGAAAAAATAAAAAATACAAAAACAAAAGAAAGAAAGAAGAAAAGAGGGCAGATTGTAAAAACAATAAAGGTACAGACATACCAAAAAAGAGAAACAAAAATCCGAGAAAGTGCAAGCTCAAAAGCCACTCCCGAAAAACACACTTCTGGTTAGCCATACATGTACCTAATCATGGCTAATTAGTTTTGAAATTGACTCAGTCGATAGGTTAGAGAAATTTCGATTTTGCACGTAAAACACAACGTAATATTGGCTTATCAGCTAGGCAGATTAGGATAGAAATTAAAGGTTTCAAACAAGCTCAAAAATCCGAACGCTAAGTTTTCTCAAAGAGAGGAAATGACTCCATACCGTTTCAAATGTTTGAGTCAAAACGTAGAGGTAAAAATGGTTCTAATGGTGACGAAAATCTGAAACTCGAAAAGACAAGCAGAGAACAGCTCCGAAACAAAAACGTAAAACAGAGTCACGAAAAGGATGAAGGCCAGTGCTTAGAACTTTTCAGATCTTAAGCCTTCCATTTTGCGATGTAATTTTCTATGCAAAATAATATCTATGTGTAGCTTGTTGTTTTATGCCATAGATCGTGAAACAAGTTAGACTCGCTCAATCCCGACTTGTATGCTTTTAAATTTCTGTTTTAGAAAGTTAGTGAATAAAAATCTATTAGACTCGTTTTAATCCTACCGTATTAGTAGATTAGGTAGAGCAGTTATTATGAACTCACCTCATGTACCCGAGTTCATATGGAGAAATAAGGATAGTAGGCTTAGATCAGTTTATCTCTGTCAAAAGAATAAACATGTTTAGTAGGATGAGTTTGCCAATCCAAGTGGCACTCTTCTAAAGAAGAAAAAATGTTAGATCGCCAGAGATTGGGAAGCAGAAAGCTTCTGTGATGATGAAAGATCCATTGTCATGGCTACGTCATATTTTCGTAGTTTCAGAATGAAGATCATCACAGGTGAAGAAAAAGAGCAAGTTCAATGGATGAG
Source organism: Pinus albicaulis (assembly GCA_034641835.2). Taxonomy (NCBI): domain Eukaryota; kingdom Viridiplantae; phylum Streptophyta; class Pinopsida; order Pinales; family Pinaceae; genus Pinus; species Pinus albicaulis. Next base: position 80,704 of record JAXQQM020071623.1, read on the forward strand.
TGCACTGATCAACGCGAGAATGCAAAGTCCGAAGTTCTTGATGCCTTCAAAGAAAGGCACCATCCCCATGTGGGAGCCACTGCTAGCCACCTATAAAAATTTTCATATCAAATGGTGGCTAAATCATCTTTTGAGCCTTCAAGAAACAAGTTTTATTTCTAAAAATGTTTCTCTTGAAGACTCATGAAGACATCACGTCCTTTTGTTTAAATCTTCACCGATGTTTCCCTCTTAATTATGAAATATGTTGTTTTCATGAAGAAAATACCGTTGCAAAAATCATCATTAAAATTCATTTTTTTCCCTTTTTTCCCCATGAAATTCCTTCATTTTTTATGTTTTCCTCCTTCCCTCTATAAATACCCTTTTATAAGGTTTAAAACTCATTTCAACCTTGGTCGAAACCCCAAATCCATAAAAAACCTTGAAAATTTCATAAAAAATAATATTTTTGACTATAGGCTTAAGCCCTTTGGGCTAAGTCGTAACCACTTCCCCATATATGCCCACACCTTAGAACTAGGCACTAGACCTTAATGGCTCTTATTGCATCGAAACAATCGTAGAGCGCAAGTCTTGTGGCTTTTTAAAACCTCCGATGTGATTGGCCCTTTTATACATAACCCCCGATCCCTACGTTTCACAAAACCAAAGGCCCGCAATCGTAGCGCTTAAACTTATGAATAAATCCTATCTGATCATATTTTTCCTTCGTATATTCACAAAAACCCATTTTCCTATGTTTTGCATTAAACCCACTGGTGCAATGTTTTGAATGATAAGAAACGTTGATCCAAAGGCCAATCGACGATCTAAAAAATATCACATCGTAGATTTTCTAAATGGGTAGATTGAAAAGACCCGCACCATCAGCCATGCGATTGGCCCTTTATATGTTTGAACCCCGGGCTATTTTAACCTTTCGCATATATCCCGAGGCCCCACATTTGAGTGCCAAACCTTATATATAACCCGCCCGAAGCCGTTAAACTTTTTTTTCATTAAAATTTGATTTTCATATGTTGTAAAGGGTTTCGCCGGCTCATGTTTTAAACTTTTTAACCCCGACCATTGATCTTGAACCAATCAATGATCTCGTGAGAATCTCGCATCGAAGTTTTCATTGGCCGCACTTATTATTTTATTTACAACCTCCCCGATTTGCGATCTCCTCGATCAATTATTGGGTCGTTGATCTCCTCGCCTTTCGCATCCGATGGGCTTGCGTACATTGCCCTTAATCAAAGCCCCTTCCCCCAATCGAGAAATCCTTCCGATTCATCATTCACCATTGATCCGATTTCATAGACGTACGTTCCACAGTCAATTGCATTGGCACCCATTTTTTTTTCCCCTTCCGATCGCGAAAGATCCAACTACATCCGGCCATCCACGTGTCAAGATCCGACGCGCTCGCATTGCACCCCTCAACCTTTGTTAAAAACATGAAGCCCTGCTTTATAAGGTTGTTTCAGAGATCTCAATAATTTATCTCCGTAGATCAATCCGCCCATATTAACCCCTTTCTATGCCTCGTTTATTTTTCCATTTAACCCTAGTTTCAATCCCGACGATTGATCTACTTTCATCCGACTCACTGTAATACTCCGACAGCCCGACCCCGTGGGTCCCGCCTTCCTTAGATCCGATCTCATCCATCCAATCTTCGATCCAATGGCTTAGAATAAACCACCCCGCCCGTTATGACTCGTCCATATACCCAATATCGCGCCACTCCCACAATCCGATCCGAGAACCCTAGATCTAATGGTTGATGCACGTTTTCATGAAAATTCAAGCGCGAAGGATAATCTCCCAAGAGCTATGCAATATGGGAAGTTTTTAAACGCCACGCGGTCAACCGATAACACATATCGCATTCAAAAAGGTGAAACCACCTTCCTCCCTTTTTTCCCGCGATACCGTCAAGTTTCTCCTTCCCAAAAACCGCTTTCCCCTTTTTATATGGCATTTCATATCACGTTCGGCTTCCCTAGCCGTTGATCTCTCGCATCAACAACCTGCATCCAATCTAAGCATTACATTATTTCCCTCCGCCTTTTGAAAGGGGCCTTCATTGATCAATCCTGACCATTGATCACCGTGGGCCAATTTAATCTAATGGCTCAAAATCATCTGGGAAACCCAAATTTTCCTCAAAACATATTTCCTCTGCCCAAAGGGATTTTCACCATTTCCTTTGTATTTCTTCTATTTTCACGAAAAGTGGCCCTTCTCCATTATATTTACCCAGTTGATCTCGACCATTGATCAACACCGATCAATGGTTCGGACTTAATCTCCCACCATTTGATTCCAACCTCCTCCCTTCTAATCTCTGCAAGAAAATCTCTATCGTTCGATGCTTTCATCTGACGACTGTGACCTAACCGCAACCTCCAAATTAGTCTTACCCCAAATAACACAGGATTTTTTAAATTTTCTTGGTTTGTGCAAGATTTAAAAGGTTTTTCAAAATGTTATAAAGGAAAATGAAAGCCGAGGATGACGATCCTCTAGACTTTCATTTATCAAAGGGTATCCATCTACAGGATTCCATACCATGTTTCATCAAGTGAATCATGATAAATGATGCCATATGAACCCTCTGTGCACCTGTACATCAATAAGACACAGCAAAAATTAAACAAGAAAAGAGTATCAGTGTTGAAGACCTAACCACAACAGAACTAAAGATTGAAGATTTTTTTCACAGTTTTGGTGGATTACAGCTAAGATCAAAAGTAGAAAGCCTAATCCACTAAATTAAACATAGCTAAAGAGCAGAATATAGAGTTTAGGCCTGATTAAGCCTAATACACAAAATCAAAACAAATTAACAGTGTTTAAAGACAAACCAAAAATATCTATCAGACCCAGAAAGCCTCCACTGCCACATCAGAGTCTAATTGATTCCTCTCAGCTACCTAATGTCACCTGTAGCCTCACAACATTCAACAGAGGCTGAGTAATGACCAGAATAGAGGATATTTTCCTCAATACAGCTGAACAGTTATTCCAAGCCAAACAGAGTTATAGCAAAGATGACACGGAGCCTTAAAGTCAACAAAAGCTTCCAGCAAGCTTAAATACTTAATGTAAAACAATTAATACATAGGAAATATATGTAAACTTCTCCATTGAGCCCCTCAAAAGGTTGAGAATCATTAACTGTATTAATTGAACCCATAGATCTTTTTTGTCTTCAACCTCCTCATTTTTCTATAAAATCTTCTTGAGGAGCTCATTGTAAAGGGTTAGTTGTAGAACTTTGAAATATACTTGTGCTCAAATTTTCTACATGTAAATAGTGTTCAAAGGCTCTTGAAGCTCTGTTTGTGATTAAATAATTTAGGCTGAGAAGTGAAGATGATTGCTGAACTGAAACATTGGACTTGAAGATGTAACTAGTTTGACATCAATAAACAAGTTGTTTCTTGGGATCCTAGTCTATATCACTGGTGAAGTGCTTCTTTCTTTGTTATTGTTTTTCCTTTCATGTATGCCATATTGTCAATTATCCTCTGATAAATAACAAATTGCATAGAGTTAGGATTTACTGTTTACAGTACCCTTCTTTGACTGATAAGCTTTATCTCAATGTTTTCCTCTAAATTGTTTATTTAAGAATGATTTAATACAGTTCAAGTAGTTAAGAATGTTGTCGTTCCCTCATCCTATTGTTTTCTTTAAACATTGTTCTTGAATGTTATTTTCATTATTTGCTTAGTAAAGATAGACTATAAAAGGGATTGGTTTGCCCTGTTTTCTAGCTTATTTCTCCAAAGGTAATTCTGAAAGTTTCCCTAAGTGTATGCTGAAAGCAGTCTAGATTTAAAAGTATCTTAACTGATCTTAGGTTGCGTTTTGTTTCTTTAATCTATTTTCATCCTTTCTGAAATTAATTATGCAGATTACTGGATTGTTTGTCTGTTGAGTCATATTTAATACGAGCTTGTCCAAAGAGGTTTATTGTGAGCCCTACCCTTTGGTTGGTTTTAAATAGTTGCTTAAAAGGATTTTTCTTGTTTGGACAGACTATAAATCCTAGTTGAAATTATTATCTGTTTCCACCCCTCCAACACTTTTATTGTTCCATTCCATCATTTTTATCTTAGAGATCTTGTGATATAGATGACTTGCCCCTTGGACCACTCTTGAATTGTTGTACAATTAAAACCCTTTTATGACTCCATAGCCCAATGGAATAAAACCCAGCGTTATATCTATCTTTTTAGCCAAATATTGTTCTGATTTCTTGCAACTTCACACCTTTGAAACTCTTCCCATTTAGGACTTTCCACTCAACTAATAATCATTCTCAACCATCCAAAACAAAAAAAACCTTCGCTCCTAATAACTAGCCTAATGTCATACCCAAAAGCCTTAAAGATAAATCTATCTTTGCACTTATTGGAGAGATCCCTCTCCGGATTCAGGAGGGCTAGATCCTAGAATCCCAAAGTGGTTCAAGTGTTCTCTTCGCAGTTCCAGTCTCACCAATATGCTGGAATTATAGGGAGCTAACACGTAAAAAGGGTTCATCATTGGGTCTTTCAATCTCAAGAGGACTAGAGGCAGGTGGGGTAGGAGGACCATCAGCAATCTCTTTCCTGGCTACCTGCTGTGATCCAACATAATATTTTGACCGAGTAGCGATGGAAACGGGTGTAGCACTATCCATCATGAATACTTGAGAGCCAAATGACATAGATGGTGTCGATTGATCAACCATTTGGGTCTACTGATATGGGAAAGGTTCTTTAAGGACCTTCGGAGTTCCCTTAGTGCCTTTGACTAGTTGACTAACCTTAGATCATCGAGGACAATCCTTAGTGTAGTGATCCTCTTCACAAATTAGATAGGGATACTTTGGCTTTCACTGTGAACCATCATCAGCACAAGGCTTAGACGATTCCAGTTTCGGGGCATCGGCTTTGGCCTTGCCTTTTCCCTTCTTTTTCCCCTTGGAATTCTTGTCTGCAGGATTGGCCTGAAGGACGTTGACCTCCGAGGTTTTACAAGAATCTGGAGTAGACTGAGGAGCAGAAGTATTGGAAGAATTTGATTTATGCTTCCCATTGGAATACTTGCATGAAGTTTGAGATACATAACCAATAACATCGTCGACTAATGGGGTAGCTGACACTTTAGAGTTCCCAGGTTGTGGAGCTTCAGTCAAGATGTCATACAAAATGCCTGATTGGGAGTACACTAAATCAAGGTACTAGGCATGAGCAATGGCTTGTTCCTCGGTTACACATGCCCCCATGGAGATATGTTTCGTAATCTGGTTGACAAAAGAGGTAGTGAACCAATGAGTAAGAAGTTGATCAGGAATTTCGAACTTGATCAAACGATGACGTTGTCTCCATTCATGAATGTGTTCTGAGATATGGGTAGCCCGGTCCTATTTCAAGGATGTTAGGAGATGCATCCCAGATTCATAACGGACTAAAAACTGGAAATGAGTCAGGAATTCCATAGCGAGATTTGAAATCTTGAAAGATACCACGAGATAGTTCGATATACCACTTAGTAGCAGCACCGGTAAGAGTGCGCTGGAAAAGAGGAAGTCGGAAAGAGTCATCCACCCAAGAATTGGAAGAACACCATAAATGGTATGTCATGATGTGTGCTTGGGGGTCTTCTCCAGACTTGCCCTTAAACTTGGGACAATCAACAGGAACCTTCGTTGGAATAGGGGGCCAATATGGATTATAAAGAATGGGATCATTTGTCAATTTGGACACATCTGGTAACTCCAACATGGTGAGAAAAGGTAATTGAGGGTTAAAAGGCATAGCAGGTCCTCGATAAGGTCCTGTACCCATATTCCATCCTGGTTGAGTATAAATATTCCCCCATTTGTTTTGTCCCAAAGGATTATGACCATATGGGGTATAAGCCGGATAATTAAGTTGATATGGTAGTTGAGAACCAGGATATGGGGGTTGATAACCAGGATACTGATTCTGAGTATACGAGGGTCCCGATTGAGTAACGTAAGGATTTTTCTGCGGAGTATAAGTATAGCTAGGTGGTTGAGGGTAATAATCAGAACCTTGAGGTGGGTTGTAAACCGATCGATATTGACCTTGAGGAAAATAACTGCATTGCGGTCGAACGAGATGTTGACAAGTGGGGCTCTGCTGAGCTGAAAAGGTCGGGTGCACAAGTTGATTTGGCTGTGGCATAGAATAGAGCGGTGGCTAAGCAGGGTTAATAGGATGTGCAGGTTGTCCTGGTTGAATAGGTTGATCTAACTGATAAGGGCCACTAGGCTTCCCCCATTGACTAGGTTCGCCTGACGGTTGTGGTGGGCCAAGTTGTGCCTGATAACCAGGTTGACTTGTGGCAAGACCATAAGATGGTCCTGGCTGTGCAATTTTTTTACCAATCATAAAATATGGCTGATGTGGTTGCACCAAAGGTTGAGATGCATGGATTTTCCCCCCAGGACCTTATGAAGGTCCGGGTTGATATACCAGTTGCCCGGCTGGTCCTTGAGGTTGCCCTAGTTGGACCAGAGGCTGAGCTTGTAAAGGTTGACCTTGAGGATTGTAAGGCTACCCTTGTGGGAAGTAAAAAAATCCCTGCTGGACCAAAGGTTGTCCCTGTAAGGGTTGTCTTTGTGGGTCATATGCATACCCTTGCTGGGCCAAAGGTTGTCCCTAAAAGAGTTGTCCTTGTGGGCCGAAAGCATATCCTTGCTGAACCGAAGGTTTTCCCTATAAGGGTTGTCCTTTTTGGTTAGAAGGTTGCACAGGAAAGGTAGGTATAAAACCATTAATGTACTGATAAGCCTCAGGACCAGGAAAATAGATAGGGTTGTCGTCCTCATCATACTGAAATGGAAGTGAATAAATCGGGGTGCCATCTGCTCCATAATGAGAAAAATAAGGATGATTGAGATCCTGAGAGGACTGATTAGTTTGGGAGCTCTGCTACTGAACAACCAGCCAATACTCCTCAAAAGAAAGGTTTTCAAGGATTTCCATGGCAATCAAAGTCTCTACCGAAGCCGAAATCCTGACGACTGAGTGGTGACCACTGGTGCCAGTGCAGCCAAACAGATAGTAGGCCTAGTGTAGATAGATGTAACAAAATGCGTAGATGAGATAGGTGTCATTGGAGACATCCCTAATGATGGAAGAACCGCCCCCTTGACGAAGTTGATGCTGCCATTGAGGCAATACTGGCTATAATCTAACCCAAAGACCTATATCCAGCTGGAAGCGACACCGATGGTGAAGATTGAGCAGGGTCTGGATGGATGTATTCTGGAAAAAGGTGGTATTATTCATCAGAAACTGGAATTCCCTCACTGCCATTAGGACTAGATGAGTCCATGTCTAAATCCACCGTAAGATCTTGCAAAAGAGTACGAGGCTAGGAGGTATGATAGCAGCCAAAAACGGTGATCCCAATGTGAGAGGGGGAAATTTTTCCCTAACCCCAAACACAAACCGAGCGTTGGAAGGAGGCCAATGGAACTCAACTAGTTCTCCAAAGGGGTACTCTGACGGGATGACAGGCTGCTCAAGATCGGCAGACCTAGAAGTATGCGAAATTTCAGATGAATCTTCCGTGTAAGGACTACGAATAGACGAAACCGATGGTTCCGCCACTATGACTGTTGTTAGTGTTAGTATTTGCAGCCTTCCTCCAGTGATCAAACATGCTCTTACAAAGTGATTGTGAGGTGTCAGGGTCAAATTTTGTCATTTCAGTGAGCCTTCAAGCAAAATTTGCTCACTAAGTACTAGGTCTAGGGTTTGCTTTCACTCCTTCCAGAGTTGTCCAAATGTCGGTCCATGTCACCATTCAGCTGAGTGTACCATCATTCAGAGGGTTTTCATCATCATGCTAGATTCCAAAGGGTCATTTTCACCTTGTTCATGCTTCAGTTGTGCCTAGGTAAGGTTCATTTCCCTCTCCTAGGGTTTCGGAGGTAATTGATCTTGGATGGTCAAATCATCATCAAAACTTGTATCCTAATGTTCATACACCTTCCCCTATCCTTAATGTACCTTATTAATCACTTCCCATCATTGAGATCCCCCAAATTCCTCATTTTCGCACAAACACTAGTTTCTTGCTACAACTTGGCAATTTTCTAGGCTAGGCCTGTGTTTTGCCCTTTTGGACCCCTTCCCCTCACTCAATTTCTGATATTCCACTTTCCCCTACTTCCTAACATCCCTCCCTACTTCCCAAAATTTCCCCAAGAATTCAGAAGCCCCTTATCCCCTTCATTTCGCTTCATTTCGACAAATCCCTTGTTTCACATCGGGATAGGTTTCAATAAAATAATTTTTTAGAGCAATAAAAGATGAATTTTGGAAACCTGAGAGAGGTTGTTGTCCAAAACATGCCAAGGAAGAAAACCCTCCTTCAATTTTTACACAGGTGTCATGGTTTTTGAGAAATGTCAAAACTATAGTTGCCTCAGGAGAATTGATGCACCTTTGAAGTGACCTTGGGAAAATAGATATTTCTCCTAGCTTGGTTGGCCAAATGACTTGCTTGATGAGTCAAATGATACCTATACACAAATCGCTTTCCAATGAGCTATCATGAGCTCAATTGGGAGTTGAGGAAGACCTTCAAAAGTTGACTACAACAACACTCTACCTTGAGGCAGCCTCATTCTGCTCATTTTTCTCAGTCTTGGGAGATTTGATTTTATGATGTGTTAAAAACATTTTAAACATGTTTAAAAGCACATTATAACATTTTAAAAAGGGTTTTATAATATTTTTAAAAATGTTTCTTTTTTTACGATTTTATTAGAAACATTTAATAAAAATATTAAACGCTTTAAATATTTGATTTAAACATATTGAGAAGAATTTAGAATATTTTATAAAAGATTTAAACCATCTATGAAACATTTATAAAAATTATTGCATGTTTATAATGTTAGCTTTATAAGCTTAAGTTTTATTAAATTTTATTTAAAAACGTTTTTAAAACCTAAATAAATGCTTTCAAATATTTTAAATGTGTTTTGAAATGTTTTTCTAACATTGTAAAAGCATTCTGAAAAAATTTAAAAACCATTTTAAAACACTTTTAAAACGTTTTAAAATGTTTTACAAGTTTTTAAAAAGGACTTAAATATGTTTTAAAACATTTTAAAAGTGTTTTGAAACATTTTAAAATAAATTTAAAACATTTTAAAAGCGTTTCAAAATATTTGAAAGTGTTCAAAAATATCTTAAGCGTTTGACAATATTTTGAAATATTTTGAAATTTATAAGAATATTTTAAAACATTTTACAAAATTTTAAAAATATTTTAAAAGAGTTTTATGATGTCTTCAAAACATTTTAAAAGAACATTCTAACATTTTAAAAAGTGTTTTATAATGTTTCTAAAAACATTTTTTTTACGATTTTATTAAATGTGTTTATTTTAAAACACTTTTAATATAAATTTAAAATATTTTAGAAGTGTTTTGAAACATTTAAAAATAAATTTAAAACATTTTAAAAGGGTTTCAAAATATTTTACAAGTGTTTTAAAATATCTTGAAAGCGTTTTTTACAATATTTTGAAATATTTTGAAATGTTATAAAAATCCTTTAAAATATTTTACAAATTTGTAAAAATATTTTAAACGAGTTTTATAATGTCTTAAAAACGTTTTAAATGTGTTTAAAAGCACGTTATAACATTTTAAAAAGTGTTTTATAATGTTTTTAAAAACGTTTTTTTTTGCGATTTTATTAAAAATGATTAAATGCTTTAAATATTTGATTTAAGCATATTAATAAGAATTTAGAATATTTTATAAAAGCTTTAAACCATTTATAAAACGTTTATAAAAATCATTAAATGTTTATAATGTCAACTTTATTAGTTTAACTTTTATTAAATGTTATTTATAAACATTTTTAAAAATGAAATAAATGCTTTTAAATATTTTAAAAGAATTTTAAAAGTGTTTTGAAATGTTTTTAAAACATTTTAAAAGCTTTCTAAAAAACATTTTTAAACCATTTTAAAACACTTTTAAAACATTTTAAAATGCTTTACAAGTTCTTCAAGAGGTTCTGAAAACGTTTTAAAACATTTTAAAAGTGTTTTGAAACATTTTAAAATAAATTGAAAACATTTTAGAAGTGTTTTGAAACATTTTAAAATAAATTTTAAAAGCGTTTCAAAATATTTTAGAAGCGTTTCAAAATATTTTAGAAGTGTTTCAAAATATTTTAGAAGTGTTTTAAAATATCTTGGAAGTGTTTTACAATATTTTGAAATGTTATAAAAATCCTTAAAAACATTTTACAAATTTTTTAAAATATTTTAAACGAGTTTTATAATGTGTTAAATACATTTAAATGTGTTTAAAAGCACGCTATAATAGTTTAAAAAGTTTTTTATAATGTTTTTAAAACAATTTTTTTTATGATTTCATTAAAAACATTTACTAAAAATGATTAAACACTTTAAATATTTGATTTAAACATATTAATAAAAATTTAGAATATTTTATAAAATCTTCGAACCATTTATAAAAATTATTGAATGTCAGATTTATAAGCTTAACTTGATAAGTGTTTTACAATATTTTGAAATATTTTAAAATATTTTGAAATGTTATAAAAATCCTTTAAAATGTTTTACAAAGTTTTTAAAATATTTAAAAGAGCTTTATAATGTCTGAAAAACATTTTAAACGTAGATAGCTCGTTAAAAAAGAATAGACGTAGGCTAAACTTTTCGGTTTTGATATCTGAGAGCATATTTGGATACCCATTTTGGGGATGCAAGCGTGGCCCCAGACGCACAAAGTGACGAATTGAGTTCGGAACTCATTTTGGATGATCCATGAAAAACGAACGGATGTGAATATCGAGGGCTAAACTTTTCGGTTTAAAAATTCGAGAGCATATTTGGATACCCATTTTGGAGATGCAAGCGTGGCCCCACATGCACAAAGTGATGAATCGATTTAGGGACTCATTTCGAACGATCCATAAAAAACGAATAGACGCAGATATCGGGGTTGAAATTTTCATTTTTGAAATTCGAGAGCATATTTGGATACCGCTTTTGGAGATGCAAGTGTGCCCCCGCATGAACAAAGTGATGAATTGATTTTGGGACTCATTTCGAACGATCTTTGAAAACTGAACGAAAGCGGATATTGGGGGTTGAACTTTTCAGTTTTGAAATTCGAGAGCATATTTGGATACCCATTTTGGAGATGCAAGCGTGGCCCCGCATGCACAAAGTGATGAATTTATTTCGGGACTGATTTCGGACTATCCGTGAAAAATGAACGGACGTGGATATCGGGGGCAGAACTTTTCGGTTTTGAAATCCGAGAGCATATTTGGATACACATTTTGGAGATGCAAGCGTTTCCCCACATGCAAAAAGTGACAAATTGATTTCAGGACTCATTTCGGATGATCCGTGAAAAACGAACATACGTGGATATCGGGGGCTAAACTTTTCAGTTTTGAAATCCGAGAGCATATTTGGATAACCATTTTGAAGATGCAAGCGTGGCCTCACATGCACAAAGTGACGAATTGATTTAGGGACTCATTTTGGATGATCCGTAAAAAACGAACGGACGCGGATGTCGGGGGCTAAAATTTTTGTTTTTGAAATCTGAGGGTATATTTGGATACCCATTTTGGAGATGCAAGTGTGCCCCCGCAGGAAAAGAATGACGAATTGATTTCGGGATTCATTTTGGATGATCCTTGAAAAATGTACAAATGCGGATATTGGGGGTTGAAATTTTCGGTTTTTAAATTCGAGAGCATCTCTGGATACCCATTTTGGAGATGAAAGTGTGGCCCCGCATGCACGAATTGACAAATTTATTTCGGGACTGATTTCAGACGATCCGTGAAAAACGAATCGACGCGGATATCAGGGGTTGAACATTTTGGTTTTGAAATCCTAGAGCATATGTGGATACCCATTTTGGAGATGCAAGTGTGGCCCCTCATGCACAAAGTGACAAATTGATTTCGCGACTCATTTCGGATGATCCGTGAAAATCGAATAGACGCAGATAACGGGGGCTGAAATTTTCGATTTTGAAATATGAGAGCATATTTGGATACCCATTTTGGAGATGAAAGCGTGGCCTCGGATGCACAAAGTGACGAATTGAGTTTGGGCCTGATTTCGGACGATCCGTGAAAAACGAACGGATGCGAATATCGGGGGCTAAACTTTTCGGTTTTGAAATCTGAGATCATATTTGGATACCCATTTTGGAGATGCAAGCGTGGCCCCAGATGAACAAAGTGACGAATTGACTTCGGGACTCAACTCAAACGATCCGTGAAAAATGAAAAGACGTGGATATCGGGGGCTGAAATTTTCGGTTGTGAAATCTGAGAGCATATTTGGATACCCATTTTGGAGATGCAAGCGTGGCCCCGCATGCACAAAGTGACAAATTGATTTCGGGACTCATTTCGGATGGTTCGTGAAAAAAGAACAGACGTGGAAGATGGGGATAAACTTTTCGGTTTTGATATCCGAGAGCATATTTGGATACCCATTTTGGAGATGCAAGTGCGGCCCCAGATGCACAAAGTGACGAATTGAGTTCGGACCTCATTTCGGATGATCCGTGAAAAACAAACGCACGCGAATATCGAGGTCTAAACTTTTCGGTTTTAAAATCCGAGAGCAGATTTGGATACCTATTTTGGAGATGCAAGTGTGGCCTCGGATGCACAAAGTGACGAATTGATTTCGGGAGTCACTGTGACGATTTGAAATGAATGAACACAGATATCGGGGGCTGAACTTTTCGGTTTTGAAATCTGAGAGCATATTTGGATACACTTTTAAAACGTTTTAAAATGCTTTACAAGTTTTTGAAAAGGATTTTAAAACGTTTTAAAACATTTTAAACCTTTTTTAAAATATTGTAAAAGCTTTCTAAAAACATTTTAAACCATTTTAAAACACTTTTAAAACGTTTTAAAATGCTTTACAAGTTTTTTAAAAGGATCTAAAAATGTTTTAAAACATTTTAAAAGTGTTTTGAAACATTTTAAAATAAATCTTAAAAGCATTTCAAAATATTTTAAAAGCGTTTTAGAATATCTTAAATGTGTTTTGAAATATCTTGAAAGTGTTTTACAATATTTTGAAATGTTATAAAAATCCTTTAAAACATTTTACAACTTTTTAAAAATATTTTAAAAGAGTTTCATAATGTCTTAAAAACATTTTTAACGTGTTTAAAATCATGTTATAGCATTTTAAAAAGTGTTTTATAATGTTTTTAAAAATATTATTTTTTATGATTTATTAAAAAGATTTACTAAAAATGATTAAACGCTTTAAATATTTGATTTAAACATATTAATAAGAATTTAGAATATTTTATAAGAGGTTTAAACCATTTTTAAAACATCTATAAAAATTATTGAATGTCAGCTTTATAAGCTTAACTTTATGAAATATTTTGAAATATTTTGAAATGTTATAAAAATCCTCTAAAATATTTTACAAATTTTTTAAAATTTTTTTAAAAGAGTTTTATGATGTGTTAGAAACATTTTAAACGTGTTTAAAAGCACATTATAACATTTTAAAAAGGGTTTTATAATATTTTTAAAAACGTTTCTTTTTTTACGATTTTATTAAAAAACATTTAATAAAAGGATTAAACGCTTTAAATATTTGATTTAAACATATTGAGAAGAATTTAGAATATTTTATAACATATTTAAACCATTTATGAAACATTTATAAAAATTATTGCATGTTTATAATGTTAGCTTTATAAGCTTAACTTTTATTAAATTTTATTTAAAAACGTTTTTAAAACCTAAATAAATGCTTTCAAATATTTTAAATGTGTTTTAAAATGTTTTTCTAACATTGTAAAAGCATTCTGAAAACATTTAAAAACCATTTTAAAACACTTTTAAAACATTTTAAAATGTTTTACAAGTTTTTAAAAAGGATTTAAATATGTTTTAAAATATTTTAAAAGTGTTTTGAAACATTTTAAAATAAATTTAAAACATTTTAAAAGTGTTTTGAAGCATTTTAAAAGTGTTTTGAAACATTTTAAAATAAATTTAAAACATTTTAAAAGCGTTTCAAAATATTCAAAAGTGTTCAAAAATATCTTAAGCGTTTGACAATATTTTGAAATATTTTGAAATTTATAAAAATCTTTTAAAACATTTTACAAATTTTTAAAAATATTTTAAAAGAGTTTTATGATGTCTTCAAAACATTTTAAAAGCACATTATAACATTTTTAAAAGTGTTTTATAATGTTTCTAAAAACGTTTGTTTTACGATTTTATTAAATGTGTTTATTTTAAAACACTTTTAATATAAATTTAAAATATTTTAGAAGTGTTTTGAAACATTTAGAAATAAATTTAAAACATTTTAAAAGCATTTCAAAAATATTTTACAAGTCTCTTAAAATATCTTGAAAGTGTTTTTTACAATATTTTGAAATTTTTTGAATGATTTTGAAATATTTTGAAATGTTATAAAAATCCTTTAAAACATTTTACAAATTTGCAAAAATATTTTAAACGAGTTTTATAATGTCTTAAAAACATTTTAAATGTGTTTAAAAGCACGTTATAACATTTTAAAAAGTGTTTTATAATGTTTTTAAAAACGTTTTTTTTGCGATTTTATTAAAAATGATTAAACGCTTTAAATATTTGATTTACCATATTAATAAGAATTTAGAATATTTTATAAAAGCTTCAAACCATTTATAAAACGTTTATAAAAATTATTAAATGTTTATAATGTCAACTTTATTAGTTCAACTTTTATTAAATGTTATTTATAAACATTTTTAAAAATGAAATAAATGCTTTTAAATATTTTAAAAGAATTTTAAAAGTGTTTTGAAATGTTTTTAAAACATTGTAAAAGCTTTCTAAAAACATTTTAAAACCATTTTAAAACACTTTTAAAACATTTTAAAATGCTTTACAAGTTCTTCAAGAGGTTTTGAAAACGTTTTAAAACATTTTAAAAGTGTTTTGAAACATTTTAAAATAAATTTAAAACCTTTTAGAAGTGTTGTGAAACATTTTAAAATAAATTTTAAAAGCGTTTCAAAATATTTTAGAAGCGTTTCAAAATATTTTAAAAGTGTTTTAAAATATCTTGGAAGTGTTTTACAATATTTTGAAATGTTATAAAAATCCTTTAAAACATTTTACAATTTTTTAAAATATTTTAAACGAGTTTTATAATGTCTTAAATACATTTAAATGTGTTTAAAAGCACGCTATAACATTTTAAAAAAAAAATTATAATGTTTTTAAAACAATTTTTTTTACGATTTCATTGAAAACATTTACTAAAAATGATTAAACGCTTTAAATATTTGATTTAAACATATTAACAAAAATTTAGAATATTTTATAAAAGCTTTAAACCATTTATAAAAATTATTGAATGTCAGATTTATAAGCTTAACTTGATAAGCGTTTTACAATATTTTGAAATATTTTAAAATATTTTGAAATGTTATAAAAATCCTTTAAAATATTTTGCAAAGTTTTTAAAATATTTTAAAAGAGCTTTATAATGTCTGAAAAACATTTTAAACGTAGATAGTTCGTTAAAAAGAAATAGACGCAGGCTAAACTTTTCGGTTTTGATATCCGAGAGCATATTTGGATATCCATTTTGGAGATGCAAGCGTGGCCCCAGATGCACAAAGTGACGAATTGAGTTCGCACCTCATTTCGGATGATCTGTGAAAAACGAACGGATGCGAATACCGAGGGCTAAAATTTTCGGTTTAAAAGTTCGAGAGCATATTTGGATACCCATTTTGGAGATGCAAGCGTGGCCCCACATGCACAAAGTGATGAATTGATTTAGGGACTCATTTCGAACGATCCATAAAAAACAAACAGACGCAGATATCGGGGTTGAAATTTTCATTTTTGAAATTCGAGAGCATATTTGGATACCACTTTTGGAGATGCATGTGTGCCCCCGCATGAACAAAGTGACGAATTGATTTTTGGATTCATTTCGGACGATCTTTGAAAATTGAACGAAAGCGGATATTGGGGATTGAACTTTTCAGTTTTGAAATTCGAGAACATATTTGGATACCCATTTTGGAGATGCAAGCGTGGCCCTGCATGCACAAAGTGATGAATTTATTTCGGGACTGATTTCGGACTATCTGTGAAAAATGAACACACGTGGATATCGGGGGAAGAACTTTTCGGTTTTGAAATCCGAGAGCATATTTGGATACACATTTTGGAGATGCAAGCGTTTCCCCACATGCACAAAGTGAAAAATTGATTTCAAGACTCATTTCGGATAATCCGTGAAAAACGAACATACGTGGATATCGGGGGCTACACTTTTCAGTTTTGAAATCCGAGAGCATATTTGAATAACCATTTTGGAGATGCAAGCGTGGCCTCACATGAAAAAAGTGATGAATTGATTTAGAGACTCATTTTGGATGATCCGTAAAAAACAAACGGACGCGGATGTCGAGGGCTAAAATTTTCGTTTTTGAAATCTGAGAGTATATTTGGATACCCATTTTGGAGATGCAAGTGTGCCCCCGCAGGAACAAAATGACGAATTGATTTCGGGATTCATTTTGGATGATCCTTGAAAAATGAACAAATGTGGATATTGGGGGTTGAAATTTTTGGTTTTTAAATTCGAGAGCATATCTGGATACCCATTTTGGAGATGAAAGCGTGGCCCCGCATGCACAAAGTGACAAATTTATTTCGGGACTGATTTCAAACGATCCGTGAAAAACGAACGGATGCGGATATCAGGGGTTGAACTTTTTGGTTTTGAAAACCGAGAGCATATTTGAATACCCATTTTGGAGATGCAAGTGTGGCCCCGCATGCACAAAGTGACAAATAGATTTCGCGACTCATTTCGGATGATCCGTGAAAAACATAATGATGCGAATATCGAGGCTAAACTTTTCGGTTTTGAAATCCGAGAGCATATTTGGATACCCATTTTGGAGATGCAAGTGTGCCCCCGCATGAACAAAGTGACGAATTGATTTTGGGACTCATTTCGGACGATCTTTGAAAACTGAACGAAAGCGGATATTGGGGGTTGAAATTTTCAGTTTTGAAATTCGAGAGCATAATTGGATACCCATTTTCGAGATGCAAGCATGGCCCCACATGCACAAAGTGATGAATTTATTTCGGGACTGATTTCGGACTATCCGTGAAAAATGTAAAGACGTGGATATCGGGGGCAGAACTTTTCGGTTTTGAAATCCGAGAGCATATTTGGATACACATTTTGGAGATGCAAGCGTTTCCCCACATGCACAAAGTGACAAATTGATTTTAGGACTCATTTCGGATGATCAGTGAAAAACGAACATATGTGGATATCGGGGGCTAAAATTTTCAGTTTTGAAATCCGAGAGCATATTTGGATAACCATTTTGGAGATGAAAGCATGGCCTCACATGCACAAAGTGACGAATTTATTTAGAGACACATTTTGGATGATCCGTAATAAACGAACGGACGCGGATGTCGGGGGCTAAAATTTTCATTTTTGAAATCTGAGAGTATATTTGGATACCTATTTTGGAGATTCAAGTGTGCCCTTGCAGGAACAAAATGACGAATTGATTTCGGGATTCATTTTGGAGGATCCTTGAAAAATGAACAAATGCGGATATTGGGGGTTGAAATTTTTGGTTTTGAAATCCGAGAGCATATTTGGATACCCATTTTGGAGATGCAAGTGTGGCCCCGCATGCACAAAGTGACAAATCGATTTCGTGAAAAACGAACAGACGCAGTTAACGGGGGCTGAAATTTTCGATTTTGAAATATGAGAGCATATTTGGATACCCATTTTGGAGATGAAAGCATGGCCTCGGATGCACAAAGTGACAAATTGAGTTTGGGCCTCATTTTGGACGATCCGTGAAATACGAACGGACGCGAATATCGGGGGCTAAACTTTTCGGTTTTGAAATCTGAGAGCATATTTGGATACCCATTTTGGAGATGCAAGCGTGGCCCTAGATGAACAAAGTGACGAATTGACTTCGGGACTCAATTCAGACGATCCGTGAAAAATGAAAAGACGTGGATATCGGGGGCTGAACTTTTCGGTTGTGAAATCTGAGAGCATATTTGGATACCCATTTTGGAGATGCAAGCGTGGCCCCGCATGCACAAAGTGACAAATTGATTTCGAGACTCATTTCGGATGGTTCGTGAAAAAAGAACAGACGTGGAAGATGGGGCTAAACTTTTCGGTTTTGATATCCGAGAGCATATTTGGATACCCATTTTGGAGATGCAAGTGCGGCCCCAGACGCACAAAGTGACGAATTGAGTTCGGATCTCATTTCGGATGATCCGTGAAAAACAAACGCACGCGAATATCGAGGTCTAAACTTTTCGGTTTTAAAATCCGAGAGCATATTTGGATACCTATTTTGGAGATGCAAGTGTGGCCCCGGATGCACAAAGTGACGAATTGATTTCGGGATTCATTTTAGACGATTTGTGAAAAATGAATGAACACAGATATCCGGGGCTGAACTTTTCGGTTTTGAAATATGAGAGCATATTTGGATACACTTTTAAAATGTTTTAAAATGCTTTACAAGTTTTTGAAAAGGATTTAAAAACGTTTTAAACCATTTTAAACTTTTTTTAAAATATTGTAAAAGCTTTCTAAATTTTTTTTTAAACCATTTTAAAACACTTTTAAAACGTTTTAAAATGCTTTACATGTTTTTTAAAAGGATTTACAAACGTATTAAAACATTTTAAAAGTGTTTTGAAACATTTTAAAATAAATTTAAAACATTTTAGAAGTGTTTTGAAACATTTTAAAATAAATCTTAAAAGCATTTCAAAATATTTTAAAAGCGTTTCAGAATATCTTAAAAGTGTCTTGAAATATCTTGAAAGTGTTTTACAATATTTTGAAATGTTATAAAAATCCTTTAAAACATTTTACAACTTTTTTAAAATATTTTAAAAGAGTTTCATAATGTCTTAAAAACATTTTTAACGTGTTTAAAATCATTTTATAGCATTTTAAAAAGTGTTTTATAATGTTTTTAAAAATATTATTTTTTACGATTTTATTAAAAAGATTTACTAAAAATGATTAAACGCTTTAAATATTTGATTTAAACATATTAATAAGAATTCGGAATATTTTATAAAAGGTTTAAACCATTTTTAAAACATTTATAAAAATTATTGAATGTCAGCTTTATAAGCTTAACTTTATGAAATATTTTGAAATATTTTGAAATGTTATAAAAATCTTCTAAAATATTTTACAAATTTTTTAAAAATATTTTAAAAGAGTTTTATGATGTGTTAGAAACATTTTAAACGTGTTTAAAAGCACATTATAACATTTTAAAAAGGGTTTTATAATATTTTTAAAAACGTTTCTTTTTTTACGATTTTATTAAAAACATTTAATAAAAGGATTAAACGATTTAAATATTTGATTTAAACATATTGAGAAGAATTTAGAATATTTTATAACAGATTTAAACCATTTATGAAACATTTATAAAAATTATTGCATGTTTATAATGTTAGCTTTATAAGTTTAACTTTTATTAAATTTTATTTAAAAACGTTTTTAAAACCTAAATAAATGCTTTCAAATATTTTAAATGTGTTTTGAAATATTTTTCTAACATTGTAAAAGCATTCTGAAAACATTTAAAAACCATTTTAAAACACTTTTAAAACGTTTTAAAATGTTTTACAAGTTTTTAAAAAGGATTTAAATATGTTTTAAAAGATTTTAAAAGTGTTTTGTAACATTTTAAAATAAATTTAAAACATTTTAAAAGTGTTTTGAAGCATTTTAAAAGTGTTTTGAAACATTTTAAAATAAATTTAAAACATTTTAAAAGCGTTTCAAAATATTTAAAAGTGTTAAAAAATATCTTAAGCGTTTGACAATATTTTGAAATATTTTGAAATTTATAAAAATCTTTTAAAACATTTTACAAATTTTTAAAAATATTTTAAAAGAGTTTTATGATGTCTTCAAAACATTTTAAAAGCACATTATAACATTTTAAAAGTGTTTTGAAATGTTTTTAAAACATTGTAAAAGCTTTATAAAAACATTTTTAAACCATTTTAAAACACTTTTAAAACATTTTAAAATGCTTTACAAGTTCTTCAAGAGGTTCTGAAAACGTTTTAAAACATTTTAAAAGTGTTTTGAAACATTTTAAAATAAATTTAAAACAATTTAGAAGTGTTTTGAAACATTTTAAAATAAATTCTAAAAGCGTTTCAAAATATTTTAGAAGTGTTTCAAAATATTTTAAAAGTGTTTTAAAATATCCTGGAAGTGTTTTACAATATTTTGAAATGTTATAAAAATCCTTTAACACATTTTACAAATTTTTTAAAATATTTTAAACGAGTTTTATAATGTCTTAAATACATTTAAATGTGTTTAAAAGCACGCTATAACATTTTAAAAAGTTTTTTATAATGTTTTTAAAACATTTTTTTTACAATTTCATTGAAAACATTTACTAAAAATGATTAAACGCTTTAAATATTTGATTTAAACATATTAATAAAATTTTAAAATATTTTATAAAAGTTTTAAACCATTTATAAAAATTATTGAATGTCAGATTTATAAGCTTAACTTGATAAGCGTTTTACAATATTTTGAAATATTTTAAAATATTTTGAAATGTTATAAAAATCCTTTAAAATATTTTGCAAAGCTTTTAAAATATTTTAAAAGAGCTTTATAATGTCTGAAAAACATTTTAAACGTAGATAGTTCGTTAAAAAAGAATAGACGCAGGCTAAACTTTTCAGTTTTGATATCCGAGAGCATATTTGGATACCCATTTTGGAGATGCAAGCATGGCCCCAGATGCACAAAGTGACGAACTGAGTTCAGACTTCATTTCGGATGATCCGTGAAAAACGAACGGATGCGAATATCGAGTGCTAAACTTTTCGGTTTGAAAATTTGAGAGCATATTTGGATACCCATTTTGGAGATGCAAGCATGGCCCCACATGCACAAAGTGATGAATTGATTTAGGGACTCATTTCGAACGATCCATAAAAAATGAACAGACGTAGATATCGGGATTGAAATTTTCATTTTTGAAATTCGAGAGCATATTTGGATACCCATTTTGGAGATGCAAGTGTGCCCCCGCATGAAAAAAGTGACGAATTGATTTTGGGACTCATTTCGGACGATCTTTGAAAAATGAACGAAAGCGGATATTGGGGGTTGAACTTTTCAGTTTTCAAATTCCAGAGCATATTTGGATACCCATTTTGGAGATGCAAGCGTGGCCCCGCATGCACAAAGTGATGAATTTATTTTGGGACTAATTTCGGACTATTCGTGAAAAATGAACAGACGTGGATATCGGGGACGGAACTTTTCGGTTTTGAAATCCGAGAGCATACTTGGATACACATTTTGGAGATGCAAGCATTTCCCCACATGCACAAAGTGACAAATTGATTTCAGGACTCATTTCCGATGATCCATGAAAAACGAACATACGTGGATATTGGGGGCTAAACTTTTCAGTTTTGAAATCCGAGAGCATATTTGGATAACCATTTTGGAGATGCAAGCGTGGCCTCACATGCACAAAGTGACGAATTGATTTAGGGACTCATTTTGGATGATCCGTAAAAAACGAATGGACGCTGATGTCGGGGGCTAAATTTTCGTTTTTGAAATCTGAGAGTATATTTGGAAACCCATTCTGGAGATGCAAGTGTGCCCCCGCAGGAACAAAATGACGAATTAATTTCGGGATACATTTTGGATGATCCTTGAAAAATGAACAGATGCGGATATTGGGGGTTGAAATTTTTGGCTTTTAAATTCGAGAGCATATCTGGATACCCATTTTGGAGATGAAAGTGTGGCCCCGCATGCACAAAGTGACAAATTTATTTCGGGACTGATTTTAGACGATCCGTGAAAAACGAACGGACGCGGATATCAGGGGTTGAACTTTTTCATTTTGAAATCCGAGAGCATATTTGGATACCCATTTTGGAGATGCAAGTGTGGCCCTAGTTGAACAAAGTGACGAATTGACTTCGGGACTCAATTCAGACGATCCACGAAAAATAAAAAGACATGGATATCGAGGGCTGAACTTTTCGGTTGTGAAATCTGAGAGCATATTTGGATACCCATTTTGGAGATGCAAGCGTGGCCCCGCATGCACAAAGTTACAAATTGATTTCGGGACTCATTTCGGATGGTTCGTGAAAAAAGAACAGACGTGGAAGTGGGGCTAAACTTTTCAGTTTTGATATCCAAGAGCATATTTGGATACCCATTTTGGAGATGCAAGTGTGGCCCCAGATGCACAAAGTGACGAATTGAGTTCGGACCTCATTTTGGATGATCCGTGAAAAACAAACAGACTCGAATATCGAGGGCTAAACTTTTTGGTTTTAAAATCCGAGAGCATATTTGGATACCTATTTAGGAGATTCAAGTGTGGCCCCGGATGCACAAAGTGACGAATTGATTTCGGGATTCATTTCAGACGATTTGTGAAAAATGAATGAACACAGATATCGGGGGCTGAACTTTTCGCTTTTGAAATCTAAGAGCATATTTGGATACACTTTTAAAACGTTTTAAAATGAATTACAAGTTTTTGAAAAGGATTTAAAAACATTTTAAACCATTTTAAACCTTTTTAAAAATATTGTAAAATCTTTCTAAAAACATTTTAAAACCATTTAAAAACATTTTAAAACCATTTTAAAACACTTTTAAGACGTTTTTAAAATGCTTTACAAGTTTTTTAAAAGGATTTAAAAACGTTTTAAAACCTTTTAAAAGTGTTTTGAAACATTTTAAAATAAATTTAAAACATTTTACAAGTGTTTTGAAACATTTTAAAATAAATCTTAAAATCATTTCAAAATATTTTAAAAGCGTTTCAGAATATCTTAAAAGTGTCTTGAAATATCTTGAGAGTGTTTTACAATATTTTGAAATGTTATAAAAATCCTTTAAAACATTTTACAACTTTTTAAAAATATTTTAAAAGAGTTTCATAATGTCTTAAAAACATTTTTAACTTGTTTAAAATCATGTTATAGCATTTTAAAAAGTGTTTTATAATGTTTTTTAAAATATTATTTTTTACGATTTTATTAAAAAGATTTACTAAAAATGATTAAATGCTTTAAATATTTGATTTAAACATATTAATAAGAATTTGGAATATTTTATAAAAGGTTTAAACCATTTTTAAAACATTTATAAAAATTATTGAATGTTAGCTTTATAAGCTTAACTTTATGAAATATTTTGAAATATTTTGAAATGTTATAAAAATCCTCTAAAATATTTTACAAATTTTTAAAAATATTTTAAAAGAGTTTTATGATGTGTTAAAAACATTTTAAACGTGTTTAAAAGCACATTATAACATTTTAAAAAGGGTTTTATAATATTTTTAAAAACGTTTCTTTTTTTACGATTTTATTAAAAAAATTTAATAAAAAGATTAAACGCTTTAAATATTTTATTTAAACATATTAAGAAGAATTTAGAATATTTTATAAGAGATTTAAACCATTTATGAAACATTTATAAAAATTATTGCATGTTTATAATGTTAGCTTTATAAGCTTAACTTTTATTAAATTTTATTTAAAAACGTTTTTAAAACCTAAATAAATGCTTTCAAATATTTTAAATGTGTTTTGAAATGTTTTTTCTAACATTGTAAAAGAATTCTGAAAACATTTAAAAACCATTTTAAAACACTTTTAAAACGTTTTAAAATGTTTTACATGTTTTTAAAAAGGATTTAAATATGTTTTAAAACATTTTAAAAGTGTTTTGAAACATTTTAAAAGTGTTTTGAAGCATTTTAAAAGTGTTTTGAAACATTTTAAAATAAATTTAAAACATTTTAAAAGGGTTTCAAAATATCTAAAAGTGTTCAAAAATATCTTAAGCGTTTGACAATATTTTGAAATATATAAAAATATTTTAAAACATTTTACAAATTTTTAAAAATATTTTAAAAGAGTTTTATGATGTCTTCAAAACATTTTAAAAGCGCATTATAACATTTTAAAAGGTGTTGTATAATGTTTCTAGAAACTTTTTTTTACGATTTTATTAAATGTGTTTATTTTAAAACACTTTTAATATAAATTTAAAATATTTTAGAAGTGTTTTGAAACATTTAAAAATAAATTTAAAACATTTTAAAAGCGTTTCAAAATATTTGACAAGTGTTTTAAAATATCTTGAAAGCCTTTTTTACAATATTTTGAAATTTTTTGAATGATTTTGAAATATTTTGAAATGTTATAAAAATCCTTTAAAACATTTTACAAATTTGTAAAAATATTTTAAACGAGTTTTATAATGTCTTAAAAACATTTTAAATGTGTTTAAAAGCATGTTATAACATTTTAAAAAGTGTTTTATAATGTTTTTAAAAACGTTTTTTTTTGCGATTTTATTAAAAATGATTAAACGCTTTAAATATTTGATTTAAGCATATCAATAAGAATTTAGAATATTTTATAGAAGCTTTAAACCAATTATAAAACCTTTATAAAAATTATTAAATGTTTATAATGTCAACTTTATTAGTTTAACTTTTATTAAATGTTATTTATAAACATTTTTAAAAATGAAATAAACGCTTTTAAATATTTTAAAAGAATTTTAAAAGTGTTTTGAAATTTTTTTAAAACATTGTAAAAGCTTTCTAAAAACATTTTTAAACCATTTTAAAACACTTTTAAAACATTTTAAAATGCTTTAAAAGTTCTTCAAGAGGTTCTGAAAACGTTTTAAAACATTTTAAAAGTGTTTTGAAACATTTTAAAATAAATTTAAAACATTTTAGAAGTGTTTTGAAACATTTTAAAATAAATTTTAAAAGCATTTCAAAATATGTTGGAAGTGTTTTACAATATTTTGAAATGTTATAAAGATCCCTTAAAACGTTTTACAAATTTTTTAAAATATTTTAAACGAGTTTTATAATGTCTTAAATACATTTAAATGCATTTAAAAGCACGCTATAACATTTTAAAAAGTTTTTTATAATGTTTTTAAAACGATTTTTTTACGATTTCATTAAAAAAATTTACTAAAAATGATTAAATGCTTTAAATATTTGATTTAAACATATTAATAAAAATTTAGAATATTTTATAAAAGCTTTAAACCATTTATAAAAATTATTGAATGTCAGATTTATAAGCTTAACTTGATAAGCGTTTTACAATTTTTTGAAATATTTTGAAATGTTATAAAAATCATTTAAAATATTTTACAAATTTTTTAAAATATTTTAAAAGAGCTTTATAATGTCTGAAAAACATTTTAAACGTTCAAAAAAGAATAGACGCAGGCTAAACTTTTCGGTTTTGATATCCGAGAACATATTTGGATACCCATTTTGGAGATGCAAGCGTGACCCCCGTTGCACAAAGTGACGAATTGAGTTCGGACCTCATTTCGGATGATCCGTGAAAAACGAACGGATGCGAATATCGAGGGCTAAAATTTTCGGTTTAAAAATTTGAGAGCATATTTGGATACCCATTTTGGAGATGCAAGCATGGCCCCACATGCACAAAGTGATGAATTGATTTAGGACTCGGTATTTCAACGATCCATAAAACCAAGGACGCAGAGACGGTTAAAATTTAATTTGAAATCGAGCATATTTGGATACTTAGTTTTGATGATGTGCGCCCCTGATGAAAGTGATAATTGATTTAGACTCATTTTAATTTATCTTTTGAAAATCAACAAAGTTTTATATTGGCGGTTGAACTTTACAGTTTTGAAATTTGAGAGCATATTTGGATACCCATTTGGAGATGCAAGCATGGCCCCGCATGCACAAAGTGATGAATTTATTTCGGGACTGATTTCGGACTATCCGTGAAAAATGAACAGACGTGGATATCGGGGGCAGAACTTTTCGGTTTTGAAATCCGAGGGCATAGTTGGATACACATTTTGGAGATGCAAGCGTTTCCCCAGATGCACAAAGTGACAAATTGATTTCAGGACTCATTTCGGATGATCTGTGAAAAACGAACATACGTGGATATTGGGGGCTAAACTTTTCAGTTTTGAAATCCGAGAGCATATTTGGATAACCATTTTGGAGATGCAAGCGTGTCCTCACATGCACAAAGTGACGAATTGATTTAGGGACTCATTTTGGATGATCCGAAAAAACGAACGGACGCAGATGTCGGGGGCTAAAATTTTCGTTTTTGAAATCTAAAAGTATATTTGGATACCCATTTTGGAGATGCAAGTGTGCCCCCGCAGGAACAAAATGACGAATTGATTTTGGGATTCATTTTGGATGATCCTTGAAAAATGAACAAATGCGTATATTGGGGGTTGAAATTTTCGGTTTTTAAATTCGAGAGCATATCTAGATACCCATTTTGGAGATGAAAGTGTGGCCCCGGATGCACAAAGTGACAAATTTATTTCGGGACTGATTTCAGACGATCCGTGAAAAATGAACGGACACGGATATTTGGGGTTGAAATTTTTGGTTTTGAAATCCGAGAGCATATTTGGATACCCATTTTGGAGATGCAAGTGTGGCTCCACATGCACAAAGTGACAAATCGATTTCGCGACTCATTTCGGATGATCCGTGAAAAACGAATAGACGCAGATAACGGGGGCTGAAATTTTCGATTTTGAAATATGAGAGCATATTTGGATACCCATTTTGGAGATGAAAGCGTGGCCTCGGATGCACAAAGTGACAAATTGATTTTGGGCATCATTTTGGATGATCCATGAAAAATGAACAAACGTGAATATCGGGGGCTAAACTTTTTGGTTTTGAAATCTGAGAGCATATTTGGATACCCATTTTGGAGATGCAAGCGTGGCCCCAGATGAACAAAGTGACGAATTGACTTCGGGACTCAATTCAGACGATCCGTGAAAAATGAAAAGACGTGGATATCGGGGGCTGAACTTTTCGGTTGTGAAATCTGAGAGCATATTTGGATACCCATTTTGGAGATGCAAGTGTGGCCCCACATGCACAAAGTGACAAATTGATTTCGGGACTCATTTCGGATGGTTCGTGAAAAAAGAACAGACGTGGAAGAGGGGGCTAAACTTTTCGGTTTTGATATCCGAGAGCATATTTGGATACCCATTTTGGAGATGCAAGTGTGGCCCCAGATGCACAAAGTGACGAATTGAGTTCGGACCTCATTTCGGATGATCCGTGAAAAACAAACGAATGCGAATATCGAGGGCTAAACTTTTCGGTTTTAAAATCCGAGAGCATATTTGGATACCTATTTTGGAGATGCAAGTGTGGCCCCGGATGCACAAAGTGACGAATTGATTTCGGGATTCATTTCAGACGATTTGTGAAAAATGAATGAACACAACATTTTAAAGCACATTATAACATTTTAAAAAGGGTTTTATAATATTTTTAAAAACGTTTCTTTTTTTACGATTTTATTAAAAACATTTAATAAAAAGATTAAACGCTTTAAATATTTGATTCAAACATATTGAGAAGAATTTAGAATATTTTATAACAGATTTAAACCATTTATGAAACATTTATAAAAATTATTGCATGTTTATAATGTTAGCTTTATAAGCTTAAATTTTATTAAATTTTATTTAAAAACCTAAATAAATGCTTTCAAATATTTTAAATGTGTTTTGAAATGTTTTTCTAACATTGTAAAAGCATTCTGAAAACATTTAAAAACCATTTAAAAACACTTTTAAAACATTTTAAAATGTTTTACAAGTTTTTAAAAAGGATTTAAATATGTTTTAAAACATTTTAAAAGTGTTTTGAAACATTTTAAAATAAATTTAAAACATTTTAAAAGTGTTTTGAAGCATTTTAAAAGTGTTTTGAAGCATTTTAAAAGTGTTTTGAAACATTTTAAAATAAATTTAAAAGATTTTAAAAGTGTTTCAAAAATATCTTAAGCGTTTGACAATATTTTGAAATATTTTGAAATTTATAAAAATCTTTTAAAACATTTTACAAATTTTTAAAAATATTTTAAAAGAGTTTTAAAATGTCTTCAAAACATTTTAAAGGCACATTATAACATTTTAAAAAGCGTTTTATAATGTTTCTAAAAACGTTTTTTTTATGATTTTATTAAATGTGTTTATTTTAAAACACTTTTAATATAAATTTAAAATATTTTAGAAGTGTTTTGAAACATTTAAAAATAAATTTAAAACATTTTAAAAGCATCTCAAAATATTTTACAAGTGTTTTAAAACATTTTAGAAGTGTTTTGAAACATTTTAAAATAAATTTTAAAAGCGTTTCAAAATATTTTAGAAGTGTTTCAAAATATTTTAAAAGTGTTTTAAAATATGTTGGAAGTGTTTTGAAATATTTTAAAATATTTTGAAATGTTATAAAAATCCTTTAAAATATTCTACAAAGTTTTTAAAATATTTTAAAAGAGCTTTATAATGTCTGAAAAACATTTTAAACGTAGATAGTTTGTTAAAAAGGAATAGACGCAGGCTAAACTTTTCGATTTTGATATCCGAAAGCATATTTGGATAACAATTTTGGAGATGCAAGCGTGCCCCAGATGCACAAAGTAACAAATTGAGTTCGGACCTCATTTTGGATGATCCGTGAAAAAAGAACGGATGCGAATATCGAGGGTTAAACTTTTCAGTTTAAAAATTCGAGAGCATATTTGGATACCCATTTTGGAGATGCAAGCGTGGCCCCACATGCACAAAGTGATGAATTGATTTAGGGACTCATTTCGAACGATCCATAAAAAACGAACAGACGCAGATATCGGGGTTGAAATTTTCATTTTTGAAATTCGAGAGCATATTTGGATACCCATTTTGGAGAAGCAAGTGTGCCCCCGCATGAACAAAATGACGAATTGATTTTGGGACTCATTTCGGACGATCTTTGAAAACTGAACGAAAGTGGATATTGGGGATTGAAATTTTCAGCTTTGAAATTCGAGAGCATATTTGGATACCCATTTTGGAGATGCAAGCATGACCCCACATGCACAAAGTGATGAATTTATTTCGGGACTGATTTCGGACTATCCGTGAAAAATGAACAGACGTGGATATCGGGGGCAGAACTTTTCGGTTTTGAAATCCGAGAGCATATTTGGATACACATTTTGGAGATGCATGCGTTTCCCCACATGCACAAAGTGACAAATTGATTTCAGGACTCATTTCGGATGATCCGTGAAAAACGAACATACGTGGATATCGGGGGCTAAACTTTTCAGTTTTGAAATCCGAGAGCATATTTGGATAACCATTTTGGAGATGCAAGTGTGGCCTCACATGCACAAAGTGACGAATTGATTTAGGGACTCATTTTGGATGATCCGTAAAAAACGAACGGACGCAGATGTCGAGGGCTAAAATTTTCGTTTCTGAAATCTGAGATTATATTTGGATACCCATTTTGGAGATGCAAGTGTGCCCCCACAGGAACAAAATGACAAATTGATTTCGGGATTCATTTTGGATGATCCTTGAAAAGTGAACAAATGCGGATATTGGGGGTTGAAATTTTGGAGATGAAAACGTGGCCCCGCATGCACAAAGTGACAAATTTATTTCGGGACTGATTTCAGACGATCTGTGAAAAACGAACGGACGCGGATATCAGGGTTTGAAATTTTTGGTTTTGAAATCGGAGACCATATTTGGATACCCTTTTTGGAGATGCAAGTGTGGCCCTGCATGCACAAAGTGACAAATCGATTTCGTGACTCATTTCGGATGATCCGTGAAAAACGAATAGACGCAGATAACGGGGGCTGAAATTTTCGATTTTGAAATATGAGAGCATATTTGGATACCCATTTTGGAGATGAAAGTGTGGCCTCAGATGCACAAAGTGACAAATTGATTTTGGGCCTCATTTTGGACGATCCGTGAAAAACGAACGGACGCGAATATCGGGGGCTAAACTTTTCGGTTTTGAGATCTGAGAGCATATTTGGATACCCATTTTGGAGATGCAAGCGTGGCCCCAGATGAAAAAAGTGACGAATTGACTTCGGGACTCAATACAGACGATCTGTGAAAAATGAAAAGACGTGGATATCGGGTCGGGGGCTGAACTTTTCGGTTGTGAAGTCTGAGAGCATATTTCGATACCCATTTTGGAGATGCAAGCATGGCCCCGCATGCACAAAGTGACAAATTGATTTCGGGACTCATTTCAGATGGTTTGTGAAAAAAGAACATACGTGGAAGATGGGGCTAAAATTTTCAGTTTTGATATCCGATAGCATATTTGGATACCCATTTTGGAGATGCAAGTGTGGCCCCAGATGCACAAAGTGATGAATTGAGTTCGGACCTCATTTCGGATGATCCGTGAAAAAAAAAGGACGCGAATATCGAGGGCTAAACTTTTCAGTTTTAAAATCCGAGAGTATATTTGGATACCTATTTTGGAGATGCAAGTGTGGCCTCGGATGCACGAAGTGATGAATTGATTTCGGGATTCATTTCAGACGATTTGTGAAAAAACCTTTTTAAAACCTAAATAAATGCTTTCAAATATTTTAAATGTGTTTTGAAATGTTTTTCTAACATTGTAAAAGCATTCTGAAAACATTTAAAAACCATTTTAAAACACTTTTAAAACGTTTTAAAATGTTTTACTTTTTATAAAGGATTTAAATATATTTTAAAACATTTTAAAACACTTTTCAGTTTTCAGTTTAAAAACATTTTAAAACACTTTTCAGTTTTGAGATCCGAGAGCATATTTGGATAACCATTTTGGAGATGCAGGCGTGGCCTCGTATGGACAAAGTGACGAATTGATTTATGGACTCATTTTAGATGATCCGTAAAAAACGAATGGACGCGGATGTCGGGGGCTAAAATTTTCGTTTTTGAAATCTGAGAGTATATTTGGATACCCATTTTGGAGATGCAAGTGTGCCCCCGCAGGAACAAAATGACGAATTGATTTCAGGATTCATTTTGGATGATCCTTGAAAAATGAACAAATGCGGATATTGGGGGTTGAAATTTTCGGTTTTTAAATTCGAGAGCATATCTGGATACCCATTTTGGAGATGAAAGCGTGGCCCCGCATGCACAAAGTGACAAATTTATTTCGGGACTGATTTCAGACGATACGTGAAAAACGAACGGACGCGGATATCAGGGGTTGAACTTTTTGGTTTTGAAATCCGAGAGCATATTTGGATACCCATTTTGGAGATGCAAGTGTGGCCCCTCATGCACAAAGTGACAAATTGATTTAGTGACTCATTTCGGATGATTCGTGAAAAACGAATAGACGCAGATAACGAGGGCTGAAATTTTCGATTTTGAAATATGAGAGCATATTTGGATACCCATTTTTTAGAAGTGTTTCAAAATATTTTAAAAGTACTTTAAAATATGTTGGAAGTGTTTTGAAATATTTTAAAATATTTTGAAATGTTATAAAAATCCTTTAAAATATTCTACAAAGTTTTTAAAATATTTTAAAAGAGCTTTATAATGTCTGAAAAACATTTTAAACGTAGATAGTTCGTTAAAAAGGAATAGACGCAGGCTAAACTTTTCGGTTTTGATATCCGAGAGCATATTTGGATATCCATTTTGGAGATGCAAGCGTGGCCCCAGATGCACAAAGTGACGAATTGAGTTTGGACCTCATTTCGGATGATCTGTGAAAAACGAACGGATGCGAATATCGAGGGCTAAACTTTTCGGTTTAAAAATTCGAGAGCATATTTGGATACCCATTTTGGAGATGCAAGCGTGGCCACACATGCACAAAGTGAAGAATTGATTTAGGGACTCATTTAGAAAGATCCATAAAAAGAACAAGTATTACTGCAGAGTATCGGTTTGAAATTTTCACATTTTCATTTTGAAATTCGAGAGCATATTTGGATACCGCTTTTGAGATCGGAAAGTGTGTTCTCGCATGAACAAAGTGACGAATTGATTTTGGGACTCATTTCGGACGATCTTTGAAAACTGAACGAAAGCGGATATTGGGGGTTGAACTTTTCAGTTTTGAAATTCGAGAGCATATTTGGATACCCATTTTGGAGATGCAATCGTGGCCCCGCATGCACAAAGTGATGAATTTATTTCGGGACTGATTTCGGACTATCCGTGAAAAATGAACAGACGTGGATATCGGGGGCAGAACTTTTCGGTTTTGAAATCCGAGAGCATATTTGGATACACATTTTGGAGATGCAAGCGTTTCTCCACATGCACAAAGTGAAAAATTGATTTCAGGACTCATTTCGGATGATCCGTGAAAAACGAACATACGTGGATATCGGGGGCTAAACTTTTCAGTTTTGAAATCCGAGAGAATATTTGGATAACCATTTTGGAGATGCAAGTGTGGCCTCACATGCACAAAGTGATGAATTGATTTAGGGACTCATTTTGGATGATCCGTAAAAAACAAACGGACGTGGATGTCGGGGGCTAAAATTTTCGTTTTTGAAATCTGAGAGTATATTTGGATACCCATTTTGGAGATGCAAGTGTGCCCCCGCAGGAACAAAATGAGGAAATTATTTCGGGTTCATTTTGGATGATCCTTGAAAAATGAACAAATGCGGATATTGGGTGTTGAAATTTTCGGTTTTTAAATTCGAGAGCATATCTGGATACCCATTTTTGAGATGAAAGCATGGCCCCCGCATGCACAAAGTGACAAATTTATTTCGGGACTGATTTCACACGATCCGTGAAAAATGAACAGACGCGGATATCAGGGGTTGAAATTTTTGGTTTTGAAATCTGAGAGCATATTTGGATACCCATTTTGGAGATGCAAGTGTGGCCCCGCATGCACAAAGTGACAAATCGATTTCGCGACTCATTTCGGATGATCCGTGAAAAAAGAATAGACGCAGATAACGGAGGCTAAAATTTTCAATTTTGAAATATGAGAGCATATTTGGATACCCATTTTGGAGAAGAAAGCGTGGCCTCGGATGCACTAAGTGAAAAATTGAGTTTGGGCCTCATTTTGGACGATTCGTGAAAAACGAACGGACGCGAATATCGGGGACTAAACTTTTCGGTTTTGAAATCTGAGAGCATATTTGGATACCCATTTTGGAGATGCAAGCGTGGCCCCAGATGAACAAAGTGACGAATTGACTTCGGGACTCAATTCAGACGATCCGTGAAAAATGAAAAGACGTGGATATCGGGTGCTGAACTTTTCGGTTGTGAAATCTGAGAGCATATTTCGATACCCATTTTGGAGATGCAAGCGTGGCCCCGCATGTACAAAGTGACAAATTGATTTCGGGACTCATTTCGGATGGTTCGTGAAAAAATAATAGATGTGGAAGATGGGGCTAAACTTTTCAGTTTTGATATCCGAGAGCATATTTGGATACCCATTTTGGAGATGCAAGTGTGGCCCCAGATGCACAAAGTGACGAATTGAATTCGGATCTCATTTCGGATGATCCGTGAAAAACAAACGAACGCGAATATCGAGGGCTAAAATTTTCGGTTTTAAAATCCGAGAGCATATTTGGATACCTATTTTGGAGATGCAAGTGTGGCCCCGGATGCACAAAGTGACGAATTAATTTCAAGATTCATTTAAGACGATTTGTGAAAAATGAATGAACACAGATGTCGGGGGCTGAACTTTTCGGTTTTGAAATCTGAGAGCATATTTGGATACACATTTAAAACGTTTTAAAATGCTTTACAAGTTTTTGAAAAGGATTTAAAAACGTTTTAAAATATTTTAAACCTTTTTTAAAATATTGTAAAAGCTTTCTAAAAACATTTTTAAACCATTTTAAAACACTTTTAAAACGTTTAAAAATGCTTTACAAGTTTTTTAAAAGGATTTAAAAATGTTTTAAAACATTTTAAAAGTGTTTTGAAACATTTTAAAATAAATTTAAAACATTTTAGAAGTGTTTTGAAACATTTTAAAATAAATCTTAAAAGCATTTCAAAATATTTTAAAAGCGTTTCAGAATATCTTAAAAGTGTTTTGAAATATCTTGAAAGTGTTTTACAATATTTTAAAATGTTATAAAAATCCTTTAAAACATTTTACAACTTTTTAAAAATATTTTAAAAGAGTTTCAAAATGTCTTAAACACATTTTTAACGTGTTTAAAATCATGTTATAGCATTTTAAAAAGTGTTTTATAATGTTTTTAAAAATATTATTTTTTACGATTTTATTAAAAAGATTTACTAAAAATGATTAAACACTTTAAATATTAGATTTAAACATATTAATAAGAATTTGGAATATTTTATAAAAGGTTTAAACCATTTTTAAAACATTTATAAAAAATTATTGAATGTCAGCTTTATAAGCTTAACTTTATGAAATATTTTGAAATATTTTTAAATGTTATAAAAATCCTCTAAAATATTTTACAAATTTTTTAAAAATATTTTAAAAGAGTTTTATGATGTGTTAAAAACATTTTAAACGTGTTTAAAAGCACATTATAACATTTTAAAAAAGGGTTTTATAATATTTTTAAAAACGTTTCTTTTTTTACGATTTTATTAAAAACATTTAATAAAAAGATTAAACGCTTTAAATATTTGATTTAAACATATTGAGAAGAATTTAGAATATTTTATAAAAGATTTAAACCATTTATGAAACATTTATAAAAATTATTGCATGTTTATAATGTTAGCTTTATAAGCTTAACTTTTATTAAATATATTTTATAAACATTTTTAAAAATGAAATAAATGCTTTTAAATATTTTAAAAGTGTTTTGAAATGTTTTTAAATCATTGTAAAAGCTTTCTAAAAACATTTTAAAAGCATTTTAAAACACTTTTGAAACATTTTAAAATGCTTTACAAGTTCTTCAAGAGGTTCTGAAAACGTTTTAAAACATTTTAAAAGTGTTTTGAAACATTTTAAAATAAATTTAAAACATTTTAGA
Source organism: Pinus albicaulis (assembly GCA_034641835.2). Taxonomy (NCBI): domain Eukaryota; kingdom Viridiplantae; phylum Streptophyta; class Pinopsida; order Pinales; family Pinaceae; genus Pinus; species Pinus albicaulis. The sequence goes on from JAXQQM020071623.1 coordinate 115,722, forward strand.
AGTGTTTTGAAACATTTTAAAATAAATTTTAAAAGTGTTTCAAAATATTTTAGAAGCATTTCAAAATATTTTAGAAGTGTTTCAAAATATTTTAAAAGTGTTTTAAAATATCTTGGAAGTGTTTTACAATATTTTGAAATGTTATAAAAATCCTTTAAAACATTTTACAAATTTTTTAAAATATTTTAAACAAGTTTAATAATGTCTTAAATACATTTAAATGTGTTTAAAAGCACGCTGTAACATTTTAAAAAGTTTTTTGTAATGTTTTTAAAACAATTTTTTTTACGATTTCATTAAAAAAATTTACTAAAAATGGTTAAACGCTTTAAATATTTTATTTAAACATATTAATAAAAATTTAGAATATTTTATAAAATCTTTAAACCATTTATAAAAATGATTGAATGTCAGATTTATAAGCTTAACTTGATAAGCGTTTTACAATATTTTGAAATATTTTAAAATATTTTGAAATGTTATAAAAATCCTTTAAAATATTCTACAAAGTTTTTAAAATATTTTAAAAGAGCTTTATAATGTCTGAAAAACATTTTGAACCTAGATAGTTCGTTAAAAAAGAATAGACGCAGGCTAAACTTTTCGGTTTTGATATCCGAGAACATATTTGGATACCCATTTTGGAGATGCAAGCGTGGCCCCAGATACACAAAGTGACGAATTGAGTTTGGACCTCATTTCAGATGATCCGTGAAAAACGAACGGATGCGAATATCGCGGGCTCAAATTTTCGGTTTAAAAATTCGAGAGCATATTTGGATACCCATTTTGGAGATGCAAGTGTGGCCCCACATGCACAAAGTGATGAATTGATTTAGGGACTCATTTGGAACGATCCATAAAAAACAAACAAACGCAGATATCGGGGTTGAAATTTTCATTTTTGAAATTCGAGAGCATATTTGGATACTCATTTTGGAGATGCAAGTGTGCCCCCGCATGAACAAAGTGACGAATTGATTTTGGGACTCATTTCGTACGATCTTTGAAAACTGAACAAAAGAGGATATTGGGGGTTGAACTTTTCAGTTTTGAAATTCGAGAGCATATTTGGATACCCATTTTGGAGATGCAAGCGTGGCCCCGCATGCACAAAGTGATGAATTTATTTCGGGACTGATTTCGGACTATCCATGAAAAATGAACAGACGTGGATATCGGGGGCAAAACTTTTCGGTTTTGAAATCCGAGAGCATATTTGGATACACATTTTGGAGATGCAAGCATTTCCCCACATGCACAAAGTGACAAATTGATTTCAGGACTCATTTCGGATGATCCGTGAAAAACGAACATACGTGGATATCGGGGGCTAAACTTTTCATTTTTGAAATCCGAGAGCATATTTGGATAACCATTTTGGAGATGCAAGCATGGCCTCACATGAACAAAGTGACCAATTGATTTAGGGACTCATTTCGGATGATCTGTAAAAATCGAACGGACGCGGATGTCGGGGGCTAAAATTTTCGTTCTTGAAATTTGAGAGTATATTTGGATACCCATTTTGGAGATGCAAGTGTGCCCCTGCAGGAAAAAAATGACGAATTGATTTCAGGATTCATTTTGGATGATCCTTGAAAAATGAACAAATGCGGATATTGGGGGTTGAAATTTTCGGTTTTTAAATTCGAGAGCATATCTGGATACCCATTTTGGAGATGAAAGCGTGGCCGGATACCTGAGTGACAAATTTATTTGGTGATCTTGGACGATCGAAATGAAAAAACCAAAATGAACGGATGTGGATATCGAGGGTGAAATTTTTGGTTTTGGAAATCCGAGAGCATATTGGATACCCATTTGGAGATGCAAGTGTGGCCTCACATGCACAAATTGACAAATCGATTTCGCGCTCATTTTGGATTTTGGATGATTCGTGAAAAATGAATAGAAATGCGGATAACGAGAATTTGAAATTTTGATTTTGAAATATGAGAGAATATTTGGATACCCATTTTGGAGATGAAAGCATGGCCTTGGATGCAAAAAGTGACAAGGTGAGTTTAGACCTCATTTTGGACGATCGTGAAAAAGAAGAGGCGCGAGAATATCGGGGGCTAAAATTTTCGGAGTTTTGAAATCTAAGAGCATATTTGGATACCCATTTTGGAGATGCAAGCGTGGCCCCAGATGAACAAAGTGACGAATTGACTTCGGGACTCAATTCAGACGATCCGTGAAAATGAAAAGACGTGGATATCGGGGGCTGAACTTTTCGGTTGTGAAATCTGAGAGCATATTTGGATACCCATTTTGGAGATGCAAGTGTGGCCCCGCATGCACATAGTGACAAATTCATTTCGAGACTTGTGAAAATGAATGAACACGAGATATCGAGGTGAACTTTCGGTTTGAAATACGAGAGCATATTTGGATACACTTTTAAAACGTTTTAAAATGCTTTACAAGTTTTTGAAAAGGATTTAAAAACATTTTTAAACATTTTAAACCTTTTTTAAAATATTGTAAAAGCTTTCTAAAAACATTTTTAAACCATTTTAAAACACTTTTAAAACGTTTGAAGATGCTTTACAAGTTTTTTAAAAGGATTTAAAAATGTTTTAAAACATTTTAAAAGTGTTTTGAAACATTTTAAAATAAATTTAAAACATTTTAGAAGTGTTTTGAAACATTTTAAAATAAATCTTAAAAGCATTTCAAAATATTTTAAAAACGTTTCAAAATATCTTAAAAGTGTCTTGAAATATCTTGAAAGTGTTTTACAATATTTTGAAATGTTATAAAAATCCTTTAAAACATTTTACAACTTTTTAAAAATATTTTAAAAGAGTTTCATAATGTCTTAAAAACATTTTTAACGTGTTTAAAATCATGTTATAGCATTTTAAAAATTGTTTTATAATGTTTTTAAAAATATTATTTTTTAGGATTTTATTCAAAATATTTACTAAAAATGATTAAACGCTTTAAATATTTGATTTAAACATATTAATAAGAATTTGGAATATTTTATAAAAGGTTTAAACCAATTTTAAAACATTTATAAAAATTATTGAATGCCAGCTTTATAAGCTTAACTTTATGAAATATTTTGAAATGTTATAAAAATCCTCTAAAATATTTTACAAATTTTTTAAAAATATTTTAAAAGAGTTTTATGATGTGTTAAAAACATTTTAAACGTGTTTAAAAGCACATTATAACATTTTAAAAAAGGGTTTTATAATATTTTTAAAAACGTTTCTTTTTTTATGATTTTATTAAAAACATTTAATAAAAAGATTAAACACTTTAAATATTTGATATAAACATATTGAGAAGAATTTAGAATATTTTATAAAAGATTTAAACCATTTATGAAACATTCATAAAAATTATTGCATGATTATAATGTTAGCTTTATAAGCTTAACTTTTATTAAATTTTATTTCAAAACGTTTTTAAAACCTAAATAAATGCTTTCAAATATTTTAAATGTGTTTTGAAATGTTTTTCTAACATTGTAAAAGCATTCTGAAAACATTTAAAAACCATTTGAAAACACGTTTAAAACGTTTTAAAATGTTTTACAAGTTTTTAAAAAGGATTTAAATATGTTTTAAAACATTTTAAAAGTGTTTTGAAACATTTTAAAATAAATTTTAAAAGCGTTTCAAAATATTTTAGAAGCGTTTCAAAATATTCTAGAAGTGTTTCAAAATATTTTAAAAGTGTTTTAAAATATCTTGGAAGTGTTTTACAATATTTTGAAATGTTATAAAAATCTTTTAAAACATTTTACAAATTTTTTAAAATATTTTAAACGAGTTTTATATTGTCTTAAACACATTTAAATGTGTTTAAAAGCACACTATAACATTTTAAAAAGTCTTTTATAATGTTTTAAAAACAATTTTTTTTACAATTTCATTAAAAACATTTACTAAAAATGATTAAACGCTTTAAATATTTGATTTAAACATATTAATAAGAATTTAGAATATTTTATAAAAGCTTTAAACCATTTATAAATATTATTGAATGTCAGATTTATAAGCTTAACTTGATAAGAGTTTTACAATATTTTGAAATATTTTGAAATATTTTGAAATTTTATAAAAATCCTTTAAAATATTTTACAAAGTTTTTAAAATATTTTAAAAGAGCTTTATAATGTCTGAAAACCATTTTAAACGTAGATAGTTCGTTAAAAAGGAATAGACGAGGGCTAAACTTTTCGGTTTTCATATCCGAGAGCATATTTGGATACCCATTTTGGAGATGCAAGCATGGCCCTAGATGCACAAAGTGACGAATTGAGTTCGGACCTCATTTCGGATGATCCGTGAAAAACGAACGGATGCGAATATCGAGGGCTAAACTTTTCGGTTGAAAAATTCGAGAGCATATTTGGATACCCATTTTGGAGATGCAAGCGTGGCCCCACATGCACAAAGTGATGAATTGATTTAGGGACTCATTTCGAACGATCCATAAAAAACGAACAGACACAGCTATCGGGGTTGAAATTTTCATTTTTGAAATTCGAGAGCATATTTGGATACCCATTTTGGAGATGCAAGTGTGCCCCCGCATGAACAAAGTGACGAATTGATTTTGGGACTCAATTTGGACGATCTTTGAAAACTGAATGAAAGCGGATATTGGGGGTTGAACTTTTCAGTTTTGAAATTCGAGAGCATATTTGGATACCCATTTTGGAGATGCAATCGTGGCCCCGTATGCACAAAGTGATCAATTTATTTCGGGATTGATTTCGGACTATCCGTGAAAAATGAATAGACGTGGATATCGGGGGCAGAACTTTTCGGTTTTGAAATCTGAGAGCATATTTGGATACACATTTTGGAGATGCAAGCGTTTCCCCACATGCACAAAGTGGCAAATTGATTTTAGGACTCATTTTGGATGATCTATGAAAAACGAAAATACGTGGATATCGGGGGCTAAACTTTTTAGTTTTGAAATCTGAGAGCATATTTGGATAACCATTTTGGAGATGCAAGCGTGGCCTCACATGCACAAAGTGACGAATTGATTTAAGGACTCATTTTGGATAATCTGTAAAAAATGAACAGACGCGGATGTCGGGGGCTAAAATTTTCGTTTTTCAAATCTGAGAGTATATTTGGATACCCATTTTGGAGATGCAAGTGTGCCCCCGCAGCAAAAAAATGACGAATTGATTTCGGGATTCATTTTGGATGATCCTTGAAAAATGAACAAATGCAGATATTGGGGGTTGAAATTTTTGGTTTTTAAATTCGAGAGCATATCTGGATACCCATTTTGGAGATGAAAGCGTGGCCCCGCATGCACAAAGTGACAAATTTATTTCAGGACTAATTTCAGACGATCCATGAAAAACGAACGGATGCGGATATCAGTGGTTGAACTTTTTGGTTTTGAAATCCGAGAGCATATTTGGATACCCATTTTGGAGATGCAAGTGTGGCCCTGCATACACAAAGTGACAAATCGATTTCGCGACTCATTTCGGATGATCCGTGAAAAACGAATAGACGCAGATAACGAGGGCTGAAATTTTCGATTTTGAAATATGAGAGCATAGTTGGATACCCATTTTGGAGATGAAAGCGTGGCCTCGGATGCACAAAGTGACAAATTGAGTTTGGGCCTCATTTTTGACGATCCGTGAAAAACGAATGGACGCGAATATCGGGGGCTAAACTTTTCGGTTTCGAAATCGGAGAGCTTATTTGGATACCCATTTTGGAGATGCAAGCGTGGCCCCAGATGAACAAAGTGATGAATTGACTTCGGGACTCAATTCAGACGATTCGTGAAAAATGAAAATTCGTGGATATCGGCGGGTGAACTTTTCGGTTGTGAAATCTGAGAGCATATTTGGATAGCCATTTTGGAGATGCAAACGTGGCCTCGCATGCACAAAGTGACAAATTGATTTCAGGACTCATTTCAGTTGGTTCGTGAAAAAAGAACAGACGTGGAAGATGGGGCTAAAATTTTCGGTTTTGATATCCGAGAGCATATTTGGATACCCATTTTGGAGATGCAAGTGTGGCCCCAGATGCACAAAGTGACGAATTGAGTTCGGACCTCATTTCGGATGATCCGTGAAAAACAAACGGACGCGAATATCGAGGGCTAAAATTTTCGGTTTTAAAATCCGAGAGAATATTTGGATACCTATTTTGGAGATGCAAGTGTGGCCCCGGATGCACAAAGTGACGAATTGATTTCGGGATTCATTTCAGACGATTTGTGGAAAATGAATGAACACAGATATCGGGGGCTGAACTTTTCGGTTTTGAAATCTGAGAGCATATTTGGATACACTTTTAAAACGTTTTAAAATTCTTTACAAGTTTTTGAAAAGGATTTAAAAATGTTTTAAAACATTTTAAACCTTTTTTAAAATATTGTTAAATCTTTCTAAAAACATTTTAAAACCATTTTAAAACACTTTTAAAACGTTTTAAAATGCTTTACAAGTTTTTTAAAAGGATTTAAAAATGTTTTAAAACATTTTAAAAGTGTTTTGAAACATTTTAAAATAAATTTAAAACATTTTAGAAGTGTTTTGAAACATTTTAAAATAAATCTTAAAGGCATTTCAAAATATTTTAAAAGCGTTTCAGAATATCTTAAAAGTGTCTTGAAATATCTTGATAGTGTTTTACAATATTTTGAAATGTTATAAAAATCCTTTAAAACATTTTACAACTTTTTAAAAATATTTTAAAAGAGATTCATAATGTCTTAAAAATATTTTTAACGTGTTTAAAATCAAGTTATAGCATTTTAAAAAGTGTTTTATAATGTTTATAAAAATATTATTTTTTACTATTTTATTAAAAAGATTTACTAAAAATGATTAAACGCTTTAAATATTTGATTTAAACATATTAATAAGAATTTGGAATATTTTATAAAAGGTTTAAACCATTTTTAAAACATTTATAAAAATTATTGAATGTCAACTTTATAAGCTTAACTTTATGAAATATTTCGAAATATTTCGAAATGTTATAAAAATACTCTAAAATATTTTACAAATTTTTTAAAAATATTTTAAAAGAGTTTTATGATGTGTTAAAAACATTTTAAACGTGTTTAAAAGCACATTATAACATTTTAAAAAGGGTTTTATAATATTTTTAAAAATGTTTCTTTTTTTACGATTTTATTAAAAACATTTAATAAAAAGATTAAACGATTTAAATATTTGATTTAAACATATTAAGAAGAATTTAGAATATTTTATAAGAGATTTAAACCATTTATGAAACATTTATAAAAAAATTTGCATGTTTATAATGTTAGCTTTATAAGCTTAACTTTTATTAAATTTTATTTAAAAACGTTTTTAAAACGTAAATAAATGCTTTCAAATATTTTAAATGTGTTTTGAAATGTTTTTCTAACATTTTAAAAGCATTCTGAAAACATTTAAAAACCATTTTAAAACACTTTTAAAACGTTTTAAAATGTTTTACAAGTTTTTAAAAAGGATTTAAATATGTTTTAAAACATTTTAAAAGTGTTTTGAAACATTTTAAAAGTGTTTTGAAGCATTTTAAAAGTGTTTCGAAACATTTTAAAATAAATTTAAAACATTTTAAAAGCATTTCAAAATATTTAAAAGTGTTCAAAAATATCTTAAGCGTTTGACAATATTTTGAAATATTTTAAAATTTATAAAAATCTTTTAAAACATTTTACAAATCTTTTAAAACATTTTACAAATTTTTAAAAATATTTTAAAAGAGTTTTATGATGTCTTCAAAACATTTTAAAAGCATATTATAACATTTTAAAAAGTGTTTTATAATGTTTCTAAAAACGTTTTTTTTATGATTTTATTAAATGTGTTTATTTTAAAACACTTTTAATATAAATTTAAAATATTTTAGAAGTGTTTTGAAACATTTAAAAATAAATTTAAAACATTTTAAAAGTGTTTCAAAATATTTTACAAGTGTTTTAAAATATCCTGAAAGCGTTTTTTACAATATTTTGAAATTTTTTGAATGATTTTCAAATATTTTGAAATGTTATAAAAATCCTTTAAAACATTTTACAAATTTGTAAAAATATTTTAAACGAGTTTTATAATGTCTTAAAAACATTTTAAATGTGTTTAAAAGCACTTTATAACATTTTAAAAAGTGTTTTATAATGTTTTTAAAATCTTTTTTTTTTTTGCGATTTTATTAAAAATGATTAAACGCTTTAAATATTTGATTTAAGCATATTAATAAGAATTTAGAATATTTTATAAAAGCTTTAAACCATTTATAAAACCTTTATAAAAATTATTAAATGTTTATAATGTCAACTTTATTAGTTTAAATTTTATTAAATGTAATTTATAAACATTTTTAAAAATGAAATAAATGCTTTTAAATATTTTAAAAGAATTTTAAAAGTGTTTTGAAATGTTTTTAAAACATTGTAAAAGCTTTCTAAAAACATTTTTAAACCATTTTAAAACACTTTTAAAACATTTTAAAATGCTTTACAAGTTCTTCAAGAGGTTTTGAAAACATTTTAAAACATTTTAAAAGTGTTTTGAAACATTTTAAAATAAATTTAAAACATTTTAGAAGTGTTTTGAAACATTTTAAAAGCGTTTCAAAATATTTTAGAAGCGTTTCAAAAGATTTTAGAAGTGTTTCAAAATATTTTAAAAGTGTTTTAAAATATCTTGGAAGTGTTTTACAATATTTTGAAATGTTATAAAAATCCTTTAAAACATTTTACAAATTTTTTAAAATATTTTAAACGAGTTTTATAATGTCTTAAATACATTTAAATGTGTTTAAAAGCATGCTATAACATTTTCAAAAGTTTTTTATAATGTTTTTAAAACAATTTTTTTTATGATTTCATTAAAAAAATTTACTAAAAATGATTAAACGCTTTAAATATTTGATTTAAACATATTAAAAAAAATTTAGAATATTTTATAAAAGCTTTAAACCATTTATAAAAATTATTCAATGTCAGATTTATAAGCTTAACTTGATAAGCGTTTTACAATATTTTGAGATATTTTAAACTATTTTAAAATATTTTGAAATGTTATAAAAATCCTTTAAAATATTTTACAAAGTTTTTAAAATATTTTAAAAGAGCTTTATAATTTCTGAAAAACATTTTAAACGTAGATAGTTCGTTAAAAAAGAATAGACGCAGGTTAAACTTTTCGGTTTTGATATCCGAGAGAATATTTGGATACCCATTTTGGAGATGCAAGTGTGGCCCCAGATGCACAAAGTGACGAATTGAGTTTGGACCTCATTCGGATGATCCGTGAAAAACGAACGGATGCGAATATCGAGGGCTAAAATTTTCGGTTTAAAAATTCGAGAGCATATTTGCATACCCATTTTGGAGATGCAAGCGTGGCCCCACATGCACAAAGTGATGAATTGATTTAGGGACTTATTTCGAACGATCCATAAAAAACGAACAGACGCAGATATCGAGATTGAAATTTTCATTTTTGAAATTCGAGAGCATATTTGGATACCTATTTTAGAGATGCAAGTGTGCCCCCGCATGAACAAAGTGACGAATTGATTTTGGGACTCATTTCGGACGATCTTTGAAAACTAAACGAAAGCGGATATTGGGGGTTGAACTTTTCAGTTTTGAAATTCGAGAGCATATTTGGATACCCATTTTGGAGATTCCAACGTGGCCCCGCATGCACAAAGTGATCAATTTATTTCGGGACTGATTTCAGACTATCCGTGAAAAATGAACAGACGTGGATATCGGGGGCAGAACTTTTCGGTTTTGAAATCCGAGAGCATATTTGGATACACATTTTGGAGATGCAAGAATTTCCCCAAATGCACAAAGTGACAAATTGATTTCAGGACTCATTTCGGATGATCTGTGAAAAACGAACATACGTGGATATCGGGGGCTAAACTTTTCAGTTTTGAAATCTGAGAGCATATTTAGATAACTAGTTTGGAGATGCAAGCGTGGCCTCACATGCACAAAGTGACGAATTGATTTAGGGACTCATTTTGGATGATCCGTAAAAAACGAACGGACGCGGATGTCGGGGGCTAAAATTTTCGTTTTTGAAATATGAGAGTATATTTGGATACCCATTTTGGATGTGCAAGTGTGCCCCCGCAGGAACAAAATGACGAATTGATTTCGGGATTCATTTTGGATGATCCTTGAAAAATGAACAAATGCGGATATTGGAGGTTGAAATTTTCGGTTTTTAAATTCGAGAGCATATCTGGATACCCATTTTGGAGATGAAAGCGTGGCCCCGCATGCACAAAGTGACAAATTTATTTCGGGACTGATTTCAGACGATCCGTGAAAAATGAACGGACGCGGATATCAGGGGTTGAAATTTTTGGTTTTGAAATCCGAGAGCATATTTGGATACCCATTTTGGATATGCAAGTGTGGCCCCGCATGCACAAAGTGACAAATCGATTTCGTGACTCATTTCGGATGATCCGTGAAAAACGAATAGACGCAGATAACGGGGGCTGAAATTTTCAATTTTGAAATATGAGAGCATATTTGGATACCTATTTTGGAGATGAAATCGTGGCCTCAGATGCACAAAGTGAAAAATTGAGTTTGGGCCTCATTTTGGATGATCCGTGAAAAACGAACGGACGCGAATATCGGGGGCTAAACTTTTCGGTTGTGAAATCTGAGAGCATATTTGGATACCCATTTTGGAGATCCAAGCATGGCCCCAGATGAACAAAGTGATGAATTGACTTCGAGACTCAATTCAGACGATCCGTGAAAAATGAAAAGACGTGGATATCGGGGGCTGAAATTTTTAGTTGTGAAATCTGAGAGCATATTTGGATACCCATTTTGGAGATGCAAGCATGGCCCCGCATGCACAAAGTGACAAATTGATTTCGGGACTCATTTCGGATGGTTCGTGAAAAAATAACAGACGTGGAAGATGGGGCTAAACTTTTCAGTTTTGATATCCGAGAGCATATTTGGATACCCATTTTGGAGATGCAAGTGTGGCCCCAGATGCAAAAAGTGACGAATTGAGTTCGAACCTCATTTCGGATGATCCGTGAAAAACAAACGGACGCGAATATTGAGGGCTAAACTTTTCGGTTTTAAAATACGAGAGCATATTTGGATACCTATTTTGGAGATGCAAGTGTGGCCCCGGATGCACAAAGTGATGAATTGATTTCGGGATTCATTTAAGACGATTTGTGAAAAATGAATGAACACAGATATCGGGCGCTGAACTTTTCGGTTTTGAAATCTGAGAGCATATTTGGATACACTTTTAAAACGTTTTAAAATGCTTTACAAGTTTTTGAAAAGGATTTAAAAACGTTTTAAAACATTTTAAACCTTTTTAAAATTATTGTAAAAGCTTTCTAAAAACATTTTAAAACCATTTTGAAACACTTTTAAAACATTTTAAAATGCTTTAAAAGCTTTTTAAAAGCATTTAAAAATGTCTTAAAACATTTTAAAAATGTTTTGAAACATTTTAAAATAAATTTAAAACATTTTAGAAGTGTTTTGAAACATTTTAAAATAAATCTTAAAAGCATTTCAAAATATTTTAAAAGCGTTTCAGAATATCTTAAAAGTGTTTTCAAATATCTTGAAAGTGTTTTACAATATTTTGAAATGTTATAAAAATCCTTTAAAACATTTTACGACTTTTTAAAATATTTTAAAAGAGTTTCATAATGTCTTAAAAACATTTTTAACGTGTTTAAAATCATGTTATAGCATTTTAAAAAGTGTTTTATAATGTTTTTAAAAATATTAATTTTTACGATTTTATTAAAAAGATTTACTAAAAATGATTAAACGCTTTAAATATTTGATTTAAACATATTAATAAGAATTTGGAATATTTTATAAAAGGTTTAAACCATTTTTAAAACATTTATAAAAATTATTGAATGTCAGCCTTATAAGCTTAACTTTATGAAACATTTTGAAATGTTATAAAAATCCTCTAAAATATTTTACAATTTTTTTAAAATTTTTTTAAAAGAGTTTTATGATGTGTTAAAAACATTTTAAATGTGTTTAAAAGCACATTATAACATTTTAAAAAGGGTTTTATAATATTTTTAAAAACATTTTCTTTTTTACGATTTTATTAAAAACATTTAATAAAAAGATTAAACGCTTTAAATATTTGATTTAAACATATTAAGAAGAATTTAGAATATTTTATAAGAGATTTAAACCGTTTATGAAACATTTATAAAAATTATTGCATGTTTATAATGTTAGCTTTATAAGCTTAACTTTTAATAAATTTTATTTAAAAACGTTTTTAAAACCTAAATAAATGCTTTCAGATATTTTAAATGTGTTTTGAAATGTTTTTCTAACATTGTAAAAGCATTCTGAAAACATTTAAAAACCATTTTAAAACACTTTTAAAACGTTTTAAAATGTTTTAAAAGTTTTTAAAAAGGATTTAAATATGTTTTAAAACATTTTAAAAGTGTTTTGAAACATTTTAAAATAAATTTAAAACATTTTAGAAGTGTTTTAAAACATTTTAAAATAAATTTTAAAAGCATTTCAAAATATTTTAGAAGTGTTTCAAAATATTTTAAAAGTGTTTTAAAATATCTTGAAAGTGTTTTACAATATTTTGAAATGTTATAAAAATCCTTTAAAACATTTTACAAATTTTTTAAAATATTTTAAACAAGTTTTATAATGTCTTAAACACATTTAAATGTGTTTAAAAGCACACTATAACATTTTAAAAAGTTTTTTATAATGTTTTTAAAACAATTTTTTTTACGATTTCATTAAAAACATTTACTAAAAATGATTAAACGCTTTAAATATTTGATTTAAACATATTAATAAAAATTTAGAATATTTTATAAAAGCTTTAAACCATTTATAAAAATTATTGAATGTCAGATTTATAAGGTTAACTTGATAAGCGTTTTACAATATTTTGAAATATTTTAAAATATTTTGAAATGTTATAAAAATCCTTTAAAATATTTCACAAAGTTTTTAAAATATTTTAGAAGAGCTTTATAATGTCTGAAAAACATTTAAAATGTAGATAGTTCGTTAAAAAAGAATAGACGCAGGCTAAGCTTTTCGGTTTTGATATCCGAGAGCATATTTGGATACCCATTTTGGAGATGCAAGCGTGGCCCCAGATGCACAAAGTGACGAATTGAGTTCGGACCTCATTTCGGATGATCCATGAAAAACGAACGGATGCGAATATCGAGGGCTAAACTTTTCTGTTTAAAAATTCGAGAGCATATTTGGATACCCATTTTGGAGATGCAAGCGTGGCCCCATATGCACAAAGTGATGAATTGATTTAGGGACTCATTTCGAACGATCCATAAAAAACGAACAGACGCAGATATCGGGGTTGAAATTTTCATTTTTGAAATTCGAGAACATATTTGGATACCCATTTTAGAGATGCAAGTGTGCCGCCGCATGAACAAAGTGACAAATTGATTTTGGGACTCATTTCAGATGATCTCTGAAAACTGAAAGAAAGCAGATATTGGGAGTTGAACTTTTCAGTTTTGAAATTCGAGAGCATATTTGGATACCCATTTTGGAGATGCAAGCATGGCCCCGCATGCACAAAGTGATGAATTTATTTCAGGACTGATTTCGGACTATTCGTGAAAAATGAACATACGTGGATATCGGGGGCAGAACTTTTCGGTTTTGAAATCCGAGAGCATATTTGGATACACATTTTGGAGATGCAAGCGTTTCCCCACATGCACAAAGTGACAAATTGATTTCAAGACTCATTTCTGATGATCCGTGAAAACGAACATACGTGGATACACTGAGGCAAACTCTTTAGCTTCGAAATCCGAGAGCATATTTGGATAACCATTTTGGAGATGCAAGCGTGGCCTCACATGCACAAAGTGACTCTTAATTGATTGGACTCATTTTGGATGATCCGTAAAACGAACGACGCGGGGTGTTCTGGGGCTAAAATTTTCGTTTTTGAAATCTGAGAGTATATTTGGATACCCATTTTGGAGATGCAAGTGTGCCCCCGCAGGAACAAAATGAAGAATTGATTTCGAGATTCATTTTGGATGATCCTTGAAAAATGAACAAATGCGGATATTGGGGGTTGAAATTTTCGGTTTTTAAATTCGAGAGCATATCTGGATACCCATTTTGGAGATGAAAGGGTGGCCCGGCATGCACAAAGTGACAAATTTATTTCGGGACTGATTTCAGACGATCCGTGAAAAACGAACAGACGTGGATATCAGGGGTTGAATTTTTTGGTTTTGAAATCCGAGAGCATATTTGGATACCCATTTTGGAGATGCAGGTGTGGCCCCGCATGCACAAAGTGACAAATCGATTTCGCCACTCATTTCGGATGATCCGTGAAAAACGAATAGACGCAGGTAACGGGGGCTGAAATTTTCAATTTTGAAATATGAGAGCATATTTGGATACCCATTTTGGAGATGAAAGTGTGGCCTCGGATGCACAAAGTTACAAATTGAGTTTGGGCCTCATTTTGGACTATCCGTGAAAAATGAACAGACGCGAATATCGGGGGCTAAACTTTTCGGTTTTGAAATCTGAGAGCATATTTGGATACCCATTTTGGAGATGCAAGCATGGCCCCGCATGAATTGTAAAGTGACGAATTGATTGGACTCAATTCGATCCGTAAAAATTAAAAGACGTGGATATCGGGGGCTGAAAATTTCGGTTTTGAAATCTGAGAGCATATTTGGATACCCATTTTGGAGATGCAAGCGTGGCCCCGCATGCACAAAGTGACAAATTGATTTCGGGACTCATTTCGGATGGTTCGTGAAAAAAGAACAGACGTGGAAGATGGGGCTAAACTTTTCGGTTTTGATATCCTAGAGCATATTTGGATACCCATTTTGGAGATGCAAGTGCGGCCCCAGATGCACAAAGTGACGAATTGAGTTCGGACCTCATTTCGGATGATCCGTGAAAAACAAATAGACACGAATATCGAGGGCTAAACTTTTCGGTTTTAAAATCAGAGAGCATATTTGGTTACCTATTTTGGAGATGAAAGTGTGGCCCCGGATGCACAAAGTGACGAATTGATTTCGGGATTCATTTAAGATGATTTGTGAAAAATGAATGAACACAGATATCGGGGGCTGAACTTTTTGGTTTTGAAATCTGAGAGCATATTTGGATACACTTTTAAAACATTTTAAAATGCTTTGCAAGTTTTTGAAAAGGATTTATAAACGTTTTAAAACATTTTAAACCTTTTTTGAAATATTGTAAAAGCTTTCTAAAAACATTTTAAAACCATTTTAAAACACTTTTAAAACGTTTTAAAATGCTTTACATTTTTTTTAAAAGGATTAAAAAACGTTTTAAAACATTTTAAAAGTGTTTTGAAACATTTTAAAATAAATTTAAAACATTTTAGAAGTGTTTTGAAACATTTTAAAATAAATCTTTAAAACATTTTACAACTTTTTAAAAATATTTTAAAAGAGTTTCATAATGTCTTAAAAACATTTTTAACTTGTTTAAAATCATGTTATAGCATTTTAAAAAGTGTTTTATAATGTTTTTAAAAATATTATTTTTTACGATTTTATTAAAAAGATTTACTAAAAATGATTAAACGATTTAAATATTTGATTTAAACATATTAATAAGAATTTGAAATATTTTATAAAAGGTTTAAACCATTTTTAAACCATTTATAAAAATTATTGAATGTCAGCTTTATAAGCTTAACTTTATGAAATATTTTGAAATGTTATAAAAATACTGTAAATTATTTTACAATTTTTTTAAAAATATTTTAAAAGAGTTTTATGATGTGTTAAAAACATTTTAAACGTGTTTAAAAGCACAATATAACATTTTAAAAAGGGTTTTATAATATTTTTAAAAACGTTTCTTTTTTTACGATTTTATTAAAAACATTTAATAAAAAGATTAAACACTTTAAATATTTGATTTAAACATGTTAATAAGAATTTAGAATATTTTATAAGAGATTTAAACCATTTATGAAACATTTACGAAAACTATTGCCTGTTTATAATGTTAGCTTTATAAGCTTAACTTTTATTAAATTTTATTTAAAAATGTTTTTAAAACCTAAATAAATGCTTTCAAATATTTTAAATGTGTTTTGAAATGTTTTTCTAACATTGAAAAAGCATTCTGAAAACATTTAAAAACCATTTTAAAACACTTTTAAATCGTTTTAAAATGTTTTACAAGTTTTTAAAAATGATTTAAATATGTTTTAAAACATTTTAAAAGTGTTTTGAAACATTTTAAAATAAATTTTAAAAGCGTTTCAAAATATTTTAGAAGCGTTTCAAAATATTTTAAAAGTGTTTTAAAATATCTTGGAAGTGTTTTACAATATTTTGAAATGTTACAACAATCCTTCAAAACATTTTACAAATTTTTTAAAATATTTTAAACGAGTTTTATAATGTCTTAAACACATTTAAATGTGTTTAAAAGCACTCTATAACATTTTTAAAAGTTTTTTATAATGTTTTTAAAACAATTTTTTTTACGATTTCATTAAAAATATTTACTAAAAATGATTAAACGCTTTAAATATTTGATTTAAACATATTAATAAAAATTTAGAATATTTTATAAAAGCTTTAAACCATTTATAAAAATTGCTGAATGTCATATTTATAAGGTTAACTTGATAAGCGTTTTACAATATTTTGAAATATTTTAAAATATTTTGAAATGTTATAAAAATCCTTTAAAATATTTTACAAAGTTTTTAAAATATTTTAAAAGAGCTTTATAATGTCTGAAAAACATTTTAAACGTACATAGTTTGTTAAAAAAGAATAGACGCAGGCTAAACTTTTCGGTTTTGATATCCGAGAGCATATTTGGATACCCATTTTGGAGATGCAAGCGTGGCCCTAGATGCACAAAGTGACGAATTGAGTTCGGACCTCATTTCATCTGATCCGTGAAAAACGAACGGATGCGAATATCGAGGGCTAAAATTTTCGGTTTAAAAATTCGAGAGCATATTTGGATACCCATTTTGGAGATGCAAGCGTGCCCCCACATGCACAAAGTGATGAATTGATTTAGGGACTCATTTCGAACGATCCATAAAAAACGAATAGACGCAGATATCGGGGTTGAAAGTTTCATTTTTGAAATTCGAGAGCATATTTGGATACCCATTTTGGAGATGCAAGTGTGCCGCCGCATGAACAAAGTGAAGAATTGATTTTGGGACTCATTTCGGATGATCTTTGAAAACTAAACGAAAGCGGATATTGGGGGTTGAACTTTTCAGTTTTGAAATCCAAGATCATATTTGGATACACATTTTGGAGATGCAAGCATTCCCCCACATGCACAAAGTGACAAATTGATTTCAGGACTCATTTCGGATGATCCGTGAAAAACGAACATACGTGGATATCGGGGGCTAAAATTTTCAGTTTTAAAATCCGAGAGCATATTTGGATAACCATTTTGGAGATGCAAGCGTGGCCTCACATGCACAAAGTGATGAATTGATTTAGGGACTCATTTTGGATGATCCGTAAAAAACGAACGGACGCGGATGTCGGGGGCTAAAATTTTCATTTTTGAAATCTGAGAGTATATTTGGATACCCATTTTGGAGATGCAAGTGTGCCCCCGCAGGAACAAAATGAAGAATTGATTTCAGGATTCATTTTGGATGATCCTTGAAAAATGAACAAATGCGGATATTGGGGGTTGAAATTTTCGGTTTTTAAATTCGAGAGCATATCTGGATACCCAATTGGAGATGAAAGCGTGGCCCCGCATGCACAAAGTGACAAATCAATTTCGCGACTCATTTCGGATGATCCGTGAAAAACGAATAGACGCAGATAACGGGGGCTGAAATTTTCGATTTTGAAATATGAGAGCATATTTGGATACCCATTTTGGAGATGAAAGCGTGGCCTCGGATGCACAAAGTGACAAATTGAGTTTGGGCCTCATTTTAGACGATCCGTGAAAAACGAACGGGCGCGAATATCGGGGGCTAAACTTTTCGGTTTTGAAATCTGAGAGCATATTTGGATACCCATTTTGGAGATGCAAGCGTGGCCCTAGATGAACAAAGTGACGAATTGACTTCAGAACTCAATTCAAATGATCCGTGTAAAATGAAAAGACGTTGATATCGGGGGTTGAAATTTTCGGTTGTGAAATCTGAGAGCTTATTTGGATACCCATTTTGGAGATGCAAGCGTGGCCCCGCATGCACAAAGTGACAAATTGATTTCGGGACTCATTTCAGATGGTTCGTGAAAAAACAACAGACGTGGAAGATGGGGCTAAAAATTTCGGTTTTGATATCCGAGAGCATATTTGGATACCCATTTTGGAGACGCAAGTGTGGCCTCAGATGCACAAAGTGACGAATTGAGTTCGAACCTCATTTCGGATGATCCGTGAAAAACAAATGGACGCGAATATCGAGGGCTAAACTTTTTGGTTTTAAAATCCGAGAGCATATTTGTATACCTATTTTGGAGATGCAAGTGTGGCCCCGGATGCACAAAGTGACGAATTGATTTCGAGATTCATTTCAGACGATTTGTGAAAAATGAATGAACACAGATATCGGGGGCTGAACTTTTCGGTTTTGAAATCTGAGAGCATATTTGGATACACTTTTAAAACGCTTTAAAATGCTTTACAAGTTTTTGAAAAGGATTTAAAAACGTTTTAAAACATTTTAAACCTTTTTTAAAATATTGTAAAAGCTTTCTAAAAACATTTTAAACCATTTTAAAACACTTTTAAAACGTTTTAAAATGCTTTACAAGTTTTTTAAAAGGATTTAACAATGTTTTAAAACATTTTAAAAGTGTTTTGAAACATTTTAAAATAAATTTAAAACATTTTAGAAGTGTTTTGAAACATTTTAAAATAAATCTTAAAAGCATTTCAAAATATTTTAAAAGCGTTTCAGAATATCTTAAAAGTGTTTTGAAATATCTTGAAAGTGTTTTACAATATTTTGAAATGTTAAAAAAATCCTTTAAAACATTTTACAACTTTTTAAAAATATTTTAAAAGAGTTTCATAATGTCTTAAAAACATTTTTAACTTGTTTAAAATCATGTTATAGCATTTTAAAAAGTGTTTTATAATGTTTTTAAAAATATTATTTTTTACGATTTTATTAAAAGGATTTACTAAAAATGATTAAACACTTTAAATATTTGATTTAAACATATTAATAAGAATTTGGAATATTTTATAAAAGGTTTAAACCATTTTTAAAACATTTATAAAAATTATTGAATGTCAGCTTTATAAGGTTAACTTTATGAAATATTTTGAAATATTTTGAAATGTTATAAAAATCCTCTAAAATATTTTACAATTTTTTTAAAAATATTTTAAAAGAGTTTTATGATGTGTTAAAAACATTTTAAACGTGTTTAAAAGCACATTATAACATTTTAAAAAGGGTTTTATAATATTTTTAAAAACGTTTTTTTTTTTACGATTTTATTAAAAACATTTAACAAAAAGATTAGACGCTTTAAATTTTATTTAAAAACGTTTTTAAAACCTAAATAAATGCTTGCAAATATTTTAAATGTGTTTTGAAATGTTTTTCTAATATTGTAAAAGCATTCTGAAAACATTTAAAAACCATTTTCAAACACTTTTAAAACGTTTTAAAATGTTTTACAAGTTTTTAAAAAGGATTTAAATATGTTTTAAAACATTTTAAAAGTGTTTTGAAACATTTTAAAATAAATTTAAAACATTTTAAAAGTGTTTTGAAGCATTTTAAAAGTGTTTCGAAATATTTTAAAATAAATTTAAAATATTTTAAAAGTGTTTCAAAACATTTAAAATTGTTCAAAAATATCTTAAGCGTTTGACAATATTTTGAAATATTTTAAAATTTATAAAAATCTTTTAAAGCATTTTACAAATTTTTAAAAATATTTTAAAAGAGTTTTATGATGTCTTCAAAACATTTTAAAATAACATTATAACATTTAAAAAAGTGTTTTATAATGTTTGCAAAAACGTTTTTTTTATGATTTTATTAAATGTGTTTATTTTAAAACACTTTTAATATAAATTTAAAATATTTTAGAAGTGTTTTGAAACATTTAAAAATAAATTTAAAACATTTTAAAAGTGTTTCAAAATATTTTACAAGTGTTTTAAAATATCTTGAAAGCGTTTTTTACAATATTTTGAAATTTTTTGAATGATTTTGAAATATTTTGAAATGTTATAAAAATCCTTTAAAACATTTTACAAATTTGTAAAAATATTTTAAACGAGTTTTATAATTTTTTAAAAACATTTTAAATGTGTTTAAAAGCACGTTATAACATTTTAAAAAGTGTTTTATAATGTGTTTAAAAACGTTTTTTTGTTGTGATTTTATTAAAAATGATTAAATGCTTTAAGTATTTGATTTAAGCATATTAATAAGAATTTAAAATATTTTATAAAAGCTTTAAACCATTTATAAAACCTTTATAAAAATTATTAAATGTTTATAATGTCAACTTTATTAGTTTAACTTTTATTAAATGTTATTTATAAAGATTTTTAAAAATGAAATAAATGCTTTTAAATATTTTAAAAGAATTTTAAATGTGTTTTGAAATGTTTTTAAAACATTGTAAAAGCTTTCTAAAAACATTTTTAAACCATTTTAAAACACTTTTAAAACATTTTAAAATGCTTTACAAGTTCTTCGAGAGGTTCTGAAAACATTTTAAAACATTTTAAAAGTGTTTTGGAACATTTTAAAAATAAATTTAAAACATTTTAGAAGTGTTTTGAAACATTTTAAAATAAATTTTAAAAGCGTTTCAAAATATTTTAGAAGCATTTCAAAATATTCTAGAAGTGTTTCAAAATATTTTAAAAGTGTTTTAAAATATCTTGGAAGTGTTTTACAATATTTTGAAATGTTATAAAAATCCTTTAAAACATTTTACAATTTTTTAAAAATATTTTAAATGAGTTTTATAATGTCTTAAATACATTTAAATGTGTTTAAAAGCACGCTATAACATTTAAAAAAAAAAATTATAATGTTTTTAAAACAATTTTTTTTACGATTTCATTAAAAACATTTACTAAAAATGATTAAACGCTTTAAATATTTGATTTAAACATATTAATAAAAATTTAGAATATTTTATAAAAGCTTTAAACCATTTATAAAAATTATTTAATGTCAGATTTATAAGCTTAACTTGATAAGCGTTTTACAATATTTTGAAATATTTTAAAATATTTTGAAATGTTATAAAAATCCTTTAAAATATTTTACAAAGTTTTTAAAATATTTTAAAAGAGCTTTATAATGTCTGAAAAACATTTTAAACATAGATAGTTCATTAAAAAAGAATAGACGCAGGCTAAACTTTTCGGTTTTGATATCCGAGAGAATATTTGGATACCCATTTTGGAGATGCAAGCGTGGCCCAGATGCAGAAAGTGACGAATTGAGTTCGGCCCTCATTTCGGATGATCCGTGAAAAACGAACGGATGCGAATATCGAGGGCTAAACTTTTCGGTTCAAAAATTCGAGAGTATATTTGGATACCCATTTTGGAGATGCAAGCGTGGCCCCACATGCACAAAGTGATGAATTGATTTAGGGACTCATTTTGAACGATCCATAAAAAAACGAACAGATGCAGATATCGGGGTTGAAATTTTCATTTTTGAAATTCGAGAGCATATTTGGATACCCATTTTGGAGATGCAAGTGTGCCCCCGCATGAACAAAGTGACGAATTTATTTTGGGACTCATTTCGGACGATCTTTGAAAACTGAACGAAAGCGGATATTGGGGGTTGAAATTTTCAGTTTTGAAATTCGAGAGCATATTTGGATACCCGTTTTGGAGATGCAAGCGTGGCCCCGCATGCACAAAGTGATGAATTTATTTCGAGACTGATTTCGGACTATGCGTGAAAAATCAACAGACGTGGATATCGGGGGCAGAACTTTTTGGTTTTGAAATCCGAGAGCATATTTGGATACAAATTTTGGAGATGCAAGCGTTCCCCCACATGCACAAAGTGACAAATTGATTTCAGGACTCATTTCGGATGATCCGTGAAAAACGAACATACGTGGATATCGGGGGCTAAAGTTTTCAGTTTTGAAATCTGAGAGCATATTTGGATAACCATTTTGGAGATGCAAGCGTGGCCTCACATGCACAAAGTGACAAATTGATTTAGGGACTCATTTTGGATGATCCGTAAAAAACAAACGGACGTGGATGTTGGGGGCTAAAATTTTCGTTTTTGAAATCTGAGAGTATATTTGGATACCCATTTTGGAGATGCAAGTGTGCCCCCGCAGGAACAAAATGACGAATTGATTTCGGGATTCATTTTGGATGATCCTTGAAAAATGAACAAATGCGGATATTGGGGGTTGGAAATTTTCATTTTCGGTTTTAAATTGAAACATATGGATACCCATTTTGGAGATGAAAACGTGGCCCTTTAATGCCTTGAAATTAATGAAATTTATTCAAGATTTGTGTTCGAACTGATCAATTGAAAAATGAACAGACGCGGATATCGGGGTTGAACTTTTTGGTTTTGAAATCAGAGAGCATATTTGGATACCCATTTTGGAGATGCAAGTGTGGCCCCGCATGCACAAAGTGACAAATCAATTTCGCGACTCATTTCAGATGATCCGTGAAAAACGAATAAACGCAGATAACGGGGGCTGAAATTTTCGATTTTGAAATATGAGAGCATATTTGGATACCCGTTTTGGAGATGAAAGCATGGCCTCGGATGCACAAAGTGACAAATTGAGTTTGGGCCTCATTTTGGACGATCCGTGAAAAACAAACGGACGCGAATATCGGGGGCTAAAATTTTCGGTTTTGAAATCTGAGAGCATATTTGGATACCCATTTTGGAGATGCAAGCGTGGCCCCAGATGAACAAAGTGATGAATTGACTTCAGGACTCAATTCAAACGATCCGTGAAAAATGAAAAGACATGGATATCGGGGGATGAACTTTTCGGTTGTGAAATCTGAGAGCATATTTGGATACCCATTTTGGAGATGCAAGCGTGGCCCCGCAGGCACAAAGTGACAAATTGATTTCGGGACTCATTTCAGATGGTTCATGAAAATAGCACAGACGTGGAAGATGGGGCTAAAATTTTCGGTTTTGATATCCGAGAGCCTATTTGGATACCCATTTTGGAGATGCAAGTGTCGCCCCAGATGCACAAAGTGACGAATTGAGTTCGGACCTCATTTCGAATGATCCATGAAAAACAAACGGACGGGAATATCGAGGGCCACGGATGCACAAAGTGATGAGATTGATTTCGGGATTCATTTCAGACGATTTGTGAAAAATGAATGAACACGAATCTAGGGGGCTGATTTTCGGGTTTGAAATCTTAGAGCATATTTGGATACACTTTTTAAAACGTTTTAAAATGCTTTACAAGTTTTGAAAAGTATTTAAAAACGTTTAAAACATTTTAAACCTTTTTTAAAATATTGTAAAAGCTTTCTAAAACATTTTTAAACCATTTTAAAACACTTTTTTAAAACGTTTAAAATGGCACAGTTTTAAAGGATTTAAACGTTTTAAAACATTTTAAAAGTGTTTTGAAACATTTTAAAATAAATTTAAAACATTTTAGAAGTGTTTTGAAACATTTTAAAATAAATCATAAAATCATTTCAAAATGTTTTAAAAGTGTTTCAGAATATCTAAAAAGTGTTTTGAAAGATCTTGAAAGTGTTTTACAATATTTTGAAATGTTATAAAAATCCTTTAAAACATTTTATAACTTTTTAAAAATATTTTAAAAGAGTTTCATAATGTCTTAAAAACATTTTTAACGTGTTTAAAATCATGTTATAGCATTTTAAAAAGTGTTTTATAATGTTTTTAAAAATATTATTTTTTACGATTTTATTAAAAAGATTTACGAAAAATGATTAAACACTTTAAATATTTGATTTAAAAAAATTAATAAGAATTTGGAATATTTTATAAAAGGTTTAAACCATTTTTAAAACATTTATAAAAATTATTGAAAGCACATTATAACATTTTAAAAAGGGTTTTATAATATTTTTAAAAACGTTTCTTTTTTTACGATTTTATTAAAAACATTTAATAAAAAGATTAAACGCTTTAAATATTTGATTTAAAAATATTAAGAAAAATTTAGAATATTTTATAAGAGATTTAAACCATTTACGAAACATTTATAAAAATTATTGCATGTTTATAATGTTAGCTTTATAAGCTTAGCTTTTATTAAATTTTATTTAAAAACGTTTTTAAAACCTAAATAAATGCTTTCAAATATTTTAAATGTGTTTTGAAATGTTTTTCTAACATTGTAAAAGCATTATGAAAACATTTAAAAACCATTTTAAAACATTTTAAAATGTTTTACAAGTTTTTAAAAAGGATTTAAATATGTTTTAAAACATTTTAAAAGTGTTTTGAAACATTTTAAAATAAATTTAAAACATTTTAAAAGTGTTTTGAAGAATTTTAAAAGTGTTTTGAAACATTTTAAAACAAATTCAAAACATTTTAAAAGCGTTTCAAAATATTTAAAAGTGTTCAAAAATATCTCAAGTGTTTGACAATATTTTGAAATATTTTGAAATTTATAAAAATCTTTTAAAACATTTTAAAAATATTTTAAAAGAGTTTTATGATGTCTTCAAAACATTTTAAAAGCACATTATAACATTTTAAAAAGTGTTTTATAATGTTTCTAAAAACGTTTTTTTACGATTTTAGTAAATGCGTTTATTTTAAAACACTTTTAATATAAATTTAAAATATTTTAGAAGTGTTTTAAAACATTTAAAAATAAATTTAAAACATTTTAAAAGTGTTTCAAAATATTTTACAAGTGTTTTAAAATATCTTGAAAGCGTTTTTTACAATATTTTGAAATTTTTTGAATGATTTTGAAATATTTTGAAATGTTATAAAAATCCTTTAAAAAATTTTACAAATTTAAGAACGTTTTAAAACATTTTAAAAGTGTTTTGAAACATTTTAAAATAAATTTAAAACATTTTAGAAGTGTTTTGAAACATTTTAAAATAAATTTTAAAATCATTTCAAAATATTTTAAAAGCATTTCAGAATATCTTAAAAGTGTTTTGAAATATCTTGAAAGTGTTTTACAATATTTTGAAATGCTATAAAAATCCTTTAAAACATTTTACAACTTTTTAAAAATATTTTAAAAGAGTTTCATAATGTCTTAAAAACATTTTTAACGTGTTTAAAATCATGTTATAGCATTTTAAAAAGTGTTTTATAATATTTTTAAAAATATTATTTTTTACGATTCTATTAGAAAGATTTACTAAATATGATTAAATGCTTTAAATATTTGATTTAAACATATTAATAAGAATTTGGAATATTTTATAAAAGGTTTAAACCAATTTTAAAACATTTATGAAAATTATTGAATGTCAGCTTTATAAGCTTAACTTTATGAAATATTTTGAAATATTTTGAAATGTTATAAAAATCCTCTAAAATATTTTACAAATTTTTTAAAAATATTTTAAAAGAGTTTTATGATGTGTTAAAAACATTTTAAACGTGTTTAAAAGCACATTATAACATTTTAAAAAGGGTTTTATAATAATTTATAAGAGATTTAAACCATTTATGAAACATTTATAAAAATTATTGCATGTTTATAATGTTAGCTATATAAGCTTAACTTTTATTAAATTTTATTTAAAAACGTTTTTAAAACCTAAATAAATGCTTTCAAATATTTTAAATGTGTTTTGAAATGTTTTTCTAACATTGTAAAAGCATTCTGAAAACATTTAAAAACCATTTTAAAACACTTTTATAACGTTTTAAAATGTTTTACAAGTTTTTAAAAAGGATTTAAATATGTTTTAAAACATTTTAAAAGTGTTTTGAAACATTTTAAAATAAATTTAAAACATTTTAAAAGTGTTTTGAAGCATTTTAAAAGTGTTGCGAAACATTTTGAAATAAATTTAAAACATTTTAAAAGCGTTTCAAAATATTTAAAAGTGTTCAAAAATATCTTAAGCGTTTGACAATATTTTCAAATATTTTGAAATTTATAAAAATATTTTAAAACATTTTACAAGTTTTTAAAAATATTGTAAGAGAGTTTTATGATGTCTTCAAAACATTTTAAAATAACATTATAACATTTTAAAAAGTGTTTTATAATGTTTCTAAAAACATTTTTTTTACGATTTTATTAAATGTGTTTATTTTAAAACACTTTTAATATAAATTTAAAATATTTTAGAAGTGTTTTGAAACATTTAAAAATAAATTTAAAACATTTTAAAAGCGTTTCTAAATATTTTACAAGTGTTTTAAAATATCTTGAAAGCGTTTTTTACAATATTTTGAAATATTTTGAATGATTTTGAAATATTTTGAAATGTTATAAAAATCCTTTAAAACATTTTACAAATTTTTAAAAATATTTTAAACGAGTTTTATAATGTCTTAAAAACATTTTAAATGTGTTTAAAAACACGTTATAACATTTTAAAAAGTGTTTTATAATGTTTTTAAAAACTTTTTTTTTGCGATTTTATTAAAAATGATTAAACGCTTTAAATATTTGATTTAAGCATTTAATAAGAATTTAGAATATTTTATCAAAGCTTTAAACCATTTATAAAACCTTTATAAAAATTATTGAATGTTTATAATGTCAACTTTATTAGTTTAACTTTTATTAAATGTTATTTATAAACATTTTTAAAAATGAAATAAATGCTTTTAAATATTTTAAAAGAATTTTAAACGTGTTTTGAAATATTTTAAAACATTGTAAAAGCTTTCTAAAAACATTTCTAAACCATTTTAAAACACTTTTAAAACATTTTAAAATGCTTTACGAGTTCTTCAAGAGGTTCTGAAAACGTTTTAAAACATTTTAAAAGTGTTTTGAAACATTTTAAAATAAATTTTAAAAGCGTTTCAAAATATTTTAGAAGCGTTTCAAAATATTTTAGAAGTGTTTTAAAATATCTTGGAAGTGTTTTACAATATTTTGAAATGTTATAAAAATCCTTTAAAACATTTTACAAATTTTTTAAAATATTTTAAACGAGTTTTATAATGTCTTAAATACATTTAAATGTGTTTAAAAGCACGCTATAACATTTTAAAAAAAAAATTATAATGTTTTTAAAACAATTTTTTTTACGGTTTCATTAAAAACATTTACTAAAAATGATTAAACGCTTTAAATATTTGATTTAAACATATTAATAAAAATTTAGAATATTTTATAAAAGCTTTAAACCATTTATAAAAATGATTGAATGTCAGATTTATAAGCTTAACTTGATAAGCGTTTTACAATATTTTGAAATGTTTTAAAATATTTTGAAATATTATAAAAATCCTTTAAAATATTTTACAAAGTTTTTAAAATATTTTAAAAGAGCTTTATAATGTCTGAAAAACATTTCAAACATCAATAGTTCGTTAAAAAAGAATAGACGCAGGCTAAACTTTTCGGTTTTGATATCCGAGAGCATATTTGGATACCCATTTGTGAGATGCAAGCGTGGTCCTAGATGCACAAAGTGATGAATTGAATTCGGACCTCATTTCAGATGATCTGTGAAAAATGAACGAATGCGAATATCGAGGGCTACACTTTTCGGTTTAAAAATTCGAGAGCATATTTGGATACCCATTTTGGAGATGCAAGCGTGGCCCCACATGCACAAAGTGGTGAATTGATTTAGGGACTCATTTCGAACGATCCATAAAAAAAAGAACAAACGCAGATATCGGGGTTGAAATTTTCATTTTTGAAATTCGAGAGCATATTTGGATACCTATTTTGGAGATGCAAGTGTGCTCCCGCATGAACAAAGTGACAAATTGATTTTGGGACTCATTTCGTACGATCTTTGAAAACTGAACGAAAGCGGATATTGGGGGTTGAACTTTTCAGTTTTGAAATTCGAGAGCATATTTGGATACCCATTTTGGAGATGCAAGCGTGGCCCCGCATGCACAAAGTGATGAATTTATTTTGGGACTGATTTCGGACTATCCATGAAAAATGAACAGACATGGATATGGGGGCAGAACTTTTCGGTTTTGAAATCCAAGAGCATATTTGGATACACATTTTGGAGATGCAAGCATTTCCCCACATCCACAAAGTGATAAATTGATTTCAGGACTCATTTCGGATGATCCATGAAAAACGAACATACGTGGATATCGGGGGCTAAACTTTTCAGTTTTGATATCCCAGAGCATATTTGGATAACCATTTTGGAGATGCAAGTGTGGCCTCACATGCACAAAGTGACGAATTGATTTAGGGACTCATTTTGGATGATCCGTAAAAAACGAACGGACGCGGATGTCGGGGGATAAAATTTTCGTTTTTGAAATCTGAGAGTATGTTTGGATACCCATTTTGGAGATGCAAGTGTGCCCCCGCAGGAACAAAATGACAAATTGATTTTGGGATTCATTTTGGATGATCCTTGAAAAAAGAAAAAATGCAGATATTGGGGGTTGAAATTTTCAGTTTTTAAATTCGAGAGCATATCTGGATACCCATTTTGGAGATGAAAGCGTGGCCCCGCATGCACAAAGTGACAAATTTATTTCGGGACTAATTTCAGACGATCCGTGAAAAACGAACGGACGCGGATATCAGGGGTTGAACTTTTTGGTTTTGAAATCCGAGAGCATATTTGGATACCCATTTTGGAGATGCAAGTGTGGCCCCGCATGCACAAAGTGACAATTCGATTTCGTGACTCATTTCGGATGATCCGTGAAAAACGAATAGACGCAGATAACGGGGGCTGAAATTTTCGATTTTGAAATATGAAAGCATATTTGGATACCCATTTTGGAGATGAAAGCGTGGCCTCAGATGCACAAAGTGACAAATTGAGTTTGGGCCTGATTTTGGATGATCTGTGAAAAACGAACGGACGCGAATATCGGGGGCTAAAATTTTCGGTTTTGAAATCTGAGAGCATATTTGGATACCCATTTTGGAGATGCAAGCGTTGCCCCAGATGAACAAAGTGACGAATTGACTTCGGGACTCAATTCAGACGATCCATGAAAAATGAAAATACGTGGATATCGGGGGTTGAACTTTTCGGTTGTGAAATCTGAGAGCATATTTGGATAACCATTTTGGAGATGCAAGCGTGGCCCTACATGCACAAAGTGACAAATTGATATCGGGACTCATTTCGGATGGTTCGTGAAAAAAGAACAGACGTGGAAGATGGGGCTAAACTTTTCAGTTTTGATATCCGAGAGCATATTTGGATACCAATTTTGGAGATGCAAGTGTGGCCCCAGATGCACAAAGTGACGAATTGAGTTCGGACCTCATTTCGGATGATCCATGAAAAAAAAACGGACGCGAATATCGAGGGCTAAACTTCTCGGTTTTAAAATCCGAGAGAATATTTGGATACCTATTTTGGAGATGCAAGTGTGGCCCCGGATGCACAAAGTGACGAATTGATTTCAGGATTCATTTCAGACGATTTGTGAAAAATGAATGAACACAGATATTGAGGGCTGAACTTTTCGGTTTTGAAATGTGAGAGAAGATTTGGATACACTTTTTAAACGTTTTAAAATGCTTTACAAGTTTTTGAAAAGGATTTAAAAACATTTTAAAACATTTTAAAACTTTTTTAAAATATTGTAAAAACTTTCTAAAAACATTTTAAAACCATTTTCAAACACTTTTAAAACGTTTTAAAATTCTTTAAAAGTTTTTTAAAAGGATTTAAAAACGTTTTAAAACATTTTAAAAGTGTTTTGAAACATTTTAAAATAAATTTAAAACATTTTAGAAGTGTTTTGAAACATTTTAAAATAAATCTTAAAAGCATTTTAAAATATTTTAAAAACGTTTCAAAATATCCTAAAAGTGTTTTGAAATATCTTGAAATTGTTTTACAATATTTTGAAATGTTATAAAAATCCTTTAAAACATTTTACAAAATTTTTAAAAATATCTTAAAAGAGTTTCATAATGTCTTAAAAACATTTTTAATGTGTTTAAGCTCATGTTATAGCAATTTAAAAAGTGTTTTATAATGTTTTTAAAAATATTATTTTTTACGATTTTATTAAAAAGATTTACTAAAAATGATTAAACGCTTTAAATATTTGATTTAAACATATTAATAAGAATTTGGAATATTTTATAAAAGGTTTAAACCATTTTAAAACATTTATAAAAATTATTGACTGTCAGCTTTATAAGCTTAACTTTATGAAATATTTTGAAATATTTTGAAATGTTATAAAAATCCTCTAAAATATTTTACAAATTTTTAAAAAATATTTTAAAAGAGTTTTATGATGTGTTAGAAACATTTTAAACATGTTTAAAAGCACATTATAACATTTTAAAAAGGGTTTTATAATATTTTTAAAAACGTTTCTTTTTTTACGATTTTATTAAAAACATTTAATAAAAAGATTAAACGCTTTAAATATTTGATTTAAACATATTAAGAAGAATTTAGAATATTTCATAAGAGATTTAAACCATTTATGAAACATTTATAAAAATTATTGCATGTTTATAATGTTAGCTTTATAAACTTAACTTTTATTAAATTTTATTTAAAAACGTTTTTAAAACCTAAATAAATGCTTTCAAATATTTTAAATGTGTTTTGAAATGTTTTTCTAACATTGTAAAAGCATTCTGAAAACATTTTAAAACCATTTTAAAACACTTTTAAAACGTTTTAAAATGTTTTACAAGTTTTTTAAAAGGATTTAAATATGTTTTAAAACATTTTAAAAGTGTTTTGAAACATTTTAAAATAAATTTAAAACATTTTAAAAGTGTTTTGAAACATTTTAAAATAAATTTAAAACATTTTAAAAGCGTTTCAAAATATTTAAAAGTGTTCAAAAATATCTTAAGCATTTGACAATATTTTGAAATATTTTGAAATTTATAAAAATCTTTTAAAACATTTTACAAATTTTTAAAAATATTTTAAAAGAGTTTTATGATGTCTTCAAAACATTTTAAAAGCACATTATAACATTTTAAAAAGTGTTTTATAATGTTTCTAAAAATGTTTTTTTTACAATTTTATTAAATGTGTTTATTTTAAAACACTTTTAATATAAATTTAAAATATTTTAGAAGTGTTTTGAAACATTTAAAAATAAATTTAAAACATTTCAAAAGCGTTTCAAAATATTTTACAAGTGTTTTTTACAATATTTTGAAATTTTTTGAATGATTTTTAAATATTTTGAAATGTTATAAAAATCCTTTAAAACATTTCACAAATTTGTAAAAATATTTTAAACGAGTTTTATAATGTCTTAAAAACATTTTAAATGTGTTTAAAAGCACGTTATAACAGTTTAAAAAGAGTTTTAAAATGTTTTAAAAAACGTTTTTTTTTTGCGATTTTATTAAAAATGAATAAACGCTTTAAATATTTGATTTAAGCATATTAATAAGAATTTAGAATATTTTATAAAAGCTTTAAACCATTTATAAAACCTTTATAAAAATTATTAAATGTTTATAATGTCAACTTTGTTAGTTTAACATTTATTAAATGTTATTTATAAACATTTTTAAAAATGAAATAAATGCTTTTAAATATTTTAAAAGAATTTTAAAAGTGTTTTGAAATGTTTTTAAAACATTGTAAAAGCTTTCTAAAAACATTTTTAAACCATTTTAAAACACTTTTAAAACATTTTGAAATTCTTTACAAGTTCTTCAAGAGGTCCTGAAAACGTTTTAAAACATTTTAGAAGTGTTTTGAAACATTTTAAAATAAATTTTAAAAGCGTTTCAAAATATTTTAGAAGCGTTTCAAAATATTTTAGAAGTGTTTCAAGATATTTTAAAAGTGTTTTAAAATATCTTGGAAGTGTTTTACAATATTTTGAAATGTTATAAAAATCCTTTAAAACATTTTACAAATTTTTTAAAATATTTTAAACGAGTTTTATAATGTCTTAAACACATTTAAATGTGTTTAAAAGCATGGTATAACATTTTAAAAAGCTTTTTATAATGTTTTTAAAACAATTTTTTTTATGATTTTATTAAAAACATTTACTAAAAATGATTAAACGCTTTAAATATTTGATTTAAACATATTAATAAAAATTTAGAATATTTTATAAAAGCTTTAAACCATTTATAAAAATTATTGAATGTCAGATTTATAAGCTTAACTTGATAAGTGTTTTACAATATTTTGAAATATTTTAAAATATTTTGAAATGTTATAAAAATCCTTTAAAATGTTTTACAAAGTTTTTAAAATATTTAAAAGAGCTTTATAATGTCTGAAAAACATTTTAAACGTAGATAGCTCGTTAAAAAAGAATAGACGTAGGCTAAACTTTTCGGTTTTGATATCTGAGAGCATATTTGGATACCCATTTTGGGGATGCAAGCGTGGCCCCAGACGCACAAAGTGACGAATTGAGTTCGGAACTCATTTTGGATGATCCATGAAAAACGAACGGATGTGAATATCGAGGGCTAAACTTTTCGGTTTAAAAATTCGAGAGCATATTTGGATACCCATTTTGGAGATGCAAGCGTGGCCCCACATGCACAAAGTGATGAATTGATTTAGGGACTCATTTCGAACGATCCATAAAAAACAAACAGACGCAGATATCGGGGTTGAAATTTTCATTTTTGAAATTCGAGAGCATATTTGGATACCCATTTTGGAGATGCAAGTGTGCCGCCGCATGAACAAAGTGTCGAATTGATTTTGGGACTCATTTCGGACAATCTTTGAAAACTGAACGAAAGCAGATATTGGGGGTTGAACTTTTCAGTTTTATAATTCGAGAGCATATTTGGATACCCATTTTGGAGATGCAAGCGTGGCCCCGCATGCACAAAGTGATGAATTTATTTCGGGACTGATTTCGGACTATCCGTGAAAAATGAACGGACGTGGATATCGGGGGCAGAACTTTTCGGTTTTGAAATCTCAGAGCATATTTGGATACAAGTTTTGGAGATGCAAGCGTTTCCCCACATGCACAAAGTGAAAAATTGATTTCAGGACTCATTTCGGATGATCCGTGAAAAACGAACATACGTGGATATCGGGGGCTAAACTTTTCAGTTTTGAAGTCCGAGAGCATATTTGGATAACTATTTTGGAGATGCAAGCGTGGCCTCACATGCACAAAGTGACGAATTGATTTAGGGACTCATTTTGGATGATCCGTAAAAAACGAACGGACGCGGATGTCGGGGGCTAAAATTTTCGTTTTTGAAATCTGAGAGTATATTTGGATACCCATTTTGGGGATGCAAGTGTGCCCCCGCAGGAACAAAACGACGAATTGATTTCGGGATTCATTTTGGATGATCCTTGAAAAATGAACAAATGCGGATATTGGGGGTTGAAATTTTTGGTTTTTAAATTCGAGAGCATATCTGGATACCCATTTTGGAGATGAAAGCGTGGCCCCGCATGCACAAAGTGACAAATTTATTTCGGGACTGATTTCAGACGATCCGTGAAAAACGAACGGACGCGGATATCATGGGTTGAACTTTTTGGTTTTGAAATCCGAGAGCATATTTGGATACCCACTTTGGAGATGCAAGTGTGGCCCCGCATGCACAAAGTGACAAATCGATTTCGCGACTCATATCGGATGATCCGTGAAAAACGAATAGACGCAGATAACGGGGGATGAAATTTTCGATTTTGAAATATGAGAGCATATTTGGATACCCATTTTGGAGATGAAAGCGTGGCCTTGGATGCACAAAGTGACAAATTGAGTTTGGGCCTCATTTTGGACGATCCGTGAAAAACGAACGGACGCGAATATCAGGGGCTAAACTTTTCGGTTTTGAAATCCGAGAGCATATTTGGATACCCATTTTGGAGATGCAAGTGTGGCCCCAGATGCACAAAGTGACGAATTGATTTCGGACCTCATTTCAGATGATCCGTGAAAAACAAACAGAAGGAATATCGAGGGATAAAATTTTCAGTTTTAAAATCCAAGAGCATATTTGGATACCTATTTTGGAGATGCAAGTGTGGCCTCGGATGCACAAAGTGACGAATTGATTTTGAAATTCATTTCAGATGATTTGTGAAAAATGAATGAACACAGATATCGGGGGTTGAACTTTTCAATTTTGAAATGTGAGAGCATATTTGGATACACTTTTAAAATGTTTTAAAATGCTTTACAAGTTTTTGAAAAGGATTTAAAAACGTTTTAAAACATTTTAGACCTTTTTTAAAATATTGTAAAAGCTTTCTAAAAACATTTTAAAACCATTTTAAAACACTTTTAAAACGTTTTAAAATGCTTTACAAGTTTTTTAAAAGGACTTAAAAACGTTTTAAAACATTTTAAAAGTGTTTTGAAACATTTTAAAATAAATTTAAAACATTTTAGAAGTGTTTTGAAACATTTTAAAATAAATCTTAAAAGCATTTCAAAATATTTTAAAAGTGTTTCAGAATATCTTAAAAGTGTTTTGAAATATCTTGAAAGTGTTTTACAATATTTTGAAACGTTATAAAAATCCTTTAAAACATTTTACAACTTTTTAAAAATATTTTAAAAGAGTTTCATAATGTCTTAAAAACATTTTTAACGTGTTTAAAATCATGTTATAGCATTTTAAAAATTGTTTTATAATGTTTTTAAAAATATTATTTTTTACGATTTTATTAAAAAGATTTACTAAAAATGATTAACCGCTTTAAATATTTGATTTAAACATATTAATAAGAATTTGGAATATTTTATAAAAGGTTTAAACCAATTTTAAAACATTTATAAAAATGATTGAATGTCAGCTATATAAGCTTAACTTTATGAAATATTTTGAAATATTTTGAAATGTTATAAAAATCCTCTAAAATATTTTACAAATTTTTTAAAAATATTTTAAAAGAGTTTTATGATGTGTTAAAAACATTTTAAACGTGTTTAAAAGCACATTATAACATTTTAAAAAGGGTTTTATAATATTTTTAAAAACGTTTCTTTTTTTACGATTTTATTAAAAACATTTAATAAAAAGATTAAACGCTTTAAATATTTGATTTAAACATATTAAGAAGAATTTATAATATTTTATAAGATATTTAAACAATTTATGAAACATATATAAAAATTATTGCATGTTTATAATGTTAGCTTTATAAGCTTAACTTTTATTAAATTTTATTTAAAAACGTTTTTAAAACCTAAATAAATGCTTTCAAATATTTTAAATGTGTTTTGAAATGTTTTTCTAACATTGTAAAAGCATTCTAAAAACATTTAAAAACCATTTTAAAACACTTTTAAAACGTTTTAAAACATTTTACAAGTTTTTAAAAAGGATTTAAATATGTTTTAAAACATTTTAAAAGTGTTTTGAAACATTTTAAAATAAATTTAAAACATTTTAAAAGTGTTTTGAAGCATTTTAAAAGTGTTTTGAAACATTTTAAAATAAATTTAAAACATTTTAAAAGCATTTCAAAATATTTAAAAGTGTTCAAAAATATCTTAAGCGTTTGACAATATTTTGAAATATTTTGAAATTTATAAAAATCTTTTATAACATTTTACAAATTTTTAAAAATATTTTAAAAGAGTTTTATGATGTCTTCAAAACATTTTAAAAGCACATTATAACATTTTAAAAAGTGTTTTATAATGTTTCTAAAAACGTTTTTTTTACGATTTTATTAAATGTGTTTATTTTAAAACACTTTTAATATAAATTTAAAATATTTTAGAAGTGTTTTGAAACATTTAAAAATAAATCTAAAACATTTTAAAAGCGTTTCAAAATATTTTACAAGTGTTTTAAAATATCTTGAAAGCGTTTTTACAATATTTTGAAATTTTTTGAATGATTTTGAAATATTTTGAAATGTTATAAAAATCCTTTAAAACATTTTACAAATTTGTAAAAATATTTTAAACGAGTTTTATAATGTCTTAAAAACATTTTAAATGTGTTTAAAAGCATTTTATAACATTTTAAAAAGTGTTTTATAATGTTTTTAAAAACGTTTTTTTTTTTGAGATTTTATTAAAAATGATTAAACGCTTTAAATATTTGATTTAAGCATATTAATAAGAATTTAGAATATTTTATAAAAGCTTTAAACCATTTATAAAACGTTTATAAAAATTATTAAATGTTTATAATGTCAACTTTGTTAGTTTAACTTTTATTAAATGTTATTTATAAACATTTTTAAAATGAAATAAATGCTTTTAAATATTTTAAAAGAATTTTAAAAGTGTTTTGAAATGTTTTTAAAACATTGTAAAATCTTTCTAAAAACATTTTAAAACCATTTTAAAACACTTTTAAAACATTTTAAAATGCTTTACAAGTTCTTCAAGAGGTTCTGAAAATGTTTTAAAACATTTTAAAAGTGTTTTGAAACATTTTAAAATAAATTTAAAACATTTTAGAAGTGTTTTGAAACATTTTCAAATAAATTTTAAAAGCGTTTCAAAATATTTTAGAAGTGTTTCAAAATATTTTAGAAGTGTTTCAAAATATTTTAAAAGTGTTTTAAAATATCTTGGAAGTGTTTTACAATATTTTGAAACGTTATAAAAATCCTTAAAAACATTTTACAAAATTTTTAAAATATTTTAAACGAGTTTTATAATATGTTAAATACATTTAAATGTGTTTAAAAGCACGCTATAACAGTTTAAAAAGTTTTTTATAATATTTTTAAAACAATTTTTTTTACGATTTCATTAAAAACATTTACTAAAAATGATTAAACGCTTTAAATATTTTATTTAAAGATATTAATAAACATTTAGAATATTTTATAAAATCTTTAAACAATTTATAAAAATTATTGAATGTCAGATTTATAAGCTTAACTTGATAAGCGTTTTCCAATATTTTGAAATATTTTAAAATATTTTGAAATGTTATAAAAATCCTTTAAAATATTCTACAAAGTTTTTAAAATATTTTAAAAGAGCTTTATAATGTCTGAAAAACATTTTAAACGTAGACAGTTCGTTAAAAAAGAATAGACGCAGGCTAAACTTTTCGGTTTTAATATCCGAGAGCATATTTGGATACCCATTTTGGAGATGCAAGCGTGGTTCCAGATGCACAAAGTGACGAATTGAGTTCGGACCTCATTTCGGATGATCCTTGAAAAACGAACGGATGTGAACATCGAGGGCTAAAATTTTCGGTTTAAAAATTCGAGAGCATATTTGGATACCCATTTTGGAGATGCAAGCGTGGCCCCACATGCACAAAGTGATGAATTGATTTAGGGACTCATTTCGGATGATCCGTGAAAAATGAACATAAGTGGATATCGGGGGCTAAACTTTTCAGTTTTGAAATCCGAGAGCATATTTGGATAATCATTTTGGAGATGCAGGCGTGGCCTCACATGCACAAAGTGACGAATTGATTTAGGGACTCATTTTGGATGATCCATAAAAAACGAACGGACGCAGATGTCGGGGGCTAGAATTTTCGTTTTTGAAATCTGAGAGTATATTTGGATACCCATTTTGGAGATGCAAGTGTGCCCCCACAGGAACAAAATAACGAATTGATTTCAGGATTCATTTTGGATGAACCTTGAAAAATGAACAAATGCGGATATTGGGGGTTGAAATTTTCGTTTTTTAAATTCGAAGGCATATCTGGATACCCATTTTGGAGATGAAAGCATGGCCCCGCATGCACAAAGTGACAAATTTATTTCGGGACTGATTTCAGACGATCCGTGAAAAATGAACGAACGCGGATATCAGGGGTTGAAATTTTTGGTTTTGAAATGCGAGAGCATATTTGGATACCCATTTTGGAGATGCAAGTGTGGCCCCGCATGGACAAATTGACAAATCGATTTCGCGACTCATTTCGGATGATGCGTGAAAAACGAATAAACGCAGATAACGGGGGCTGAAATTTTCGATTTCTGGAAGATGGGGCTAAACTTTTCAGTTTTGATATCCGAGAGCATATTTGGATACCCATTTTGGAGATGCAAGTGTGGCCCCAGATGCACAAAGCGACGAATTGAGTTCGGACCTCATTTTGGATGATCCGTGAAAAAAAAAACGGATGCGAATATCGAGGGCTAAAATTTTCGGTTTTAAAATCGGAGAACATATTTGGATACCTATTTTGGAGATGCAAGTGTGGCCCCGGATGCACAAAGTGACAAATTGATTTCGGGATTCATTTCAGACGATTTGTGAAAAATGAATGAACACAGATATCGGGGGTTGAACTTTTTGGTTTTGAAATCTGAGAGCATATTTGGATACACTTTTAAAACAATTTAAAATGCTTTACAAGTTTTTGAAAAGGATTTAAAAACGTTTTAAAACATTTTAAACCTTTTTTAAAATATTGTAAAAGCTTTCTAAAAACATTTTTAAACCATTTTAAAACACTTTTAAAACGTTTTAAAATGATTTTCAAGTTTTTTAAAAGGATTTAAAAACGTTTTAAAACATTTTAGAAGTGTTTTGAAACATTTTAAAATAAATTTAAAATAGTTTAGAAGTGTTTTGAAACATTTTAAAATAAATCTTAAAAGCATTTCAAAATATTTTATAAGCGTTTCAGAATATCTTAAAAGTGTTTTGAAATATCTTGAAAGTGTTTTACAATATTTCGAAATGTTATAAAAATCCTTTAAAACATTTTACAACTTTTTAAAAATATTTTAAAAGATTTTCATAATGTCTTAAAAACATTTTTAACGTGTTTAAAATCATGTTATAGAATTTTAAAAAGTGTTTTATAATGTTTTTAAAAATACTATTTTTTACGATTTTATTAAAAAGATTTACTAAATATGATTAAAAGCTTTAAATATTTGATTTAAACATATTAATAAGAATTTGGAATATTTTATAAAAGGTTTAAACCATTTTTAAAACATTTATGAAAATGATTGAATGTCAGCTTTATAAGCTTACCTTTATGAAATATTTTGAAATGTTATAAAAATCCTCTAAAATATTTTACAAATTTTTTAAAAATATTTTAAAAGAGTTTGATGATGTGTTAAAAAAATTTTAAACGTGTTTAAAAGCACATTATAACAATTTAAAAAGGGTTTTATAATATTTTTAAAAACGTTTCTTTTTTTACGATTTTATTAAAAACATTTAATAAAAAGATTAAACGCTTTAAATATTTGATTTAAACATATAAAGAAGAATTTAGAATATTTTATAAGACATTTAAACCATTTATGAAACATTTATAAAAATTATTGCATGGTTATAATGTTAGCTTTATAAGCTTAACTTTTATTAAATTTTATTTAAAAACGTTTTTAAAACCTAAATAAATGCTTTCAAATATTTTAAATGTGTTTCGAAATGTTTTTCTAACATTGTAAAAGCATTCTGAAAACATTTAAAAACCATTTTAAAACACTTTTAAAACGTTTTAAAATGTTTTACAAGTTTTTAAAAAGGAGTTAAATATGTTTTAAAACATTTTAAAAGTGTTTTGAAACATTTTAAAATAAATTTAAAACATTTTAAAAGTGTTTTGAAGCATTTTAAAAGTGTTTTGAAACATTTTGAAATAAATTTAAAACATTTTAAAAGGGTTTCAAAATATCTAAACGTGTTCAAAAATATCTTAAGCGTTTGACAATATTTTGAAATATATAAAAATATTTTAAAACATTTTACAAATTTTTAAAAATATTTTAAAAGAGTTTTATGATGTCTTCAAAACATTTTAAAATCACATTATAACATTTTAAAAAGTGTTGTATAATGTTTCTAAAAACTTTTTTTTTACGATTTTATTAAATGTGTTTATTTTAAAACACTTTTAATATAAATTTAAAATATTTTAGAAGTGTTTTGAAACATTTAAAAATAAATTTAAAACATTTTAAAATCGTTTCAAAATATTTTACAAGTGTTTTAAAATATCTTGAAAGCGTTTTTTACAATATTTTGAAATTTTTTGAATGATTTTGAAATATTTTGAAATGTTATAAAAATCCTTTAAAACATTTTACAAATTTGTAAAAATATTTTAAACGAGTTTTATAATTTCTTAAAAACATTTTAAATGTGTTTAAAAGCACGTTATAACATTTAAAAAAATGTTTTATAATGTTTTTAAAACCGTTTTTTTTGCTATTTTATTAAAAATGATTAAATGCTTTAAATATTTGATTTAAGCATATTAATAAGAATTTAGAATATTTTATCAAAGCTTTAAACCATTTATAAAACCTTTATAAAAATTATTAAATGTTTATAATGTCAACTTTATTAGTTTAACTTTTATTAAATGTTATTTATAAACATTTTTAAAAATGAAATAAATGCTTTAAAATATTTTAAAAGAATTTTAAAAGTGTTTTTAAATATTTTTAAAACATTGTAAAATCTTTCTAAAAACATTTTAAAACCATTTTAAAACACTTTTAAAACATTTTAAAATGCTTTGCAAGTTCTTCAAGAGGTTCTGAAAACGTTTTAAAACATTTTAAGAGTGTTTTGAAATATTTTAAAATAAATTTAAAAAATTTTAGAAGTGTTTTGAAACATTTTAAAATAAATTTTAAAAGTGTTTCAAAATATTTTAGAAGCGTTTCAAAATATTTTAGAAGTGTTTCAAAATATTTTAAAATATTTTGAAATGTTATAAAAATCCTTTAAAATATTTTAAAAGAGCTTTATAATGTCTGAAAAACATTTTAAATGTAGATAGTTCGTTAAAAAAGAATAGACGCAGGCTAAAATTTTCGGTTTTGATATCCAAGAGCATATTTGGATACCCATTTTTGAGATGCAAGCGTGGCCCCAGATGCACAAAGTGACGAATTGAGTTCGGACCTCATTTCAGATGATCCGTGAAAAACGAACGGATGCGAATATCGAGGGCTAAACTTTTCGGTTTAAAAATTCGAGAGCATATTTGGATACCCATTTTGGAGATGCAAGCGTGGCCCCCCATGCACAAAGTGATGAATTGATTTAGGGACTCATTTTGAACGATCCATAAAAAATGAACATACGCAGATATCGGGGTTGAAATTTTCATTTTTGAAATTCGAGAGCATAGTTGGATACCCATTTTGGAGATGCAAGTGTGCCCCCGCATGAACAAAGTGACGAATTGATTTTGGGACTCATTTCAGACGATATTTGAAAACTGAACGAAAGAGGATATTGCGGGTTGAAATTTTCAGTTTTGAAATTCGAGAACATATTTGGATACCCATTTTGGAGATGCAAGCGTGGCCCCGCACGCACAAAGTGATGAATTTATTTCGTGAGTAATTTCGGACTATCCATGAAAAATGAACGGACATGGATATCGGGGGCAGAACTTTTTGGTTTTGAAATCCGAGAGCATATTTGGATACACATTTTGGAGATGCAAGCGTTTCCCAACATGCACAAAGTGACAAATTTATTTCAGGACTCATTTCAGATGATCCGTGAAAAACGAACATACGTGGATATCGGGGGCTAAACTTTTCAGTTTTGAAATCCGAGAGCATATTTGGATAACCATTTTGGAGATGCAAGTGAGGCCTCACATGCACAAAGTGACGAATTGATTTAGGGACTCATTTTGGATGATCCGTAAAAAACGAACCAACGCGGATGTCGGGGGCTAAAATTTTCGTTTTTGAAATCTGAGAGTATGTTTGGATACCCATTTTGGAGATGCAAGTGTGCCCCTGTAGGAACAAAATGACGAATTGATTTTGGGATTCATTTTGGATGATCCTTGAAAAAAGAACAAATGCGGATATTGGGGGTTGAAATTTTCAATTTTTAAATTCGAGAGCATATCTGGATACCCATTTTGGAGATGAAAGCGTGGCCCCGTATGCACAAAGTGACAAATCTATTTTGGGACTGATTTCAGAGGATTCGTGAAAAAGGAACGGACGCGGATATCAGGGGTTGAAATTTTTGGTTTTGAAATCCGAGAGCATATTTGGATACCCATTTTGGAGATGCAAGTGTGGCCCCGCATGCACAAAGTGACAATTCGATTTCGCGACTCATTTCGGATGATCCGTGAAAAATGAATAGATGCAGATAACGGGGGCTGAAATTTTCGATTTTGAAATATGAGAGCATATTTGGATACCCATTTTGGAGATGAAAGCGTGGCCTCGGATGTACAAAGTGAGAAATTGAGTTTGGGCCTGATTTTGGACGATCCGTGAAAAACGAACGGACACGAATATCAGGGGTTGAACTTTTTGGTTTTGAAATCCGAGAGCATATTTGGATACCCATTTTGGAGATGCAAGTGTGGCCCCGCATTCACAAAGTGACAATTCGATTTCGCGACTCATTTCGGATGATCCGTGAAAAACGAATAGATGCAGATAACGGGGGCTGAACTTTTCGTTTTTGAAATCTGAGAGCATATTTGGATACCCATTTTGGAGATGCAAGCATGGCCCTAGATGAAAAAAGTGACGAATTGACTTCGGGACTCAATTCAGATGATCCGTGAAAAATGAAAAGACGTGGATATCGGGGGCTAAACTTTTCGGTTG
This sequence comes from Pinus albicaulis, assembly GCA_034641835.2. Classification (NCBI taxonomy): domain Eukaryota; kingdom Viridiplantae; phylum Streptophyta; class Pinopsida; order Pinales; family Pinaceae; genus Pinus; species Pinus albicaulis. Next base: position 158,361 of record JAXQQM020071623.1, read on the forward strand.
TGAAATCTGAGAGCATATTTGGATACCCATTTTGGAGATGCAAGCATGGCCCCGCATGCACAAAGTGACAAATTGATTTCGGGACTCATTTCGGATGGTTCGTGAAAAAAGAACAGACGTGGAAGATGGGGCTAAAATTTTCGGTTTTGATATCCGAGAGCATATTTGTATACCCATTTTGGAGACGCAAGTGTGGCCCCAGATGCACAAAGTGACGAATTGAGTTCGGACCTCATTTCGGATGATCCGTGAAAAACAAATGGACGCGACTATCGAGGGCTAAACTTCTCGGTTTTAAAATCCGAGAGCATATTTGGTTACCTATTTTGGAGATGCCAGTGTGGCCCCGGATGCACAGAGTGACGAATTGATTTCGGGTTTCATTTCAGACGATTTGTGAAAAATGAATGAACACAGATATCAAGGGCTGAACTTTTCAGTTTTGAAATGTGAGAGCATATTTGGATACTCTTTTAAAACGTTTTAAAATGCTTTACAAGTTTTTGAAAAGGATTTAAAAACATTTAAAAACATTTTAAAAGTGTTTTGAAACATTTTAAAATAAATTTAAAACGTTTTAGAACTATTTTCAAACATTTTAAAATAAATCTCAAAAGCATTTCAAAATATTTTAAAAGCATTTCAGAATATCTTAAAAGTGTTTTGAAATATCTTGAAAGTGTTTTACAATATTTTGAAATGTTATAAAAATCCTTTAAAACATTTTACAACTTTTTAAAAATATTTTCAAAGAGTTTCATATTGTCTTAAAAACATTTTTAACGTGTTTAAAATCATGTTATAGCATTTTAAAAAGTGTTTTATAATGTTTTTAAAAATATTATTTTTTACGATTTTATTAAAAATATTTACTAAAAATAATTAAACGCTTTAAAATATTTTATTTAAACATATTAATAAGAATTTGGAATATTTTATGAAGTTTAAACCATTTTTAAAACATTTATAAAATGTAATTAATGTCGACACATATTAATATAACTTGATGAAATATTTTGAAATGTTATAAAAATCCTCTAAAATATTTTAGAATTTTTACAAAATATTTTAAAAGAGTTTTATGATGTGTTAAAAACATTTTAAACGTGTTTAAAAGCACATTATAACATTTTAAAAAGGGTTTTATAATATTTTTGAAAACATTTCTTTTTTTACGATTTTATTAAAAAGATTTAATAAAAAGATTAAACGCTTTAAATATTTGATTTAAACATATTAATAAGAATTTAGAATTTTTTATAAGAGATTTAAACCATTTATGAAACATTTATAAAAATTATTGCATGTTTATAATGTTAGCTTTATAAGCTTAACTTTTATTAAATTTTATTTAAAAACATTTTTAAAACCTAAATAACTGCTTTCAAATATTTTAAATGTGTTTTGAAATGTTTTTCTAACATTGTAAAAGCATTCTGAAAACATTTTAAAACACTTTTAAAACGTTTTAAAATGTTTTACAAGTTTTTAAAAAGGATTTAAATATGTTTTAAAACATTTTAAAAGTGTTTTGAAATATTTTAAAATAAATTTAAAACATTTTAAAAGTGTTTTGAAGCATTTTAATAGTGTTTTGAAACATTTCAAAGTAAATTTAAAACATTTTAAAAGCGTTTCAAAATATTTAGAAGTGTTCAAAAATATCTTAAGCGTTTGACAATATTTTGAAATATTTTAAAATTTATAAAAATCTTTTAAAACATTTGACAAATTTTTAAAAATATTTTAAGAGTTTTATGATGTCTTCAAAACATTTTAAAAGCACATTATAACATTTTAAAAAGTGTTTTATAATGTTTCTAAAAACGTTTTTTTTCGATTTTATTAAATGTGTTTATTTTAAAACACTTTTAATATAAATTTAAAATATTTTAAAAGTGTTTTGAAACATTTAAAAATAAATTTAAAACATTTTAAAAGTGTTTAAAATTTTTCTAAAAGTGTTTTAAAATATCTTGAAAGCGTTTTACAATATTTTGAAATATTTTGAATTATTTTGAAATATTTTAAAATATTTTGAAATGTTATAAAATTACTTTAAAATATTTCACAATTTTTTTAGAATATTTTAAATGATTTTTATAATGTCTTAAGAAGATTTTAAACATGTTTAAAAGCACATTATAACATTTTAAAAAGTGTTTTATAATGTTTTTAAAAACTTTCTTTTACCATTTTATGAAAACATTTACTAGAAATGATTAAACACTTTAAGTATTTGATTTAAAAATATTAATAAGAATTTAGAATATTTTATAAAATCTTTAAACCATTTATAAAACATTTATCAAAATTATTAAATGTTTATAATTTCAACTTTATTAGTTTAAATTTTATTAAATGTTATCTATAAAAAAATTTAAAAATGAAATAAATGCTTTTAAATATTTTAAAAGAATTTTAAAAGTGTTTTGTAATTTTTTAAAAACATTATAAAATCTTTCTAAAAACATTTTTAAACCATTTTAAAACACTTTTAAAACATTTTAAAATGCTTTACAAGTTCTTCAAGAGAGGTTAAACGTTTTAAACATTTTTAGAAATTGTTTTGAAACATTTTAAAATAAATTTTAAAAGCGTTTCAAAATATTTTAGAAGCGTTTCAAAATATTCTAGAAGTGTTTCAAAATATTTTAAAAGTGTTTTAAAATATCTTGGAAGTGTTTTACAATATTTTGAAATGTTATAAAAATCTTTTAAAACATTTTACAAATTTTTTAAAATATTTTAAACGAGTTTTATATTGTCTTAAACACATTTAAATGTGTTTAAAAGCACACTATAACATTTTAAAAAGTCTTTTATAATGTTTTAAAAACAATTTTTTTTACAATTTCATTAAAAACATTTACTAAAAATGATTAAACGCTTTAAATATTTGATTTAAACATATTAATAAGAATTTAGAATATTGAAACATTTAAAAATAAATTTAAAACATTTTAAAATCGAGTTTCAAAATATTTTACAGTTTTTAAAATATCTTGAAAGCGTTTTTTACAATATTTTGAAATTTTTTGAATTATTTTGAAATATTTTGAAATGTTATAAAAATCCCTTAAAACATTTTACAAATTTGTAAAAATATTTTAAACGAGTTTTATAATGTCTTAAAAACATTTTAAATGTGTTTAAAAGCACGTTATAACATTTTAAAAATTGTTTTATAATGTTTTTAAGCGTTTTATTTGTGATTTTATTAAAAATGATTAAATGCTTTAAATATTTGATTTAAGCGTATTAATAAGAATTTAGAACATTTTAAAAAAGCTTTAAACCATTTATAAAACCTTTATAAAAATTATTAAATGTTTATAATGTCAAATTTATTAGTTTAACTTTTATTAAATGTTATTTATAAACATTTTTAAAAATGAAATAAATGCTTTTAAATATTTTAAAAGAATTTTAAAAGTGTTTTTGAAATGTTTTAAAACATTGTAAGCTTTCTAAAAACATTTTAAAACCATTTTAAAACAATTTTAAAACATTTTAAAATACTTTAAGTTCTTCAGAGGTTAAAGCGTTTAAAACATTATAAAATGTTTTGAAACATTTAAAATAAATTTAAAACATTTTAGAAGTGTTTTGAAACATTTTAAAATAAATTTTAAAAGTGTTTCAAAATATTTTAGAAGCGTTTCAAAATATTTTAGAAGTGTTTCAAAATATTTTAAAAGTGTTTTAAAATATCATGGAAGTGTTTTACAATATTTTGAAATGTTATTAAAATCCTTTAAAACATTTTACAAATTTTTTAAAATATTTGAAACGAGTTTTATAATGTCTTAAATACATTTAAATGTGTTTAAAAGCACGCTATAACATTTTAAAAAGTTTTTTATAATGTTTTTAAAACAATTTTTTTTACGATTTCATTAAAAAAAAAATTAAAAATGATTAAACGCTTTAAATATTTGATTTAAACATATTAATAAAAATTTAGAATATTTTATAAAAGCTTTAAACCATTTATAAAAATTATTGAATGTCAGATTTATAAGCTTAACTTGATAAGTGTTTTACAATATTTTGAAATATTTTAAAATAGTTCGTTAAAAAAAAATAGACGCACGCTAAACTTTTCAGTTTTGATATCCGAGAGCATATTTGGATACCCATTTTTGAGATGCAAGCGTGGCCCCAGATGCACAAAGTGACGAATTGAGTTCGGACCTCATTTCGGATGATCCGTGAAAAACGAACGGATGCGAATATCGAGGGCTAAAATTTTCGGTTTAAAAATTCAAGAGCATATTTCAATACCCATTTTGGAGATGCAAGCGTGGCCCCACATGCACAAAGTGATGAATTGATTTAGAGACTCATTTCGAACGATCCATAAAAGACGAACAGACGCAGATATCGGGGTTGAAATTTTCATTTTTGAAATTCGAGAGCATATTTGGATACCCATTTTGGAGATGCAAGTGTGCCCTCGCATGAACAAAGTGACAAATTGATTTTGGGAATCATTTCGAACGATCTTTGAAAACTGAACGAAAGCGGATATTGGGGGTTGAACTTTTCAGTTTTGAAATTCGAGAGAATATTTGGATATCCATTTTGGAGATGCAAGCGTGGCCCCGCATGCACAAAGTGATGAATTTATTTCGGGACTGATTTCGGACTATCCGTGAAAATGAAATGGACGGATATCGGGGCAAAATTTTTCGGTTTTGAAATCCGAGAGCATATTTGGATACACATTTTGGAGATGCAAGCGTTTCCCCACATGAACAAAGTGACAAATTGATTTCAGGACTCATTTCGGATGATCCGTGAAAAACGAACATACGTGGATATCGAGGGCTAAACTTTTCAGTTTTGAAATCCTAGAGCATATTTGGATAACCATTTTGGAGATGCAAGCGTGGCCTCACATGCACAAAGTGACGAATTAATTTAGGGACTCATTTTGAATGATCCGTAAAAAACGAACGGACGCGGATGTCAGGGGCTAAAATTTTCGTTTTTGAAATCTGAGAGTATATTTGGATACCCATTTTGGAGATGCAAGTGTGCCCCCGCAAGAACAAAATGACGAATTGATTTCGGGATTCATTTTGGATGATCCTTGAAAAATGAACAAATGCGGATATTGGGGGTTGAAATTTTCGGTTTTTAAATTTGAGAGCATATCTGGATACCCATTTTGGAGATGAAAGCGTGGCCCCGCATGCACAAAGTGACAAATTTATTTCGGATCGATTTCGACGATCCGTAAAATGAACTGGGACATGAATATCGTGGGTTGAACTTTTCGGTTGTGAAATCTGAGAGCATATTTGGATACCCATTTTGGAGATGCAAGTGTGGCCCCGCATGCACATAGTGACAAATCGATTTCGCGACTAATTTCGGATGATCCGTGAAAAACGAATAGACGCAGATAACGGGGGATGAAATTTTCGATTTTGAAATATGAGAGCATATTTGCATACCCATTTTGGAGATGAAAGCGTGGCCTTGGATGCACAAAGTGACAAATTGAGTTTGGGCCTCATTTTTGACGATCCGTGAAAAACGAACGGACGCGAATATCGGGGGCTAAACTTTTCGGTTTTGAAATCTTAGAGCATATTTGGATACCCATTTTGGAGATGCAAGCGTGGCCCCAGATGAAAAAATTGACGAATTGACTTCGGGACTCAATTCAGATGATCCGTGAAAAATTAAAAGACGTGATATCGGGGGGCTGAAATTTTCGGTTGTGAAATCTCGAGAGCATATTTGGATACCCATTTTGAGATGCAAGCGTGGGTCTTGATGCACAAAGTGAAAAATTGATTCTTGGACTCATTTCTGATGGTTCGGGGAAAAGAATTTATCGTGGAAGATGGGGCTAAACTTTTCGGTTTTGATATCTCGAGAGCATATTTGGATACCCATTTTGAGATGCAAGTGTGGCCCCGTATACACATAGTGACAATGAGTTCGGATCATTTCTGATGATCCGTGAAAAAAATTGCTTTAATATCGAGGCTAAAATTTTTGGTTTAAAATCCGAGAGCATATTTGGATACCTATTTTGGAGATGCAAGTGTGGCCCCGGATGCACAAAGTGATGAATTGATTTCGGGATTCAATTCAGACGATTTGTGAAAAATGAATGAACACAGATATCGGGGGGTTAACTTTTCGGTTTTGAAATGTGAGAGCATATTTGGATACACTTTTAAAACGTTTTAAAATGCTTTACAAGTTTTTGAAAAGCATTTAAAAAGGTTTTAAAACATTTTAAAAAAAAATTAAAATATTGTAAAAAGCTTTCTAAAAACATTTTTAAACCATTTTAAAACACTTTTAAAACATATTAAAATGCTTTACAAGTTCTTCAAGAGGTTCTGAAAACGTTTTAAAACATTTTAATAGTGTTTTGAAACATTTTAAAATAAATTTAAAACATTTTAGAAGTTTTTTGAAACATTTTAAAATAAATTTTAAAAGCGTTTTAAAATATTTTAGAAGCGTTTCAGAATATTTTAGAAGTGTTTCAAAATATTTTAAAAGTGTTTTAAAATATCTTGAAAGTGTTTTACAATATTTTGAAATCTTATAAAAATCCTTTAAAACATTTTACAATTGTTTTGAAATATTTTAAACGAGTTTTATAATGTATTAAATACATTTAAATGTGTTTAAAAGCACGCTATAACATTTTAAAAAGTTTTTTATAATGTTTTTAAAATATTTTTTTCTACAATTTCATTAAAAACATTTACTAAAAATGATTAAACGCTTTAAATATTTGATTTAAACATATTAATAAGAATTTGGAATATTTTATAAAAGCTTTAAACCATTTTTAAAACATTTATAAAAATTATTGAATGTCAACTTTATAAGCTTAACTTTATGAAATATTTTGAAATATTTTTGAAATGTTATAAAATCCTTAAAAGAGTCTTATTGGAAAAAGACTTACAGAGTCTTATTAGCCTTTGCTTCCTATAAGTTTTATCACATCCTCGTGTCTCAAATAGTGAAGTCGATTTGATGGCAAACAAAGGGTGCTCAATTACAAAAGGGTTGTTATTCATAAACGAGGAAAGAACCTTTGAAACTTCTTGATTGTGTCAAAATACAAAACAGCTCTTGCTGGACTATAATGCTGTAATTGGGATGCCACGGAAAATTCCCTCTCTTTCTTTTTCTCATAAATAAAAAACATAACCGTTATAGTTAAAAAAAAAAAAAAAAAAAGATCCTCTAAAATATTTTACAATTTTTTTAAAAATATTTTAAAAGAGTTTTATGATGTGTTAAAAACATTTTAAACGTGTTTAAAATCACATTATAACATTTTAAAAAGGGTTTTATAATATTTTTAAAAACGTTTATTTTTTTACGATTTTATTAAAAACATTTAATAAAAAGATTAAACGCTTTAAATATTTGATTTAAACATATTAAGAAGAATTTAGAATATTTTATAAGAGATTTAAACCATTTATGAAACATTTATAAAAATTATTGCATGTTTATAATGTTAGCTTTATAAGCTTAAGTTTTATTAAATTTTATTTAAAAACGTTTTTAAAACCTAAATAAATGCTTTCAAATATTTTAAATGTGTTTTGAAATGTTTCTCTAACATTGTAAAAGCATTCTGAAAACTTTTAAAAACCATTTTAAAACACTTTTAAAACGTTTTAAAATGTTTTACAAGTTTTTAAAAAGGATTTAAATATGTTTTCAAACTTTTTAAAAGTGTTTTGAAACATTTTAAAATAAATTTAAAACATTTTAAAAGTGTTTTGAAGCATTTTAAAAGTGTTTTGAAAAATTTTAAAATAAATTTAAAACATTTTAAAAGCGTTTCAAAATATTTAAAAGTGTTCAAAAATACCTTAAGAATTTGACAATATTTTGAAATATTTTAAAATTTATAAAAATCTTATAAAACATTTTACAAATTTTTAAAAATATTTTAAAAGAGTTTTATGATGTCTTCAAAACATTTTAAAATAACATTATAACATTTTAAAAAGTGTTTTATAATGTTTCTAAAAACATTTTTTTTACGATTTTATTAAATGTGTTTATTTTAAAACACTTTTAATATAAATTTAAAATATTTTAGAAGTGTTTTGAAACATTTAAAAATAAATTTAAAACATTTTAAAAGCGTTTCAAAATATTTTACAAGTGTTTTAAAATATCTTGAAAGCGTTTTTTACAATATTTTGAAATTTTTTGAATGATTTTGACATATTTTGAAATGTTATAAAAATCCTTTAAAACATTTTACAAATTTGTAAAAATATTTTAAACGAGTTTTATAATGTCTGAAAAACATTTTAAATGTGTTTAAAAGCACGTTATAACATTTTAAAAAGTGTTTTATAATGTTTTTAAAAACGTTTATTTTGCGATTTTATTAAAAATGATTAAACACTTTAAATATTTGATTGAAGCATATTAATAAGAATTTAGAATATTTTATCAAAGCTTTAAACCATTTATAAAACCTTTATAAAAATTATTAAATGTTTATAATGTCAACTTTATTAGTTTAACTTTTATTAAATGTTATTTATAAACATTTTTAAAAATGAAATAAATGGTTTTAAATATTTTAAAAGAATTTTAAAAGTGTTTTCAAATGTTTTTAAAACATTGTAAAAGCTTTCTAAAAACATTTTTAAACCATTTTAAAACACTTTTAAAATGCTTTACAAGTTCTTCAAGAGGTTCTGAAAACGTTTTAAAACATTTTCAAAATGCTTTACAAGTTCTTCAAGAGGTTCTGAAAACATTTTAAAATGTTATAAAAATCCTTTAAAATATTTTATCTGAAAACATTTTAAAATGTTATAAAAATCCTTTAAAATATTTTACAAAGTTTTTAAAATATTTTAAAAGAGCTTTATAATGTCTGAAAAACATTTTAAACGTAGATAGTTCGTTAAAAAAGAATAGACGCAGGCTAAACTTTTCGGTTTTGATATCCAAGAGCATATTTGGATACCCATTTTTGAGATGCAAGCGTGGCCCCATATGCACAAAGTGACGAATTGAGTTCGGACCTCATTTCAGATGATCCGTGAAAAACGAATGGATGTGAATATCGAAGGCTAAACTTTTCAGTTTAAAAATTCGAGAGCATATTTGGATACCCATTTTGGAAATGCAAGCGTGGCCCCACATGCACAAAGTGATGAATTGATTTAGGGACTCATTTCGAACGATCCATAAAAAACGAACAGACACAGATATCGGGGTTGAAATTTTCATTTTTGAAATTCGAGAGCATATTTGGATACCCATTTTGGAGATGCAAGTGTGCCGCCGCATGAACAAAGTGACGAATTGATTTTGTGACTCATTTCGGACGATCTTTGAAAACTGAACGAAAGAAGATATTGGGGGTTGAACTTTTCAATTTTGAAATTCGAGAGCATATTTGGATACCCATTTTGGAGATGCAAGCATGGCCCCGCATGCACAATGTGATGAATTTATTTCGGGACTGATTTCGGACTATCCGTGAAAAATGAACAGACGTGGATATCGGGGGCAGAACTTTTCGGTTTTGAAATCCGAGAGCATATTTGGATACACATTTCACAGATGCAAGCGTTTCCCCACATGCACATAGTGACAAATTGATTTCAGGACTCATTTCGGATGATCCGTGAAAAACGAACATACGTGGATATCGGGGCCTAAACTTTTCAGTTTTGAAATCCGAGAGCATATTTGGATAACCATTTTGGAGATGCAAGCGTGGCCTCACATGCACAAAGTGACGAATTTATTTAGGGACTCATTTTGGATGATCCGTAAAAAACGAATGGGCGCGGATGTCGGGGGCAAAAATTTTCATTTTTGAAATCTGAGAGTATGTTTGGATACCCATTTTAGAGATGCAAGTGCGCCCCCGCGGGAACAAAATGACGAATTGATTTCGGGATTCATTTTGGATGATCCTTTAAAAAAAAACAAATGCGGATATTGGGGGTTGAAATTTTCGGTTTTTAAATTCGAGAGCATATCTGGATACCCATTTTGGAAATGAAAGCGTGGCCCCGCATGCACAAAGTGACAAATTTATTTAAAAGCACATTATAACATTTTAAAAAGGGTTTTATAATATTTTTAAAAACGTTTCTTTTTTTACGATTTTATTAAAAACATTTAATAAAAAGATTAAACGCTTTAAATATTTGATTTAAACATATTGAGAAGAATTTAGAATATTTTATAAAAGATTTAAACCATTTATGAAACATTTATAAAAATTATTGCATGTTTATAATGTTAGCTTTATAAGCTTAACTTTTACTAAATTTTATTTAAAAACGTTTTTAAAACGTAAATAAATGCTTTCAAATATTTTAAATGTGTTTTGAAATGTTTTTCTAACATTGTAAAAGCATTCTGAAAACATTTAAAAACCATTTTAAAACACTTTTAAAACGTTTTAAAATGTTTTACAAGTTCTTAAAAAGGATTTAAATATGTTTTAAAACATTTTAAAAGTGTTTTGAAATATTTTAAAATAAATTTAAAACATTTTAAAAGTGTTTTGAAGACTTTAAAAGTGTTTTGAAACATTTTAAAGTAAATTTAAAACATTTTAAAAGCGTTTCAAAATATTTAAAAGTGTTCAAAAATATCTTAAGCGTTTGACAATATTTTGAAGTTTATAAAAATCTTTTAAAACATTTTACAAATTTTTAAAAATATTTTAAAAGATTTTTATGATGTCTTCAAAACATTTTAAAAGCACATTATAACATTTTAAAAAGTGTTTTATAATGTTTCTAAAAACGTTTGTTTTACGATTTTATTAAATGTGTTTATTTTAAAACACTTTTAATATAAATTTAAAATATTTTGAGAAGTGTTTTGAAACATTTAGAAATAAATTTAAAACATTTTAAAAGCGTTTCAAAATATTTTACAAGTCTCTTAAAATATCTTGAAAGTGTTTTTTACAATATTTTGAAATATTTTGAATGATTTTGAAATATTTTGAAATGTTATAAAAATCCTTTAAAACATTTTACAAATTTGTAAAAATATTTTAAACGAGTTTTATAATGTCTTAAAAACATTTTAAATGTGTCTAAAAGCACGTTATAACATTTTAAAAAGTGTTTTATAATGTTTTTAAAAACGTTTTTTTTTTTGCGATTTTATTAAAAATGATTAAACGCTTTAAATATTTGATTTAAGCATATTAATAAGAATTTAGAATATTTTATAAAAGCTTTAAACCATTTATAAAACGTTTATAAAAATTATTAAATGTTTATAATGTCAACTTTGTTAGTTTAACTTTTATTAAATGTTATTTATAAACATTTTTAAAAATGAAATAAATGTTTTAAATATTTTAAGAGAATTTTAAAAGTCTTTTGAAATGTTTTTAAAACATTGTAAAAGCTTTCTAAAAACATTTTAAAACCATTTTAAAACACTTTTAAAACATTTTAAAATGCTTTACAGGTTCTTCAAGAGGTTCTGAAAACGTTTTAAAACATTTTAAAAGTGTTTTGAAACATTTTAAAATAAATTTAAAACATTTTAGAATTATTTTGAAGCATTTTAAAATAAATTTTAAAAGCGTTTCAAAATATTTTAGAAGCGTTTCAAAATATTTTGGAAGTGTTTCAAAATATTTTAATAGTGTTTTAGAATATCTTGGAAGTGTTTTACAATATTTTGAAATGTTATAAAAATCCTTTAAAACATTTTACAAATTTTTTAAAATATTTTAAATGAGTTTTATAATGTCTTAAATACATTTAAATGTGTTTAAAAGCACGCTATAACATTTTAAAAAGTTTTTTATAATGTTTTTAAAACAATTTTTTTTACGATTTCATTAAAAACATTTACTAAAAATGATTAAACGCTTTAAATATTTGATTTAAACATATTAATAAAAAGTTAGAATATTTTATAAAAGCTTTAAACCATTTATAAAAATTATTGAATGTCAGATTTATGAGCTTAACTTGATAAGCGTTTTACAATATTTTGAAATATTTTGAAATATTTTGAAATGTTATAAAAATCCTTTAAAATATTTTACAAAGTTTTCAAAATATTTTAAAAGAGCTTTATAATGTCTGAAAAACATTTTAAACGAAGATAGTTCGTTAAAAAGGAATAGACGCAGGCTAAAATTTTCGGTTTTGATATCCGAGAGCATATTTGGATACCCATTTTGGAGATGCAAGCGTGGCCCCAGATGCACAAAGTGACGAATTGAGTTCGGACCTCATTTCGGATGATCCGTGAAAAACGAACGGATGTGAATATCGAGGGCTAAACTTTTCGGTTTAAAAATTCGAGAGCATATTTGGATACCCATTTTGGAGATGCAAGCGTGGCCCCACATGCACAAACTGATGAATTGATTTAGGGACTCATTTCGAACGATTCATAAAAAATGAAAAAATGCAGATATCGGGGTTGAAATTTTCATTTTTGAAATTCGAGAGCATTTTTGGATACCCATTTTGGAGATGCAAGCGTGGCCCCGCATGCACAAAGTGATGAATTTATTTCGGGACTGATTTCAGACTATCCGTGAAAAATGAATAGACGTGGATATCAGGGGCAGAACTTTTCGGTTTTGAAATCCGAGAGCATATTTGGATACACATTTTGGAGATGCAAGCATTTCTCCAAATGCACAAAGTGACAAATTGATTTTAGGACTCATTTCGGATGATCCGTGAAAAATGAACATACGTGGATATCAGGGGCTAAAATTTTCAGTTTTGAAATCCGAGAGCATATTTGGATAACCATTTTGGAGATGCAAGTGTGGCCCCGCATGCACAAAGTGACAAATCGATTTCGCGACTCATTTCGGGTGATCTGTAAAAAACGAATAGACGCAGATAACGGGGGCTGAAATTTTCGATTTTGAAATATGAGAGCATATTTGGATACCCATTTTGGAGATGAAAGCGTGGCCTCGGATGCACAAAGTGACAAATTGACTTTGGGCCTCATTTTGGATGATCCGTGAAAAACGAACGGACGTGAATATCAGGGGCTAAACTTTTCGGTTTTGAAATCTGAGAGCATATTTGGATACCCATTTTGGAGATGCAAGCGTGGCCCTAGATGAACAAAGTGACGAATTGACTCCGGGACTCAATTCAGACGATCCATGAAAAATGAAAAGACGTGGATATCGGGGGCTGAACTTTTCGGTTGTGAAATCTAAGAGCATATTTGGATACCAATTTTGGAGATGCAAGCGTGGCGCTGCATGCACAAAGTGACAAATTGTTTTGGGACTCATTTCGTATGGTTAGTGAAAAAAGAACAGATGTGGAAGATGGGGCTAAAATTTTCGGTTTTGATATCCAAGAGCATATTTGGATACCCATTTTGGAAATGCAATTGTGGCCCCAGATGCACAAAGTGACGAATTGAGTTCGGACCTCATTTCGGATGATCCGTGAAAAACAAACCGACGCAAATATTGAGGGCTAAACTTTTCGATTTTAAAATCCGAGAGCATATTTGGATACCTATTTTGGAGATGCAAGTGTGGCCCTGGATGCACAAAGTGACGAATTGATTTCGAGATTCATTTCAGACAATTTGTGAAAAATGAATGTACACGGATATCGGGGGCTAAATTTTTTGGTTTTGAAATCTGAGATCATATTTGGATACACTTTTAAAACGTTTTAAAATGCTTTACAAGTTTTTGAAAAGGATTTAAAAATGTTTTAAAACATTTTAAACCTTTTTTAAAATATTGTAAAAGCTTTCTAAAAACATTTTAAAACCATTTTAAAACACTTTTTAAACGTTTTAAAATGCTTTACAAGTTTTTTAAAAGGATTTAAAAACATTTTAAAAGTGTTTTGAAGCATTTTAAAATAAATTTAAAACATTTTAGAAGTGTTTTGAAACATTTTAAAATAAATCTTAAAAGCATTTCAAAATATTTTAAAAGCGTTTCAGAATATCTTAAAAGTATTCTGAAATATCTTGAAAGTGTTTTACAATATTTTGAAATGTTATAAAAATCCTTTAAAACATTTTACAAATTTTTTAAAATATTTTAAAAGAGTTTCATAATGTCTTAAAAATATTTTTACCATGTTTAAAATCATGTTATAGCATTTGAAAAAGTGTTTTATAATGTTTTTAAAAATATTATTTTTTACGATTTTATTAAAAAGATTTACTAAAAATGATTAAACACTTTAAATATTTGATTTAAACATATTAATAAGAATTGGGAATATTTTATAAAAGGTTTAAACCATTTTTAAAACATTTATAAAAATTATTGAATGTCAGCTTTATAAGCTTAACTTTATGAAATATTTTGAAATATTTTGAAATGTTATAAAAATCCTCTAAAAGAGTCTTATTGGAAAGACTGAAAAGAGTCTTATTAGCCTTTGCTTCCTATAAGTTTTATCACATCCTCAGAAGCTCAAATAGTGAAGCTGATTTGATGGCCAACAAAGGGAGCGCAACGACAAAAGGGCTGCTATTCATAAACGAGGAAAGAACCTTTGATATTCCTTGATAATGTCAAGTCTCAAAAACAGCTCTTGCTGGACAACTATGATGTAAATGGGGACGCTACGGCAAAGTCCCACTCTTTCTCTTTCTCATAAATAAAAAACATAACCGTTATAGTTAAAAAAAAAAAAAAAAAAAAAAAAAAAAAAACATTTTAAACGTGTTTAAAAGCACATTATAACATTTTGAAAAGGGTTTTATAATATTTTTAAAAACGTTTCTTTTTTTACGATTTTATTAAAAAAATTTAATAAAGAGATTAAATGCTTTAAATATTTGATTTAAACATATTAAGAAGAATTTAGAATATTTTATAAGAGATTTAAACAATTTATGAAACATTTATAAAAATTATTGCATGTTTATAATGTTAGCTTTTTTTTTTTCTAAGTATAACTAATTTCTATTATGTATAAGGTTACTGGTACAAAACAGGCACAGTGTCAACTATGAAGGCCTGAGCACTGTGTTTGATAGTCAAACTGTTCAAAGAGTGCCTGGACTGCCCATATTGGGAAACCAGTCCTATTAAACAACGAGTCTTAACCGCCCTCATGAGGGAAACCGGTTTGGAATGCATAGAAACTAAATAAACATAGAAAGATAAGCCATAGTTCAGAAACCACTTTTCCAACTGGTCTTCCAAGCTACAAAAACTAGCATTGTCTATGAAACTGGAACAAAAACCTGGAAAGCATTGCTGAGGCTAGCCATGAGTCAGTGAAGGTGGTTCCTCAATGATTCTGCAACCGAAATCCTTTCTGCTATCCTCCTTGCCAGAGTCGCTCGTATCCATGCCGCCAGAGGGCGCTCCAGTGAATCTCTGCTGCTCCTGTGGTGAAAGAGGGGAGATGACAGGTGTAGCTTCTGCGCTGAGGGGGCCAGAACTCGGAGAGAGATGCACGGAGGCCAGTCGGGGCGCCGGATGGTTGGGAATTTCCTCACACAGAGTAAGCGTTATGAGGGCCGTGAGAACAGAATTGGAGGCTGTGGGATGGAATCTGAGCTCCGCACGCTGCGAGGTCTGCCTGATGGTGGGGCGAAGAGGGGCAGGAGGGACAGACTGGGTAGGGCTGCCGCCGAGAACGTGAGCTTGGGAGGGAGAAGGCGGAGCGTCAACCATGGGAGCCGAAACCGTATCTCCAGCACGACGACGTCCACGTCCTCTGCCACCGCGCAGATTCTGAAAAGGGTCCAGAGGTTCATCAGCGGAGAAAGAGCTGGGAGGAGGGCGACTGAGACCTCGGCTGAGGCCTCGTTGACTTCTCATCCTCTCACGAAGATGCGGCATATCGCTGGGGGAATGACAGAGGTGAGCGGAAACGAGAGGGGAGGCAGTGAGAGCGTGGGGAGTGATGGAATGAGAAGAGGGATGGGCGAAGCGGAAAATGACAGGAGGAGCGGAGAAATCACCAAGAGGCTCACCACGCAGATCAGTGCCAACACCAGAAAGAAAATTATATAGACAATGCGGACTCTGTGAGTAATGAATACCTGCGTGCAGTTCGATGTAGGCCTGCAGAGAGCAGCTCCTTCTTGTAGAAGTCTTCACGCTGGCCTCGAGCGAGCCAGGAGTGCAAATACCGAGCAGCGGGGCAGGCGAGCTCACCGAACTAGTGGCGTCGTCTAAGCCAAGTGAGTGACCCTCCATATCTTGCAGCACCGCCATAATCGCCTCCGAATTGAGCAAACCAAGGATAATGAACTTCATGCGAGCAGGAGCATTAAGAGCCGAGTTAATGCGAATGCCGGGAGCCATGTGGGCTGCCCTGGCCATCTCCATGGGGAAGTGCGCAAGGTGGCGCATTAAAAACATTATAACATTTTAAAAAGGGTTTTATAATATTTTTAAAAACGTTTCTTTTTTTACGATTTTATTAAAAACATTTAATAAAAAGATTAAACGCTTTAAATATTTGATTTAAACATATGGAGAAGAATTTAGAATATTTTATAAAAGATTTAAACCGTTTATGAAACATTTATAAAAATTATTGCATGTTTATAATGTTAGCTTTATAAGCTTAACTTTTATTAAATTTTATTTAAAAACGTTTTTAAAACCTAAATAAATGCTTTCAAATATTTTAAATGTGTTTTGAAATGTTTTTCTAACATTGTAAAAGCATTCTGAAAACATTTTAAAACCATTTTAAAACAATTTTAAAATGTTTTAAAATGTTTTACAAATTTTTAAAAAGGATTTAAATATGTTTTAAAACATTTTAAAAGTGTTTTGAAACATTTTAAAATAAATTTAAAACATTTTAAAAGTGTTTCAAAATATTTAAAAGTGTTCAAAAATATCTTAAGCATTTGACAATATTTTGAAATTTATAAAAATCTTTTAAAACATTTTACAAATTTTTAAAAATATTTTAAAAGAGTTTTATGATGTCTTCAAAACATTTTAAAAGCACATTATAACATTTTAAAAAGTGTTTTATAATGTTTCTAAAAACGTTTTTTTTACAATTTTATTAAATGTGTTTATTTTAAAACATTTTTAATATAAATTTAAAATATTTTAGAAGTGTTTTGAAACATTTAAAAATAAATTTAAAACATTTTAAAAGCGTCTCAAAATATTTTACAAGTGTTTTAAAATATCTTGAAAGCGTTTTTTACAATATTTTGAAATATTTTGAATGATTTTGAAATATTTTGAAATGTTATAAAAATCCTTTAAAACATTTCACAAATTTGTAAAAATATTTTAAACGAGTTTTATAATGTCTTAAAAACATTTTAAATGTGTTTAAAAGCACGTTATAACATTTTAAAAAGTGTTTTATAATGTTTTTAAAAATGTTTTTTTTGCGATTTTATTAAAAATGATTAAACGCTTTAAATATTTGATTTAAGCATATTAATAAGAAATTAGAATATTTTATAAAAGCTTTAAACCATTTATAAAACCTTTATAAAAATTATTAAATGTTTATAATGTCAACTTTATTAGTTTAACTTTTATTAAATGTTATTTATAAACATTTTAAAAAATGAAATAAATGCTTTTAAATATTTTAAAAGAATTTTAAAAGTGTTTTGAAATGTTTTTAAAACATTGTAAAAGCTTTCTAAAAACATTTTAAAACCATTTTAAAACACTTTTAAAACATTTTAAAATGCTTTACAAGTTCTTCAAGAGGTTCTGAAAACATTTTAAAACATTTTAAAAGTTTTTTGAAACATTTTAAAATAAATTTAAAACATTTTAGAAGTGTTTTGAAACATTTTAAAATAAATTTTAAAAGTGTTTCAAAATATTTTAGAAGTGTTTAAAAATATTTTAAAAGTGTTTTAAAATATCTTGGAAGTGTTTTACAATATTTTGAAATGTTATAAAAATCCTTTAAAACATTTTACAATTTTTTAAAAATATTTTAAACGAATTTTATAATGTCTTAAATACATTTAAATGTGTTTAAAAGCACACTATAACATTTTAAAAAGTTTTTTATAATGTTTTTAAAACAATTTTTTTTACGATTTCATTGAAAACATTTACTAAAAATGATTAAACGCTTTAAATATTTTATTTAAACATATTAATAAAAATTTAGAATATTTTATAAAAGCTTTAAACCATTTATAAAAATTATTGAATGTTCGTTAAAGAAGAATAGACGCAGGCTAAACTTTTCGATTTTGATATCCGAGAGCATATTTGGATACCCATTTTGGAGATGCAAGCGTGGCCCCAGATGCACAAAGTGACGAATTGAGTTCAGACCTCATTTCAGATGATCCGTGAAAAACGAACGGATGCGAATATCGAGGGCTAAACTTTTCGGTCTAAAAATTCGAGAGCATATTTGGATACCCATTTTGGAGATGCAAACGTGGCCCCACATGCACAAAGTGATGAATTGATTTAGGGACTCATTTCGAACGATCCATAAAAAACGACCAGACGCAGATATCGGGGTTGAAATTTTCATTTTTGAAATTCGAGTGCATATTTGGATACCCATTTTGGAGATGCAAGTGTGCCCCTGCATGAACAGAGTGACGAATTGATTTTGGGACTCATTTCGGATGATCTTTGAAAACTGAACGAAAGCAGATATTGGGGGTTGAAATTTTCAGTTTTGAAATTCGAGAGCATATTTTGATACCAATTTTGGAGATGCACGCGTGGCCCCGCATGCACAAAGTGATGAATTTATTTCAGGACTGATTTCGGACTATCCGTGAAAAATGAACGGACGTGGATATCGGGGGCAGAACTTTTCGGTTTTGAAATCCGAGAGCATATTTGGATACACATTTTGGAGATACGCGTTTCCCCACATGCACAAAGTGGAAAAATTGATTTCGGGACTCATTTGGATGATCGAAGTAGCAATATACGTGGATATCGAAAGGCTAAATTTTCGAGTTTGAAATCCGAGAGCATATTTGGATAACCATTTTGGAGATGCAAGCGTGGCCTCACATGCACAAAGTGACGAATTGATTTAGGGACTCATTTTGGATGATCCGTAAAAAACGAACGGACGCGGATGTCGGGTGCTAAAATTTTCGTTTTTGAAATCTGAGAGTATATTTGGATACCGATTTTGGAGATGCAAGTGCGCCCCCGCAAGAACAAAATGACGAATTGATTTCGCGATTCATTTTGGATGATCCTTGAAAAATGAAAAAATGCGGATATTGGGGGTTGAAATTTTCGATTTTAAATTCGAGAGCATATCTGGATACCCATTTTGGAGATGAAAGCGTGGCCCCGCATGCACAAAGAGACAAATTTATTTCGGGACTGATTTCAGAGGATCCGTGAAAAACGAACGGACGCGGATATCAGGGGTTGAACTTTTTGAGTTTTGAAATCCGAGAGCATATTTGGATACCCATTTTGGAGATGCAAGTGTGGCCCTGTATGCACAAAGTGACAAATCGATTTCGCGACTCATTTCGGATGATCCGTGAAAAACGAATAGACACAGATAACGGGGGCTGAAATTTTTGATTTTGAAATATGAGAGCATATTTGGATACCCATTTTGGAGATGAAAGCGTGGCCTTGGATGCACAAAGTGACAAATTGAGTTTGGGCCTCATTTTGGACGATGCGAATATCGGGGGCTAAACTTTTCGGTTTTGAAATCTTAGAGCATATTTGGATACCCATTTTGGAGATGTAAGCGTGGCCCCAGATGAACAAAGTGACGAATTGACTTCGGGACACAATTCAGACGATCCGTGAAAAATGAAAAGACGTGGATATCGGGGGCTGAACTTTTCGGTTGTGAAATCTGAGAGCATATTTGGATACCCATTTTGGAGATGCAAGCGTGGCCCCGCATGCACAAAGTGAAAAACTGATTTCGGGACTCATTTCGGATGGTTCGTGAAAAAAGAACAGGCGTGGAATATGGGGCTAAACTTTTCGGTTTTGATATATGAGAGCATATTTGGATACCCATTTTGGAGATGCAAGTGTGGCCCCAGATGCACAAAGTGACGAATTGAGTTCGGACCTCATTTCGGATGATCCGTGAAAAAAAACGCACGCGAATATCGAGGTCTAAACTTTTCAGTTTTAAAATCCGAGAGCATATTTGGATACCTATTTTGGAGATGCAAGTGTGGCCCCGGATGCACAAAGTGACGAATTGATTTCGGGATTCATTTCAGACGATTTGTGAAAAATGAATGAACACAGATATCAGGGGCTGAACTTTTCGGTTTTGAAATTTGAGAGCATATTTGGATACACTTTTAAAACGTTTTAAAATGTTTTACAAGTTTTTGAAAAGGATTTAAAAACATTTTAAAACATTTTAAACCTTTTTTAAAATATTGTAAAAGCTTTCTAAAAACATTTTAAAACCATTTTAAAACACTTTTAAAACATTTTAAAATGCTTTACAACTTTTTTAAAAGGATTTAAAAACATTTTAAAACATTTTAAAAGTGTTTTGAAGCATTTTAAAATAAATTTAAAACATTTTAGAAGTGTTTTGAAACATTTTAAAATAAATCTCAAAAGCATTTCAAAATATTTTAAAAGCGCTTCTGAGTATCTTAAAAGTGTTTTAAAAAATCTTGAAAGTGTTTTACAATATTGTGAAATGTTATAAAAATCCTTTAAAACATTTTACAACTTTTTAAAAATATTTTAAAAGAGTTTGATAATGTCTTAAAAACATTTTTAACTTGTTTAAAATCATGTTATAGCATTTTAAAAAGTGTTTTATAATGTTTTTAAAAATATTATTTTTTACGATTTTATTAAAAATATTTACTAAAAATGATTAAACGCTTTAAATATTTGATTTAAACATATTAATAATAATTTGGAATATTTTATAAAAGGTTTAAACCATTTTTAAAACATTTATAAAAATTATTGAATGTCAGCTTTATAAGCTTAACTTTATGAAATATTTTGAAATGTTATAAAAATCCTCTAAAATATTTTACAATTTTTTTAAAAATATTTTAAAAGAGTTTTATGATGTGTTAAAACTATTTTAAACGTGTTTAAAAGCACATTATAACATTTTAAAAAGGGTTTTATAATATTTTAAAAAAAGTTTCTTTTTTTACGATTTTATTAAAAACATTTAATAAAAAGATTAAACGCTTTAAATATTTGATTTAAACATATTGAGAAGAATTTAGAGTATTTTATAAAATATTTAAACCATTTATGAAACATTTATAAAAATTATTGCATGTTTATAATGTTAGTTTTATAAGCTTAACTTTTATTAAATTTTATTTAAAAACGTTTTTAAAGCCTAAATAAATGCTTTCAAATATTTTAAATGTGTTTTGAAATGTTTTTCTAACATTGTAAAAGCATTCTGAAAACATTTAAAAACCATTTTAAAACACTTTTAAAACGTTTTAAAATGTTTTACATGTTTTTAAAAAGGATTTAAATATGTTTTAAAACATTTTAAAAGTGTTTTGAAACATCTTAAAATAAATTTGAAACATCTTAAAATAAATTTAAAACATTTTAAAAGTGTTTTGAAACATTTTAAAACAAATTTAAAACATTTTAAAAGCGTTTCAAAATATTTAAAAGTGTTCAAAAATATCTTAAGTGTTTGACAATATTTTGAAATATTTTGAAATTTATAAAAATCTTTTAAAACATTTTACAAATTTTTAAAAATATTTTAAAAGAGTTTTATGATGTCTTCAAAACATTTTAAAAGCACATTATAACATTTTAAAAAGTGTTTTATAATGTTTCTAAAAACGTTTCTTTTACGATTTTATTAGATGTGTTTATTTTAAAACACTTTTAATATAAATTTAAAATATTTTAGAAGTGTTTTGAAACATTTAAAAATAAATTTAAAACATTTTAAAAGCGTTTCAAAATATTTTACAAGTGTTTTAAAATATATTGAAAGCGTTTTTTACAATATTTTGAAATTTTTTGAATGATTTTGAAATATTTTGAAATGTTATAAAAATCCTTTAAAACATTTTACAAATTTGTAAAATTATTTTAAACGAGTTTTATAATGTCTTAAAAACATTTTAAATGTGTTTAAAAGCACGTTATAACATTTTAAAAAGTGTTTTATAATGTTTTTAAAAACGTTTTTTTTTGCGATTTTATTAAAAATGATTAAACGCTTTAAATATTTGATTTAAGCATATTAATAAGAATTTAGAATATTTTATAAAATCTTTAAACCATTTATAAAACGTTTATAAAAATTATTAAATGTTTATAATGTCAACTTTATTAGTTTAACTTTTATTAAATGTTATTTATAAACATTTTTAAAAATGAAATAAATGCTTTTAAATATTTTAAAATAATTTTAAAAGTGTTTTGAAATGTTTTTAAAACATTGTAAAAGCTTTCTAAAAACATTTTTAAACCATTCTAAAACACTTTTAAAACATTTTAAAGTGCTTTACAAGTTCTTCAAGAGGTTCTGAAAATGTTTTAAAAGATTTTAAAAGTGTTTTGAAACATTTTAAAATAAATTTAAAACATTTTAGAAGTGTTTTGAAGCATTTTAAAATAAATTTTAAAAGTGTTTCAAAATATTTTAGAAGCGTTTCAAAATATTTTGGTAGTGTTTCAAAATATTTTAATAGTGTTTTAAAATATCTTGGAAGTGTTTTACAATATTTTTAAATGTTATAAAAATCCTTTAAAACATTTTACAAATTTTTAAAAATATTTTAAACGAGTTTTATAATGTCTTAAATACATTTAAATGTGTTTAAAAGCATGCTATAACATTTTAAAAAGTTTTTTATAATGTTTTTAAAACAATTTTTTTTTACAATTTCATTAAAAACATTTACTAAAAATGATTAAACGCTTTAAATATTTGATTTAAACATATTAATAAAAATTTAGAATATTTTATAAAAGCTTTAAACCATTTATAAAAATTTTATAAAAATTATTAAATTTTTATAATGTCAACTTTATTAGTTTAACTTTTATTAAATGTTATTTATAAACATTTTTAAAAATGAAATAAATGCTTTTAAATATTTTAAAAGAATTTTAAAAGTGTTTTGAAATGTTTTTAAAACATTGTAAAAGCTTTCTAAAAACATTTTTAAACAATTTTAAAACACTTTTAAAACATTTTAAAATGCATTACGCAGGCTAAACTTTTCGGTTTTGATATCCGAGAGCATATTTGGATACCCATTTTGGAGATGCAAGCGTGGCACCGGATGCACAAAGTGATGAATTGAGTTCGGACCTCATTTCGGATGATCCGTGAAAAACAAACGGATGCGAATATCGAGGGCTAAACTTTTCGGTTTAAAAATTTGAGAGCATATTTGGATACCCATTTTGGAGATGCAAGTGTGCCCCCGCATGAACAAAGTGACGAATTGATTTTGGGACTCATTTCTGATTTAATTAAAAACCTAAATCAGTTTTATTATTGGGGGTTGAAATTTTCAGTTTTTAAATTCGAGAGCATATTTGGTTACCCATCTTGGAGATGAAAGCGTGGCCCCGCATGCACAAAGTGACAAATTTATTTCGGGACTGATTTCAGACAATCCGTGAAAAACGAACGGTTGCGGATATCAGGGGTTGAACTTTTTTGTTTTGAAATCCGAGAGCATATTTGGATACCCATTTTGGAGATGCAAGTGTGGCCCCTCATGCACAAAGTGACAAATTGATTTCGTGACTCATTTCGGATGATCCGTGAAAAACGAATAGACGCAGATAACGGGGGCTGAAATTTTCGATTTTGAAATATGAGAGCATATTTGGATACCCATTTTGGAGACGAAAGCGTGGCCTCGGATGCACAAAGTGACAAATTGATTTTGGGCATCATTTTGGATGATCCGTGAAAAACGAACAAACGCGAATATCGGGGGCTAAACTTTTCGGTTTTGAAATCTGAGAGCATATTTGGATACCCATTTTGGAGATGAAAGCGTGGCCCCAGATGAACAAAGTGACGAATTGACTTTGGGACTCAATTCAGACGATCCGTGAAAAATGAAAAGACGTGGATATCGGGGGCTGAACTTTTCGGTTGTGAAATCTGAGAGCATATTTGGATACCCATTTTGGAGATGCAAGTGTGGCCCCGCATACACATAGTGACAAATCGATTTCGCAACTCATTTCGGATGATCCGTGAAAAACGAATAGACGCAGATAACGGGGGCTGAAATTTTCGATTTTGAAATATGAGAGCATATTTGGATACCCATTTTGGAGATGAAAGCGTGGCCTCGGATGCACACAGTGACAAATTGATTTCGGATTCATTTCAGACATTTGTGAAAAATGAATGAACACAACATTCGGGAGCCGAACTTTCTTGCCGTAAATCTCGAGAGCATATTTTGGATACACTTTTAAAACGTTTTAAAATGCTTTACAAGTTTTTTAAAAGGATTTAAAAACGTTTTAAAACATTTTAAAAAACTTGTAAAGCATTTTAAACCGTTTTAAAACACTTTTAAAACGTTTTAAAATGCTTTACAAGTTTTTTAAAAGGATTTAAAAACGTTTTAAAACATTTTAAAAGTGTTTTATAATATTATTTTTTACGATTTTATTAAAAAGATTTACTAAAAATGATTAAACGGTTTAAATATTTGATTTAAACATATTAATAAAAATTTAGAATATTTTATAAAAGCTTTAAACCATTTATAAAAATTATTGAATGTCAGATTTATAAGCTTAACTTGATAAGCATTTTACAATATTTTGAAATATTTTAAAATATTTTGAAATGCTATAAAAATCATTTAAAATATTTTACAAAATTTTTAAAATTATTTTAAAAGAGTTTTATGATGTGTTAAAAACATTTTAAACGTGTTTAAAAGCACATTATAACATTTTAAAAAGGGTTTTATAATATTTTTAAAAACGTTTCTTTTTTTACGATTTTATTAGAATCATTTAATAAAAAGATTAAATGCTTTAAATATTTGATTTAAACATATTGAGAAGAATTTAGAATATTTTATAAAAGATTTAAACCGTTTATGAAACATTTATAAAAATTATTGCATGTTTATAATGTTAGCTTTATAAGCTTAAATTTTATTAAATTTTATTTAAAAACGTTTTTAAAACCTAAATAAATGCTTTCAAATATTTTAAATGTGTTTTGAAATGTTTTTCTAACATTGTAAAAGCATTCTGAAAACATTTAAAAACCATTTTAAAACACTTTTAAAACGTTTTAAAATGTTTTACAAGTTTTTAAAAGGGATTTAAATATGTTTTAAAACATTTTAAAAGTGTTTTGAAATATTTTAAAATGAATTTAAAACATTTTAAAAGTGTTTTGAAGCATTTTAAAAGTGTTTTGAAACATTTTAAAAGTGTTCACATTTTAAAAGTGTTTTGAAACATTTAAAAATAAATTTAAAACATTTTAAAAGCGTTTCAAAATATTTAAAAAGTGTTCAAAAATATCTTAAGCGTTTGACAATATTTTGACAATATTTTGAAATATATAAAAATATTTTAAAACATTTTACAAATTTTTAAAAAATATTTTAAAAGAGTTTTATGATGTCTTCAAAACATTTTAAAAGCACATTATAACATTTTAAAAAGTGTTGTATAATGTTTCTAAAAACTTTTTTTTTTATGATTTTATTAAATGTGTTTATTTTAAAACACTTTTAATATAAATTTAAAATATTTTAGAAGTGTTTTGAAACATTTAAAAATAAATTTAAAACATTTTAAAAGCGTTTCAAAATATTTTACAAGTGTTTTAAAATATCTTGAAAGCGTTTTTTACAATATTTTGTAATTTTTTGAATGATTTTGAAATATTTTGAAATGTTATAAAAATCCTTTAAAACAGTTTACAAATTTGTAAAAATATTTTAAACGAGTTTTATAATGTCTTAAAAACGTTTTAAATGTGTTTAAAAGCACGTTATAACATTTTAAAAAGTGTTTTATAATGTTTTTAAAAACGTTTTTTTTGCGATTTTATTAAAAATGATTAAACGCTTTAAATATTTGATTTAACCATATTAATAAGAATTTAGAATATTTTATAAAAGCTTTAAACCATTTAAAATGTTTATAAAAATTATTAAATGTTTATAATGTCAACTTTATTAGTTTAAATTTTTTTTTTTTTCCACAGAAAAAATCGAACCTTCTATTATATAAGAGGGTTACATAGCATATGCAGTGCATTGTCCCTTCCCTTTTTCAGAGAAAGCCATAAGCGGCTGTTTGTAGGAAGATATCAGGAAATCCACCCTACAGCCCTGTCAACAAAATCTATTGGATAAGCTCAAAACTGTGGTGTAAACTACCCCCGGCTTCCATATAGGAAAAAACACCGAAACAGGGTAGGCTTAAAACCACAACAGTCCAAAGACCAGCGAGTAGACACTATGCTGGCTGAAAGTTTTGTTATGTCAAGTAAAAAACAAGTGCCCAGGCCTCCATTACACGGAAAACAACGCTGAGTTATAAGCAGTTTTGAAATATACATATTAGTTTTTACAGCAAAAATCTATAAACAGAAAAAAAAACGAAACTGAGAGTATAATAGAGCTGTTGACAGCTCCCGAGTTAAGCAAAATCAGGAGGAGAAAGTCTCCTTGCCACCCCATCAACTACTTCTTCAACTAACCATGCATCCAAAACCTGCTCAATGCCTTTTTTAGAAAGGATGTCTGCTTCTGTGTTTCTTTCCCTGTAAATGTGACAAATTTTCAGCTCAGAAAAACAACTTTTAAGACGAATAATTTCAGCAAGCAAAGGAGTTAAGAGAAAATTCCTGCAGAGATGTGATCCATTAGCCCACTTGATTGTATTCAGAGAGTCCCCAAAGATCTGAACCTCCCGCTCATTGCGCAAAGAGAGCCAACAAAGAAGCAAATGTAAAGCTTTGAGCTCAGCAAAATTATTTGTTCTGGTACCAAGTCCAATGGAGGCTTTGAGAGAAATTCCAGAGGGAAAGTGAATGACCAGACCAACTCCGCAATTCTTGTTTATATCTGAGGCTCCATCGAAATAAGCCCACGGGATGGATCCCTTTATTTCTTCTGCCTGGACAGGTCTAAAGCTCGGAGAATTAGATGGAAGTGGTATGCTTTCATATATGGCCACTCCTTCAGCTACTAATCTGGCGATGGGGAAGAAGGAGTCTTTGAAGATTCGGTGATTTCTGGCTAGCCATATTCCCCAAACAACCAGCAGGGGCATCGTTCTGACTTTGTCATTGGGAGCCTGCTGCCACCAAAAATTCCAGGCCTCTGGTATCTCCTCCCCCTCCCAACAAAGGGGGACCTTTGTTAGTCTTAACATTTCGTTCCAAAGGCTTTTTGAGAAAGGACAGGCAAGGAAAATATGCTAGAGAGTTTCCTCACTCTCCTTACACAAGGAACACCACCCAGGACCTATCTTCCCCCTTTTTTGGAGAAGATCCCAAGTAGGTACTTTCTTTTGAAGAACACACCAGAAAAATAACTGAGTCTTTGCTGGCCCTTTCAGTTTCCACAATGGCTTGGCCCACCAGTTTGGCTCCTCCCACCCCTTTTGAGACATAAGCCAATCATATCCCATCTTTGGAGAGTAGAAGCCTGATTGAGAGTACACCCACCTCATCTCATCCAGCTCATTTGAAATACGAATATGTGAGTTCAACAGACCTACGCGAAAAGCCCTCCATTCATCATGCCATCTTTCTTCTAGAGCAAGAGCATCCACTGAAAACCACTCCTGCCGCCAGATCGATGAGTTTGCATTATCAGCAATTTGACTGAGAGAGAAAAGGCCTCTGTTATTTAAATGCTCGAGCAGATCTCTTGAAAGGGCAAAGGAGTCCGAGCAGCCCACCCACGGGTCCCTGCCTAGCCTTATGGAGCTACCGTCGCCCACTTTCCATGCTAAGCCTTTTTCAATAATCTGTACAACTGCCACCAAAGCTTTCCATACCACAGAGGAGTTCCTTGATGATTTGAAAGGCTGTTTGATCCATTCTAGGGGCGAGACTGGGTCAATATACTTCCTTCTAGTCACAGCAGTCCAAAGGTTATCTGAAACAATCAGCCTCCACGCTAGTTTAGCAGCTAAAGACTGAGAGAAAGGGAACAAGTCCTTAATCCCCCACCCACCCCATTTTTTTGGTCTGACAATTTTATCCCAAGCAACCCAAGGAGAGACATGATCCTTCTTCTGGCCAGCCCATAAGAATCTGCTACAAATTTTGTTTATTTTCAGCAAAATGCATTTAGGCACCCAAATGAGACTAGCCTAGTAAACTGGAATAGCCAAAACCACAGATTTAATCAACACAAGCCTGCCTGCCCTTGACAGCCATTTAAAACTCCAATGTTTCATTCTGTCCTCAATTTTCGCCAGGAGCCAAGTCCAATCTTGAGCCCTGTAGGAGTCAGGTTTCAACTTAAAACCAAGATATTTGAGCAGATCCTGAAGGGACTTTACTTCAAACGAGAGTAACTCCTTTAATCTGTTTACTTCGAGAGTTGAGAGCCCTGCTGTAGTGATAGAAGATTTCTGATCATTTATGACCAGACCCGTGGCTTTTAAGAAAAGGTCTAAGAGCCTTTTAAGACAACAGCAATCCTCCCGGCTCCCATCACTAAAAATGAGGATGTCGTCAACAAAAAGGAGATGGGTCACCCAGAGATTCAGCCCAACTTCAATCCCTTTCATATCACCCTGTCTCTTCGCCGCTTTGATCAATAAACTTAAACCTTCTGCTGCTAGCAAGAACAATAGGGGAGAGAGAGGGCATCCCTGGCGTAGGCCCCTTTGCAGGTTGAAGAAGTCCGAAGCAGCACCATTTATCAGAACTGCGATCGAATTCGAGGTAACACACGCCATGATCCACCTTACAAAGTCATGCCTGAACCCCAGATGAGTTAGGAGAAGCCTTAGATACATCCAACTGATTCTGTCGTAGGCCTTAGAGAGATCAATTTTTATGATTGCCCCTTTTTTCCGGCTTCTTTTTAGACTGTGAAGGTTTTCCTGGGCAACACCCACAGCCTCGTGGATTTGTCTGCCATCCAAAAAACTGAACTGTTCCACAGAAATGCTTTTGGAGAGGAACGGTTTCAGCCTAGAGGCAACAATCTTTACAATAACCTTGTATAAGCATGTGCAGAGTGAGATGGGGCAGAAGTCATTAAAAGAGGAAGGGTGATCCGACTTGGGGATGAGGGTCAGAAAGGTAGCATTGAGAGGCTGGTAGACCAAGCCTGAGACCCTATATTCTTCCACCACCGCTGTCAGGTCATCACCCAGAAAATCAAAAAAGTGGAGAAAAAATTCCACAGTCCAACCATCCGGTCCTGGGATTTTCTCTTTTTGCATCGATTTTAGGGTAGATTCCACTTCATCCTTGGAGACCGGTGCCATCAAGAGATCATTTCCTTCATCTTCAATGAAACTTGGGAAAAATTGAGCTACTCTTATAACTTCAGCAATTGAAGCTTCTGCAGGGGCCTTAAAAAGGTCTTTGAAGAAAGCAACCCCAAGGGAGGCAAGCTCTTCAAAAGACTGAGCCTTTTCCCCATTTGCTTTTGGCATTTCCCAAATGGTATTTAAATTCTTCCTTCCTTTTGCATATTGCTGGAAAAATTTTGTGTTTTCATCCCCCGCTTGAAGCCAGATAGCCCTGCTCTTTAAACGCCAGCTTTCCTCCTTTACTTGAAGAATTTTCCTTCTGGCTGCCTCAAGCTCCCAGATTCTGTTACGAGATTCCACTGTGGCATAGCCTCCCCCATCCGGGGCTTCCAAGAGCTGAAGTTCGGCGTTTATGACCCTTAGTTCCTCATCTTTGAGCAAAGCCTTTTGGGTAGCCCAAGTTTTGGTTGCAGCTTTCAAATGCTTCAGGTTATTCATGAACGCCTTACTTCGACTTAAATCCTCCTCATCACATAGCCCATCCTTCCTCCAAGTGGTATGGACCAGAGATACAAAAGAGTCATCTGTTAGCCAAGAGGCATTAAATTTGAACGGGGACCCAGGTTTTTTAAGAGTTCCTTTTGCCTCCATCAGTATCGGGAAATGATTGGACAGGCCCCCTTCGCCCATCCACTGTCGGAAAATAGAAAATTTCTCAGATAGAACTTCACCCAAGAGAAAGCGATCCAGTTTCTTCCCAACCCAGTCATCACCAACTCTTTTATTTCGCCAAGTAGGCCTGGCTTTAAGAAGTGAGAGGTCGATCAAATGGGAGGAGGCGATCTTGGAAAGGAAAAAGTCTGTTAGAGGGTCCGCTCTGGCATTTGCTCCCCACGATTCAGAGACCCCCAGTGAGAAGTTTAGGTCTCCTCCAATGATCAAATTTGGATGGTTAAGAAAGGACTTTTGGAAAAAGGAGGACCAGAACATCTCCCTTTCCTGATAGGGCCCATAAACATTGAGAAGAATTAGGGGAAGGCAGAGCTCCTTAGAGTAAAGCTCCAACGCCAGAGTGTGATCAAACCCCCAAGTAGAAATTTCTTTAAGATTTCCTGCTCTATAGCCTGTGACCAAACCACCAGAGCGGCCATCTGCATCAAGGGCCTGAAAGAGCCAGCCTGGCATCAATTTTGAAAGGAATGCTATAATTTCCTCCCCTTTACCTAGAGTTTCTTGAAGCATAAGAATATCCGGGTTATAATGTCTTATTAAGTCCCTTAAATCTATTTTTTTAGGTTGACTAGCTAACCCCCTACAGTTGTAGGAAAGAAAAATCATTTCGGAAAGTCAGGGGGTGGATTTGCTGCTCTAAGCACCCCAGTCAAGGATTTTTGTTTCCCGTCAACGATATCAATTATTGCCTTCTGCTTGGCCTTTGACATATTGGATTTCCTACCTCTGGTTTTCCTGAGCCCGATTGGCACCAAATCCTGCTCTAGACCACCAGGAGCTGTCTCTTTCCCAGGACGAAAAGCCAACGATCTCAGGTTATAGGGGGGAGCGGTCGAGGAAGGAGCAGAATCCATGGAATGACAAGGGATCAGGGATTCTATCTTAAAGGACGGAGGATCTCCAGAGGACGAAGGTACCGAAACAACTAGACTGTCAACCGGTGGTGAATTCAGATTTAAACATGAAAACTCCATCTGAAGTTGCCCAGAGGTGCTAGGCATCGAAATAGTAGAGGCAGAATCTAAATTAGATAAACATAAGGAAAAGGGGAAAGAAAGAGGCATACCTGCCTGTGGATCCCTCACTGTCCCAGCTGTCGGAGTGACCTGAGAGGCAGTCAGCATAGGTGCTTGCTCTAGAGACCGGGCGGGATCAAACTGCTGCAAAGGGGCACCAGAGGTCACAACCTCCAAACCATCCTCTAAATCCTCCTCCATTGGTTCCTTTGGGAGATCCATGCCAATGCTAGAAACAGGAAAAACCACCGACTTTCGGGGCACTTTGAGAGGGTTCCTTCAACGGCGATGGCCCAGAGGGCACTCTTTGGCCAAGTGCCAATATTTATGGCAACGATGGCACCAGAATGGCAAGTTTTCATAATCTAGATTTTGCACGAACTCCATCTCTCTATAATTTAATGTCATGGCTTCTGCAAGCCCTTCTCGAGGGTTAAGACTTACTAAGATCCGTGCCACACTAAGATCATCAGTTTGCTCGAAAGATTTATCAAACTCCAAGAACTTCCCCAAGGTATTTCCAATAGAAATGAAAACCGAATCAAACCAGAACTGAAGATGTAGCCCTGGCAATTTGACCCAAACTGGAGATTCGTTCAGCTTCTCGGTCTGGGCATCGAACATAGGTGTCCATCTTCGAAGAAGGACTGGGCGTTTACCAAAGCACCAATTCCTGTCAAGAACCTAATTAACATGATCTTTGTGGGCAAAGCGCAAAGTAAAACAACCTCTCTCCAGTGCTTTAATCTCCACAGGCTTTCCTGGTGCATTTTCCCACTCCGATTGAACCCATTCCCGGATATAATCAGCCGTGAATTTCCGCCCTCGCACTCTGCCAACGAGCCTTGTCTCAGTGGCTACCATAGCCTCTTCTACTCGGATATCCACTCCTAATGTGCAGCAAGGCTGTGGCTCCTTCTTTCTAATAGGACCCTGCTTTTTGCACTTCCCACCCACCTTGGTAGCCTGCACCTCGTCCTCCCCTGGTTCCTTATGATGCCGGACATCGGAGGCCTCTACCCCAGACGGGCCCTGGCACCTCTCCTCCGAAACCCTATTCACACAGAAGTCACAGATCTTCTGTCCCTCAGCCAAAGGTTCCTTTTCTGGTTGAGACTTCTCTGCATCCGTGGCGCCCCCAGATTCAATCTCCCCCTGAGTGCGCCCCTTCAATCCCGCTCCCAACAGCTCCGGATCATTTGCATGCCCAAGTCCATCGCCCGATGCTCCGACCGTGGTGTCATTCTGAAGTAAATCCCGAATCACCTCAACCGAGAGCACATTGACACCTTTTGAGCTTGATTCCAAATTTTTTCCTTGAGCTGGGGCCCTATTTTCACTTCCAAAAGCCCATGGAAAGCCTGCTCCTGTAACAAGCCTTTTCCCAGTCTTTTCCTTCACATCTAAGGGCCCTTTCAAAACATGCAGACTACAACTGGCCACCACATCCTCTAGCCCTCCGGAAAGAGGAGGAAAACCTGTAAAATCGGAAAGGTCTAACCCCGAGGAAAGGGGAAGAGTCCCGAGAGCAGCAAGACGGTTCCTATCGGAACTTTCACCCTCGGAGAAACTACCCTTGGAGGGTAAAACGGCGCGGTCAGCCTTTTGGGTCTTTGCCAAATCAAGGAGTGCAGAACTGTGAGGGGGAGAAACCACCCCTGCCTCTTTGGAAAAAACCCCTTGCTTCACAGGCACCTTAGCAAAAAATCGCTCGAGGTTCTGAACAGAAACTTCGTGTCCCCAAAACGTGAGTAAATCCTCCGGCGCCGGTTCTAAATCCACCAGTTCATGGTCGAGCCCCATCCCTGCAAATTAAAAGCAAACCCTAACCCGACACCGTAGGAGCTGGAAACCCATGAAAAGGTAAAACTTCGTCGATCGGTGAAAAAAACTGAAAAAAGTTATCTGCTTACAGGCTAGGGATGAAACCGCGTGATTTCCAACCTCGGTGAACGCTCATCATGACTTAGCGCGGAAAATTCCATGAGGTTAGGCGAGACCCTGACAGGTAAGGCCACCTGTCACATCTCGCCTCCCGCGTGGCCTGAGGCAGGCCCGACCTGTAGACAATTACTGGTCCACCATTGCAGAAAAACCCTGGCGCTCAAAACCCTCCTGCAAGTTTTTCATAAATGTTATAATGTTAAATCGTCCCACATATGTCAGTTCTTAAATATAACAAATGAAGAATTATTTTTATATTTTTATATGAATTTATTTTGATACAAGAGACCAGTTTAACTTTTATTAAATGTTATTTATAAACATTTTTAAAAATGAAATAAACGCTTTTAAATATTTTAAAAGAATTTTAAAAGTGCTTTGAAATGTTTTTAAAACATTGTAAAAGCTTTCTAAAAACATTTTAAAACCATTTTAAAACACTTTTAAAACATTTTAAAATGCTTTAAAAGTTCTTCAAGAGGTTCTGAAAATGTTTTAAAACATTTTAAAAAAAAATTAAAACATTTTAGAAGTGTTTTGAAACATTTTAAAATAAATTTTAAAAGCGTTTCAAAATATTTTAGAAGTGTTTCAAAATATTTTAAAAGTGTTTTAAAATATCTTGGAAGTGTTTTACAATATTTTGAAATGTTATAAAAATCCTTTAAAACATTTTACAATTTTTTTAAAATATTTTAAACGAGTTTTATAATGTCTTAAATACATTTAGCTGTGTTTAAAAAGCTGCTTATAACATTTAAAAAGTATTTTATAATGTTTTTAAACATTTGAACTTTTGGTTTGAAATGGTATATTTGGATCTGAGTTTTTAAAACGTTTTAAAATGCTTTACAAGTTTTTGAAAAGGATTTTAAAACGTTTTAAAACATTTTAAACCTTTTTTAAAATATTGTAAAAGCTTTCTAAAAGCATTTTAAAACCATTTTAAAACACTTTTTAAACGTTTTAAAATGCTTTACAAGTTTTTTAAAAGGATTTAAAAATGTTTTAAAACATTTTAAAAGTGTTTTGAAGCATTTTAAAATAAATTTAAAACATTTTAGAAGTGTTTTGAAACATTTTAAAATAAATCTTAAAAGCAATTCAAAATATTTTAAAAGCATTTCAGAATATCTTAAAAGTGTTTTGAAATATCTTGAAAGTGTTTTACAATATTTTGAAATGTTATAAAAATCCTTTAAAACATTTTACAACTTTTTAAAAATATTTTAAAAGAGTTTCATAATGTCTTAAGAACATTTTTAACGTGTTTAAAATCATGTTATAGCATTTTAAAAAGTGTTTTATAATGTTTTTAAAGATATTATTTTTTACGATTTTATTAAAAAGATTTACTAAAAATGATTAAACGCTCTAAATATTTGATTTAAACATATTAATAAGAATTTGGAATATTTTATAAAAGGTTTAAACCATTTTTAAAACATTTATAAAAATTATTGAATGTCAACTTTATAAGCTTAACTTTATGAAATATTTTGAAATGTTATAAAAATACTCTAAAATATTTTACAAATTTTTAAAAAATATTTTAAAAGAGTTTTATGATGTGTTAAAAACATTTTAAACGTGTTTAAAAGCACATTATAACATTTTAAAAAGGGTTTTATAATATTTTTAAAAACGTTTCTTTTTTTTACGATTTTATAAAAAACATTTAATAAAAAGATTAAACGCTTTAAATATTTGATTTAAACATATTAATAAGAATTTAGAATATTTTATAAGAGATTTAAACCATTTATGAAACATTTATAAAAATTATTGCATGTTTATAATGTTAGCTTTATGAGCTTAACTTTTATTAAACTTTATTTAAAAAGGTTTTTAAAACCTAAATAAATGCTTTCAAATATTTTAAATGTGTTTTGAAATGTTTTTCTAACATTGTAAAAGCATTCTGAAAACATTTAAAAACCATTTTAAAACACTTTTAAAACATTTTAAAATGTTTTACAAGTTTTTTAAAAGGATTTAAATATGTTTTAAAACATTTTAAAAGTGTTTTGAAACATTTTAAAATAAATTTAAAACATTTTAAAAGTGTTTTGAAGCATTTTAAAAGTGTTTTGAAACATTTTAAAATAAATTTAAAACATTTTGAAAGGGTTTCAAAATATTTAAAAGTGTTCAAAAATATCTTAAGCATTTGACAATATTTTGAAATTTATAAAAATATTTTAAAACATTTTACAAATTTTTAAAAATATTTTAAACGAGTTTTATGGTGTCTTCAAAACATTTTAAAAGCACATTATAACATTTTAAAAAGTGTTGTATAATGTTTCTAAAAACGTTTTTTTACGATTTTATTAAATGTGTTTATTTTAAAACACTTTTAATATAAATTTAAAATATTTTAGAAGTGTTTTGAAACATTTAAAAATAAATATAAAACATTTTAAAAGCGTTTCAAAATATTTTACAAGTGTTTTAAAATATCTTGAAAGCGTTTTTTACAATATTTTGAAATATTTTGAATGATTTTGAAATATTTTGAAATGTTATAAAAATCCTTTAAAACATTTTAAAAATTTGTAAAAATATTTTAAACGAGTTTTATAATGTCTTAAAAACATTTTAAATGTGTTTAAAAGCACGTTATAACATTTTAAAAAGTGTTTTATAATGTTTTTAAAAACGTTTTTTTTGTGATTTTATTAAAAATGATTAAACGCTTTAAATATTTGATTTAAGCATATTAATAAGAATTTAGAATATTTTATAAAAGCATTAAACCATTTATAAAATGTTTATAAAAATTATTAAATGTTTATAATGTCAACTTTATTAGTTTAACTTTTATTAAATGTTATTTATAAACATTTTTAAAAATGAAATAAATGCTTTTAAATATTTTAAAAGAATTTTAAAAGTGTTTTTTAATGTTTTTAAAACATTGTAAAAGCTTTCTAAAAACATTTTAAAACCATTTTAAAACACTTTTAAAACATTTTAAAATGCTTTACAAGTTCTTCAAGAGGTTCTGAAAACGTTTTAAAACATTTTAAAATAAATTTAAAACATTTTAGAAGTGTTTTGAAACATTTTAAAATAAATTTTAAAAGCGTTTCAAAATATTTGAGAAGTGTTTCAAAATATTTTAGAAGTGTTTCAAAATATTTTAAAAGTGTTTTAAAATATCTTGGAAGTGTTTTACAATATTTTGAAATGCTATAAAAATCCTTTAAAACAATTTACAAATTTTTTAAAATATTTTAAACGAGTTTTATAATGTCTTAAATACATTTAAATGTGTTTAAAAGCACGCTATAACATTTTAAAAAGTTTTTTATAATGCTTTTAAAACAATTTTTTTTACAATTTCATTAAAAACATTTACTAAAAATGATTAAACGCTTTAAATATTTGATTTAAACATATTAATAAAAATTTAGAATATTTTATAAAAGCTTTAAACCATTTATAAAAATTATTGAATGTCAAATTTATAAGCTTAACTTGATAAGCGTTTTACAATATTTTGAAATATTTTAAAATATTTTCAAAGGTTATAAAAATCCTTTAAAATATTTTACAAAGTTTTTAAAATATTTTAAAAGAGCTTTATAATGTCTGAAAAACATTCGAAACGTAGATAGTTCGTTAAAAAGGAATAGACGCAGGCTAAACTTTTCGGTTTTGATATCCGAGAGCATATTTGGATATCCATTTTGGAGATGCAAGCGTGGCCCCAGATGCACAAAGTGACAAATTGAGTTCGGACCTCATTTCGGATGATCTGTGAAAAACGAACGGATGCGAATATCGAGGGCTAAACTTTTCGGTTTAAAAATTCGAGAGCATATTTGGATACCCATTTTGGAGATGCAATCGTGGCCCCACATGCACAAAGTGATGAATTGATTTAGGGACTCATTTCGAACGATCCATAAAAAACGAATAGACGCAGATATCGGGGTTGAAATTTTCATTTTTGAAATTTGAGAGCATATTTGGATACCGCTTTTGGAGATGCAAGTGTGCCCCCGCATGAACAAAGTGACGAATTGATTTTGGGACTCATTTCGGACGATCTTTGAAAAATGAACGAAAGCGGATATTGGGGGTTGAACTTTTCAGTTTTGAAATTCGAGAGTATATTTGGATACCCATTTTGGAGATGCAAGCGTGGCCCCGCATGCACAAAGTGATGAATTTATTTCGGGACTGATTTCGGACTATCCGTGAAAAATGAACAGACGTGGATATCGGGGGCAGAACTTTTCGGTTTTGAAATCCAAGAGAATATTTGGATACACATTTTGGAGATGCAAGCGTTTCCCCACATGCACAAAGTGACAAATTGATTTCAAGACTCATTTCGGATGATCCGTGAAAAACGAACATACGTGGATATCGGGGGCTAAACTTTT
Organism: Pinus albicaulis; assembly: GCA_034641835.2. Taxonomy (NCBI): domain Eukaryota; kingdom Viridiplantae; phylum Streptophyta; class Pinopsida; order Pinales; family Pinaceae; genus Pinus; species Pinus albicaulis. The sequence goes on from JAXQQM020071623.1 coordinate 195,842, forward strand.
CAGTTTTGAAATCCGAGAGCATATTTGGATAACCATTTTGGAGATGCAAGCGTGGCCTCACATGCACAAAGTGACGAATTGATTTAGGGACTCATTTTGGATGATCCGTAAAAAACGAACGGACGCGGATGTCGGGGGATAAAGTTTTCGTTTTTGAAATCTGAGAGTATATTTGGATACCCATTTTGGAGATGCAAGTGTGCCCCCGCAGGAAAAGAATGACGAATTGATTTCGGGATTCATTTTGGATGATCCTTGAAAAATTTACAAATGCGGATATTGGGGGTTGAAATTTTCAGTTTTTAAATTCGAGAGCATATCTAGATACCCATTTTGGAGATGAAAGCGTGGCCCCGCATGCACAAAGTGACAAATTTATTTCGGGACTGATTCAAGTGATCAGGTAGCTTGAAACAGATCGGGATATGAGGGGGTTTAAAATTTTTTGGTTTTGAAATCCAGGAAACATATTTGGATACCATTTTGGGAAGAATGCGAGTTGTAGCCCTTACACAAAGTGACAAATGATTTGCGACTCATTCGGATGATCGAAGCTGAAAAGCAGATAGACGCGCAGTCTCTTTGAAATTTGAGAAATTTTCGATTTTGAAATATGAGAGCATATTTGGATACCCATTTTGGAGATGAAAGCGTGGCCTCGGATGCACAAAGTGACAAATTGAGTTTGGGCCTTATTTTGGACGATCCGTGAAAAACGAACGAACGCGAATATCGGGGGCTAAACTTTTCAGTTTTGAAATCTGAGAGCATATTTTGATACCCATCTTGGAGATGCAAGCGTGGCCCCAGATGAACAAAGTGATGAATTGACTTCGGGACTCAATTCAGACGATCCGTGAAAAATGAAAAGAGGTGGATATCGGGGGCTGAACTTTTCGGTTGTGAAATCTGAGATCATATTTGGATACCCATTTTGGAGATGCAAGCGTGGCCCCGCATGCACAAAGTGACAAATTGATTTCGGGACTCATTTCGGATGGTTCGTGAAAAAAGAACAGACGTGGAAGATGGGGCTAAACTTTTCGATTTTGATATCCGAGAGCATATTTGGATACCCATTTTGGAGATACAAGTGTGACCCCAGATGCACAAAGTGACGAATTGAGTTTGGACCTCATTTCGAATGATCCGTGAAAAACAAGCGGACGCGAATATCGAGGGCTAAAATTTTCGGTTTTAAAATCCGAGAGCATATTTGGATAACTATTTTGGATGCAAGTGTGGCCTCGGATGCACAAAGTGACGAATTGATTTCGGGATTCAATTCAGACGATTTGTGAAAAATGATATTGAATATTTGAACTTTGGTTTGAAATGGAAATATTTGGATACACTTTAAAACATTTAAATGCTTTACAAGTTTTCAAAGGATTAAAGCGTTTTAAAACACATTTTAAACCTTTTTAAAATATTGTAAAGATTTCTAAAAACATTTTTAAACCATTTTAAAACACTTTTAAAACATTTTAAAATGCTAAAAGTTTTTAAAAAGATTCACAGATTTTAAAGCATTTTAAAATTATTTTTAAAGTAATAATTGATTTCGGGACTCATTTCGGATGGTTCGTGAAAAAAGAACAGGCGTGGAAGATGGGGCTAAACTTTTCGGTTTTGATATCCGAGAGCATATTTGGATACCCATTTTGGAGATGCAAGTGCGGCCCCAGATGCACAAAGTGACGAATTGAGTTCGGACCTCATTTCGGATGATCAGTGAAAAACAAACGCACGCGAATATCGAGGTCTAAACTTTTCGGTTTTAAAATCCGAGAGCATATTTGGATACCTGTTTTGGAGATACCTGTGATGTACAGCTCGGGATTTTTCGAAATTTATAGATGATTTGAGATTCATTTAAGAAGATTTGTGAAAAATGAATGAACACGGATATCGGGGGAAATTTGTTTAGGTTTGAAATCGAGAATATTTGGATACTTTTTAAACCGTTTTAAAATGCTTTACAAGTTTTTGAAAAGGATTTAAAAACTTTTTAAAACATTTTAAACCTTTTTAAAAATATTGTAAAAGCTTTCTAAAAACATTTTAAAACCATTTTAAAACACTTTTAAAACGTTTTGAAATGCTTTACAAGTTTTTTGAAAGGATTTAAAAACATTTAAAAACATTTTAAAAGTGTTTTGAAACATTTTAAAATAAATTTAAAACATTTTAGAAGTGTTTTGAAACATTTTAAAATAAATCTTAAAAGCATTTCAAAATATTTTAAAAGCGTTTCAGAATATCTTAAAAGTGTTTTGAAATTTCTTGAAAGTGTTTTACAATATTTTGAAATGTTATAAAAATCCTTTAAAACATTTTACAACTTTTTTAAAATATTTTAAAAGAGTTTCATAATGTCTTAAAAACATTTTTAACGTGTTTAAAATGATGTTATAGCATTTTAAAAAGTGTTTTATAATGTTTTTAAAAATATTATTTTTTACAATTTTATTAAAAAGATTTACTAAAAATGATTAAACGCTTTAAATATTTGATTTAAACATGTTAATAAGAATTTGGAATATTTTATAAAAGGTTTAAACCATTTTTAAAACATTTATAAAAATTATTTAATGTCAGCTTTATAAGCTTAACTTTATGAAATATTTTGAAATGTTATAAAAATCCTCTAAAATATTTTACAATTTTTTTAAAAATATTTTTAAAGAGTTTTATGATGTGTTAAAAACATTTTAAACGTGTTTAAATGCACATTATAACATTTTAAAAAGGGTTTTATAATATTTTTAAAAACGTTTCTTTTTTTACGATTTTATTAAAAACATTTAATGAAAAGATTAAACGCTTTAAATATTTGATTTAAACATATTGGGAAGAATTTAGAATATTTTATAAAATATTTAAACCGTTTATGAAACATTTATAAAAATTATTGCATGTTTATAATGTTAGCTTTATAAGCTTAACTTTTCTTAAATTTTATTTAAAAACGTTTTTAAAACCTAAATAAATGCTTTCAAATATTTTAAATGTGTTTTGAAATGCTTTTCTAACATTGTGAAAGTATTCTGAAAACATTTAAAAACCATTTTAAAACACCTTTAAAATGTTTTAAAATGTTTTACAAGTTTTTAAAAAGGATTTAAATATGTTTTAAAACATTTTAAAAGTGTTTTGAAACATTTTAAAATAAATTTAAAACATTTTAAAAGTGTTTTGAAGCATTTTAAAAGTGTTCTGAAGCATTTTAAATGTGTTTAAAATTATTAAATGTTTCTAATGTCAACTTTATTAGTTTAACTTTTATTAAATGTTATTTATAAACATTTTTAAAAATGAAATAAATACTTTTAAATATTTTAGAAGAATTTTAAAATTGTTTTGAAATGTTTTTATAACATTGTAAAAGCTTTCTAAAAACATTTTAAAACCATTTTAAAACACTTTTAAAAGATTTTAAAATGCTTTACAAGTTCTTCAAGAGGTTCTGAAAACGTTTTAAAACATTTTAAAATAAATTTAAAACATTTTAGAAATGTTTTGAAACATTTTAAAATAAATTTTAAAAGCATTTCAAAATATTTTAGAAGCGTTTCAAAATATTTTAGAAGTGTTTCAAAATATTTTAAAAGTGTTTTAAAATATCTTGGAAGTGTTTTACAATATTTTGAAATGTTATAAAAATCCTTTAAAACAATTTACAATTTTTTTAAAATATTTTAAATGAGTTTTATAATGTCTTAAATACATTTAAATGTGTTTAAAAGAACGCTATAACATTTTAAAAAGTTTTTTATAATGTTTAAAAAAAAAAATTACGATTTCATTAAAAACATTTACTAAAAATGATTAAACGCTTTAAATATTTGATTTAAACATATTAATAAAAATTTAGAATATTTTATAAAAGCTTTAAACCATTTATAAAAATTATTGAATGTTAGATTTATAAGCTTAACTTGATAAGAGTTTTACAATATTTTGAAATATTTTAAAATATTTTGAAATGTTATAAAAACCTTTAAAATATTTTACAAAGTTTTTAAAATATTTTAAAAGAGCTTTATAATGTCTGAAAAACATTTTAAACGTAGATAGTTCGTTAAAAAAGAATAGACGCAGGCCAAACTTTTCGGTTTTGATATCCGAGAACATATTTGGATACCCATTTTGGAGATGCAAGCGTGGCCCCAAATGCACAAAGTGACGAATTGAGTTCGGACCTCATTTCGGATGATCCGTGAAAAACGAACGAATGCGAATATCGACGGCTAAACTTTTCGGTTTAAAAATTCGAGAGCATATTTGGATACCCATTTTGGAGATGCAAGCGTGGCCCCACATGCACAAAGTGATGAATTTATTTAGGGACTCATTTCGAACGATCCATAAAAAACGAATAGACGCAGATATCGGGGTTGAAATTTTCATTTTTGAAATTCGAGAGCATATTTGGATACCGCTTTTGGAGATGCAAGTGTGCCCCTGCATGAACAAAGTGGCGAATTGATTTTGGGACTCATTTCGGACGATCTTTGAAAACTGAACGAAAGCGGATATTGGGGGTTGAACTTTTCAGTTTTGAAATTCGAGAGCATATTTGGATACCCATTTTGGAGATGCAAGCGTGGCCCCGCATGCACAAAGTGATGAATTTATTTCGGGACTGATTTCGGACTATCCGTGAAAAATGAACAGACATGGATATCGGGGGCAGAACTTTTCGGTTTTGAAATCAGAGAGCATATTTGGATACACATTTTGGAGATGCAAGCGTTTCCCCACATGCAAAAAGTGACAAATTGATTTCAGGACTCATTTCGGATGATCCGTAAAAAACGAACATACGTGGATATCGGGGGCTAAACTTTTCAGTTTTGAAATCCGAGAGCATATTTGGATAACCATTTTGGAGATGCAAGCGTGGCCTCACATGCACGAAGTGACGAATTGATTTAGGGACTCATTTTGGATGATCCATAAAAAACGAACGGACGCGGATGTCGGGGGCTAAAATTTTCGTTTTTGAAATCTGAGAGTATATTTGGATACCCATTTTGGAGATGCAAGCGTGCCCCCGCAGGAACAAAATGACGAATTGATTTCGGGATTCATTTTGGATGATCCTTGAAAAATGAACAAATGCGGATATTGGGGATTGAAATTTTTGGTTTTTAAATTCGAGAGCATATATGGATAACCATTTTGGAGAAGAAAGCGTGGCCCCGCATGGAAAAAGTGACAAATTTATTTCGGGACTGATTTCAGACGATCCGTGAAAAACGAACAGACGCAGATATCAGGGGTTGAACTTTTTGGTTTTGAAATCCGAGAGCATGTTTGGATACCTATTTTGGAGATGCAAGTGTGGCCCCACATGCACAAAGTGACAAATCGATTTCGCGACTCATTTCGGATGATCCGTGAAAAATGAATAGACGCAAATAACGGGGGCTGAAATTTTCGATTTTGAAATATGAGAGCATATTTGGATGCCCATTTTGGAGATGAAAGCGTGGCCTCGGATGCACAAAGTGACAAATTGAGTTTGGGCCTCATTTTGGACGATCTGTGAAAAACGAACGGACGCGAATATCGGGCGCTAAACTTTTCGGTTTTGAAATCTGAGAGCATATTTGGATACCCATCTTGGAGATGCAAGCGTGGCCCCAGATGAACAAAGTGACGAATTGACTTCAGGAATCAATTCAGACGATCTGTGAAAAATGAAAAGGGGTGGATATCGGGGGCTGAACTTTTCGGTTGTGAAATCTGAGAGCATATTTGGATACCCATTTTGGAGATGCAAGCGTGGCCCCGCATGCACAAAGTGACAAATTGATTTCGAGACTCATTTCGGATGTTTCGTGAGAAAAGAACAGACGTGGAAGATGGGGCTAAAATTTTCGGTTTTGATATCCGAAAGAATATTTGGATACCCATTTTGGAGATGCAAGTGTGGCCCCAGATGCACAAAGTGACGAATTGAGTTCGGACCTCATTTTGGATGATCCGTGAAAAACAAACGGACGCGAATATCTAGGGCTAAAATTTTCAGTTTTAAAATCTGAGAGCATATTTGGATAACTATTTTGGAGATGCAAGTGTGGCCCCGAATGCACAAAGTGACGAATTGATTTCGGGATTCAATTCAGACGATTTGTGAAAAATGAATGAACACAGATATCGGGGGCTGAACTTTTCGGTTTTGAAATCTGAGAGCATATTTGGATACACTTTTAAAACGTTTTAAAATGCTTTACAATTTTTTGAAAGGGATTCAAAAACGTTTTAAAACATTTTAAACCTTTTTTAAAATATTGTAAAAGCTTTCTAAAAACATTTTTAAACCATTTTAAAACACTTTTAAAACGTTTTAAAATGCTTTAAAGGTTTTTTAAAAGGATTTAAAAACGTTTTAAAACATTTTAAAAGTGTTTTGAAGCATTTTAAAATAAATTTTAAACATTTTAGAAGTGTTTTGAAACATTTTAAAATAAATCTTAAAAGCATTTCAAAATATTTTAAAAGCGTTTCAGAATATCTTAAAAGTGTTTTGAAATATCTTGAAAGTGTTTTACAATATTTTGAAATGTTATAAAAATCCTTTAAAACATTTTACAACTTTTTTAAAATATTTAAAAAAAAGTTTCATAATGTCTTAAAAACATTTTTAACGTGTTTAAAATCATGTTATAGCATTTTAAAAAGTGTTTTATAATGTTTTTAAAAATATTATTTTTTACGATTTTATTAAAAAGATTTACTAAAAATGATTAAACGCTTTAAATATTTGATTTAAACATATTAATAAGAATTTTGAATATTTTATAAAATGTTTAAACCATTTTTAAAACATTTATAAAAATTATTCAATGTCAGCTTTATAAGCTTAACTTTATGAAATATTTTGAAATGTTATAAAAATCCTCTAAAATATTTTACAAATTTTTTAAAAATATTTTAAAAGAGTTTAATAATGTGTTAAAAACATTTTAAACGTGTTTAAAAGCACATTATAACATTTTAAAAAGGGTTTTATAATATTTTTAAAAACGTTTCTTTTTTTGCGATTTTATTAAAAACATTTAATAAAAAGATTAAACGCTTTAAATATTTGATTTAAACATATTGAGAAGAATTTAGAATATTTTATAAAAGATTTAAACCGTTTATGAAACATTTATAAAAATTATTGCATGTTTATAATGTTAGCTTTATAAGCTTAAGTTTTATTAAATTTTATTTAGAAACGTTTTTAAAACCTAAATAAATGCTTGAAAATATTTTAAATGTGTTTTGAAATGTTTTTCTAACATTGTAAAAGTGTTCTGAAAACATTTAAAAACCATTTTAAAACACTTTTAAAACGTTTTAAAATGTTTTACAAGTTTTTAAAAAGGATTTAAATATGTTTTAAAACATTTTAAAAGTGTTTTGAAACATTTTAAAATAAATTTAAAACATTTTTAAAGTTTTCTGAAGCATTTTAAAAGTGTTTTGAAACATTTTAAACGCGTTTCAAAATATTTAAAAGTGTTCAAAAATATCTTAAGCGTTTGACAATATTTTGAAATATTTTGAAATTTATAAAAATCTTTTAAAACATTTTACAAATTTTTAAAAATATTTTAAAAGAGTTTTATGATGTCTTCAAAACATTTTAAAAAATCACATTATAACATTTTAAAAAGTGTTTTATAATGTTTCTAAAAACGTTTTTTTTACGATTTTATTAAATGTGCTTATTTTAAAACACTTTTAATATAAATTTAGAATATTTTAGAAGTGTTTTGAAACATTTAAAAATAAATTTAAAACATTTAAAAAGTGTTTCAAAATATTTTACAAGTGTTTTAAAATATCTTGAAAGCGTTTTTTACAATATTTTGAAAATTTTTGAATGATTTTGAAATATTTTGAAATGTTATAAAAATCCTTTAAAACATTTTACAAATTTGTAAAAATATTTTAAACAAGTTTTATAATGTCTTAAAAACGTTTTAAATGTGTTTAAAAGCACGTTATAACATTTTAAAAAGTGTTTTATAATGTTTTTAAAAACGTTTTTGTTGCGATATTATTAAAAATGATTAAACGCTTTAAATATTTGATTTAAGCATATTAATAAGAATTTAGAATATTTTATAAAAGCTTTAAACCATTTATAAAACGTTTATAAAAATTATTAAATGTTTATAATGTGAACTTTATTAGTTTAACTTTTATTAAATGTTATTTATAAACATTTTTAAAAATGAAATAAATGCTTTTAAATATTTTAAAAGAATTTTAAAAGTGTTTTGAAATATTTTTAAAACATTGTAAAAGCTTTCTAAAAACATTTTTAAACCATTTTAAAACACTTTTAAAACATTTTAAAATGCTTTACGAGTTCTTCAAGAGGTTCTGAAAACGTTTTAAAATATTTTAAAAGTGTTTTGAAACATTTTAAAATAAATCTAAAACATTTTAGAAGTGTTTTGAAACATTTTAAAATAAATTTTAAAAGCGTTTCAAAATATTTTAGAAGCATTTCAAAATATTTTAGAAGTGTTTCAAAATATTTTAAAAGTGTTTTGAAATATCTTGGAAGTGTTTTACAATATTTTGAAATGTTATAAAAATCCTTTAAAACATTTTACAAAATTTTTAAAATATTTTAAATGAGTTTTATAATGTCTTAAATACATTTAAATGTGTTTAAAAGCACGCTATAACATTTTAAAAAGTTTTTTATAATGTTTTTAAAACAATTTTTTTTACGATTTCATTAAAAACATTTACTAAAAATGATTAAACACTTTAAATATTTGATTTAAACATATTAATAAAAATTTAGAATATTTTATAAAATCTTCGAATCATTTATAAAAATTATTGAATGTCAGATTTATAAGCTTAACTTGATAAGCGTTTTACAATATTTTGAAATATTTTAAAATATTTTGAAATGTTATAAAAATCCTTTACAATGTTTTACAAGGTTTTTAAAATATTTTAAAAGAGCTTTATAATGTCTGAATTTTTTTTTAAATGTAGATAGTTCGTTAAAAAAGAATAGACGCAGGCTAAAATTTTGGGTTTTGATATCCGAGAGCATATTTGGATATCCATTTTGGAGATGCAAGCATGGCCCTAGATGCACAAAGTGACGAATTGAGTTCGGAACTCATTTCGGATGATCCGTGAAAAACGAACGGATGCGAATATTGAGGGCTAAACTTTTCGGTTTAAAAATTTGAAAGCATATTTGGATACCCATTTTGGAGATGCAAGCGTGGCCCCACATGCACAAAGTGATGAATTGATTTAGGGACTCATTTTGAACGATCCATAAAAACGAACAGACACAGATATTGGGGTTGAACTTTTCATTTTTGAAATTCTTGAGCATATTTGGATACCCATTTTGGAGATGCAAGTGTGCCCCCACATGAACAAAGTGACGAATTGATTTTGGGACTCGTTTCGGACGATCTTTGAAAACTGAACGAAAGCGGATATTGGGGGTTGAACTTTTCAGTTTTGAAATTCGAGAGCATATTTGGATACCCATTTTGGAGATGCAAGCATGGCCCCGCATGCACAAAGTGATGAATTTATTTCGGGACTGATTTCGGACTATCTGTGAAAAATGAACATATTTGGATATCGGGGGCAGAACTTTTCGGTTTTGAAATCCGAGAGCATATTTGGATACACATTTTGGAGATGCAAGCATTTCCCCACATGCACAAAGTGACAAACTGATTTCAGGACTCATTTCGAATGATCCGTGAAAAACGAACATACGTGGATATCGGGGGCTAAACTTTTCATTTTGAAATCCGAGAGCATATTTGGATAACCATTTCGGAGATGCAAGTATGGCCTCACATGCACAAAGTGACGAATTGATTTAGGGACTCATTTTGGATGATCCGTAAAAAACGAACGGACGCGGTTGTCGGGGGCTAAAATTTTCGTTTTTGAAATCTGAGAGTATATTTGGATACCCATTTTGGAGATGCAAGTGTGCCCCCGCAGGAACAAAATGACAAATTGATTTCGGGATTGATTTCGGATGATCCTTGAAAAATGAACAAATGCGGATATTGGGGGTTGAAATTTTTGGTTTTTAAATTCGAGAGCATATATGGATACCCATTTTGGAGATGAAAGCGTGGCCCCGCATGCACAAAGTGACAAATTTATTTCGGGACTGATTTCAGACGATCCGTGAAAAAGGAACGGACGCGGATATCAGGGGTTGAACTTTTTTGTTTTGAAATCCGAGAGCATATTTGGATACCCATTTTGGAGATGCAAGTGTGGCCCCGCATGCACAAAGTGACAAATCGATTTCGCGACTCATTTCGTATGATCTGTGAAAAACGAATGGACGCAGATAACGGGGTCTGAAATTTTCGATTTTGAAATATTAGAGCATATTTGGATACCCATTTTGGAGATGAAAGCGTGGCCTCGGATGCACAAAGTGACAAATTGAGTTTGGGCCTCATTTTGGACGATCCGTGAAAAATGAAAAGACGTGGATATTGGGGGCTGAACTTTTGGGTTGTGAAATCTGAGAGCATATTTGGATACCCATTTTGGAGATGCAAGTGTGGCCCCATGCACAAAGTGAAAAATTGATTTCGGGACTCATTTCGGATGGTTCGTGAAAAAGGAACAAACGTGGAAGATGGGGCTAAAATTTTCGGTTTTGATATTCGAGAGCATATTTGGGTACCCATTTTGGAGATGCAAGTGTGGCCCCAGATGCACAAAGTGGCAAATTGAGTTCGGACATCATTTCGGATGATCCCTGAAAAACAAAAGGACGCGAATATCAAAGGCTAAACTTTTTAGTTTTAAAATCCGAGAGCATATTTGGATACCTATTTTGGAGATGCAAGTGTGGCCCCGGATGCACAAAGTGACGAATTGATTTCGGGATTCATTTCAGACGATTTGTGAAAAATGAATGAACACAGCTATCGGGGGCTGAACTTTTCAGTTTTGAAATCTGAGAGCATATTTGGATACACTTTTAAAACGTTTTAAAATGCTTTACAAGTTTTTGAAAAGGATTTAAAAATGTTTTAAAACATTTTAAACCTTTTTTAAAATATTGTAAAATCTTTCTAAAAACATTTTAAAACCGTTTTAAAACACTTTTAAAACGTTTTAAAATGCTTTACAAGTTTTTTAAAAGGACTTAAAAACGTTTTAAAACATTTTAAAAGTGTTTTGAAACATTTTAAAATAAATTTAAAACATTTTAGAAGTGTTTTGAAACATTTTAAAATAAATCTTAAAAGCATTTCAAAATATTTTAAAAGCGTTTCAGAATATCTTAAAAGTGTCTTGAAATATCTTGAAAGTGTTTTACAATATTTTGAAATGTTATAAAAATCCTTTAAAACATTTTACAACTTTTTAAAAATATTTTAAAAGAGTTTCATAATTTCTTAAAAACATTTTTAACGTGTTTAAAATCATGTTATAGCATTTTAAAAAGTGTTTTATAATGTTTTTAAAAATATTATTTTTTACGATTTTATTAAAAAGATTTACTAAAAATGATTAAATGCTTTAAATATTTGATTTAAACATATTAATAAGAATTTGGAATATTTTATAAAAGGTTTAAACCATTTTTAAAACATTTATAAAGAATTATTGAATGTCAGCTTTATAAGCTTAACTTTATGAAATATTTTGAAATGTTATAAAAATCCTCTAAAATATTTTACAAAATTTTTAAAAATATTTTAAAAGAGTTTTATGATGTGTTAGAAACATTTTAAACGTGTTTAAAAGCACATTATAACATTTTAAAAAGGGTTTTATAATATTTTTAAAAACGTTTCTTTTTTTACGATTTTATTAAAAACATTTAATAAAAAAATTAAACGCTTTAAATATTTGATTTAAACATATTGAGAAGAATTTAGAATATTCTATAAAAGATTTAAACCATTTATGAAACATTTATAAAAATTATTGCATGTTTATAATGTTAGCTTTATAAGCTTAACTTTTATTAAATTTTATTTAAAAATGTTTTTAAAACCTAAATAAAAGCTTTCAAATATTTTAAATGTGTTTTGAAATGCTTTTCTAACATTGTAAAAGCATTCTGAAAACATTTAAAAACCATTTAAAAACACTTTTAAAACATTTTAAAATGTTTTACAAGTTTTTAAAAAGGATTTAAATATGTTTTAAAACATTTTAAAATGTTTTGAAACATTTTAAAAGTGTTTTGAAGCATTTTAAAAGTGTTTTGAAACATTTTAAAATAAATTTAAAACATTTTAAAAGGGTTTCAAAATATTTAAAAGTGTTTTGAAACATTTTAAAATAAATTTAAAACATTTAAAAGCGTTTCAAAATATTTAAAGTATTTCAAAGTATCTTAAGCGTTTGACAGTATTTTGAAATATTTTGAAATTTATGAATCTTTTCATGATTTAATTGTAAATGTTTAAAGTATGTATCTTAAAGTACTGGCACATAACATTTAAAGTGACTTTTAATGTTTTTAAAGCATTTTTGCGATTTTATAAAAAATGATTAACGCTTTAAATAATTTAATTTAAACATATGTAAACAGAATAATTTATATTTAAACGATTTATAAAACCTTTATAAAAATTATTAAATGTTTATAATGTCAACTTTATTAGCTTAACTTTTATTGAATGTTATTTATAAACATTTTAAAAAATGAAATAAATGATTTTAAATATTTTAAAAGAATTTAAAAGTGTTTTGAAATGTTTTTAAAACATTGTAAAATCTTTCTAAAAACATTTTAAAACCATTTTAAAACATTTTAAAACCATTTTAAAATGCTTTAGTTCTTGAGAGGATTTACAACGTTTTAAAACATTTTAAAATGCCTTACAAGTTCTTCAAGAGGTTCTGAAAACGTTTTAAAACATTTTAAAAGCATTTTGAAACATTTTAAAATAAATTTAAAACATTTTAGAAGTGTTTTGAAACATTTTAAAATAAATTTTAAAAGCGTTTCAAAATATTTTAGAAGCATTTCAAAATATTTTAGAACTATTTCAAAATATTTTAAAAGTGTTTTAAAATATCTTGAAAGTGTTTTACATTATTTTGAAATGTTATAAAAATCCTTTAAAACATTTTACAAATTTTTAAAAATATTTTAAACGAGTTTTATAATGTCTTAAATACATTTAAATGTTTTTAAAAGCACGCTATAACATTTTAAAAAGTTTTTTATAATGTTTTTAAAACAATATTTTTTACGATTTCACTAAAAATATTTACTAAAAATTATTAAACGCTTTAAATATTTTATTTAAACATATTAATAAAAATTTAGAATATTTTATAAAAGCTTTAAACCATTTATAAAAATTATTGAATGTTAGATTTATAAGCTTAACTTGATAAGCGTTTTACAATATTTTAAAATATTTTAAAATATTTTGAAATGTTATAAAAATCCTTTAAAATATTTTACAAAGTTTTTAAAATATTTTAAAAGAGCTTTATAATGTCTGAAAAACATTTTACACGTAGATAGTTCGTTAAAAAAGAATAGACGCAGGCTAAACTTTTCGGTTTTGATATCCGAGAGCATATTTGGATACCCATTTTGGAGATGCAAGCGTGGCCTTAGATGCACAAAGTGACAAATTGAGTTTGGACCTCATTTCGAATGATCTGTGAAAAACGAACGGATGCGAATATCGAGGGCTAAAATTTTCGGTTTAAAAATTCGAGAGCATATTTGGATACCCATTTTGGAGATGCAAGCGTGGCCCCACATGCACAAAGTGATGAATTGATTTAGGGACTCATTTCGAACGATCCATAAAAAACGAACAGACGCAGATATCGGGGTTGAAATTTTCATTTGTGAAATTGGAGAGCATATTTGGATACCCATTTTGGAGATGCAAGTGTGCCCCTGCATGAACAAAGGGACGAGTTGATTTTGGGACTCATTTCGGATGATCTTTGAAAACTGAACGAAAGCAGATATTGGGGGTTGAAATTTTCAGTTTTGAAATGCGAGAGCATATTTGGATACCCATTTTGGAGATGCAAGCGTGGCCCCGCGTGCACAAAGTGATGAATTTATTTCGAGACTGATTTCGGACTATCTGATGCAGGCCTAAACCTGCAGCCCAGAATCTTCAATCATTTGCTATGCATATAAGTATACATCTCACCCAAAATAAAACTTCACCTCTGGCCATTCCCAATTCTCAATCCGAAAGCTTAAAATCCCTCAATCAAATTCTTCCATTCCCCTCTCAATTCCCATTCATTTCAAACATCCACATATGGCTATATTTAAAAGTCACAAACAAATGCATCAATGTGTTTAATACCACTGTAACACAATGTAAGCAAGACTCAAATTTGTTTCTTTTGATAACTGCGCTCCCAATTGATATTTGATCAGAATTCAATTTAAAGTAAAACAATCTGGCCTATGCCATTTAAATTACCTCCATCCAGCTGAATAACGCAGACTTCAGTCTTTCATCTAAATTGGGTCTTCAATTGCAATCAGCCAGTGCTCTTTGCACACCAAATTTGCTCTTACGCTGTTCAAAAATTGTAAACACACTCAATATGATAAAGTATTGGTAGCACTTAGAGTTTTTCTGCGTTGTGTCTTTGCATCAGTTTGCCATCGAATTATACAATTCAATGTTCTTTGCTTCCCTACGCTTATGTATACATTACAATCTCTAGGATCGATTTTCCACAAGGTGCTGGTTTCCTAAACTTCTTTTCAACTTGCATTATGTTAAAACGGTGTTCAATATATTTAATATGATATAAACAAATGGTGTTTATATGCCCACAGCGTTTCATTCCTTCAACTGGATTTTCCATCACCACGGATCGGTCTCCATGGTTCATACATCTTTATGATGGCATCACTCATTTAACGCTTCCATACAATTACCATTTAAATGCTGTGTCAACTCTGTGGTAATTTTACAATGGGATTTGGTTATTAACAAAAGAACCGGTTTGAAAAAACACAATCCAACAACTTACTGTTCACCGAAGCTTCCGCGTTTCTGAAGAGGCTGCACCCATCTCTCTCTGCTTGCCCAACTTTTAACGCTGCCAACACACCGATTTCCAAACCTGGTTAACACTTCTCAGTCCACCGTTCTAGTTTTGTAAAGTACTCCTTACCCGAACTGCTCCAGTTGGGTTGACTGTGCATTTGTAAGATCTGCATCTATTTAAATTGTAACGTAATTTCTTCACATCGCCATTTCAATCTTTATTACTGTTTCATTTGTCAATCGACAGGAAAATAGATTTTATCAATTACAAATCTCTGCATACATTCCAGAAGATGCAAAATACCAGTTTCTACATCAGAAAGACCAATTTCGTTACTGCTTTTTGTCCTACAGCATCGATTCATTTAATTTGAATCGACTCTTCAACGTTTTCACCGATCTCTGTTCAAAGTTAAACCTGAACGCTTCTTGGTTCTTCCGGAACTCATGACTTCATACTCACTAGCGCTCTCCTTTATACTTTTATTGTTGTCCATCAAACTACAGATCGAGATAAAGTGATCCATTCATTTGACATAAATAAGCTCATGCGTGGATTTATTTAACACAGCTTTACCATTATACTTAGTAGTCATCATATCAACGTTAAATAGCATCGAATCATTTCGATTATGCAAAGCCTTATGTCAGAGATTAATTCCCAGTTTCAAACACATTCACACACTCAAATTCAACATGCTCATATGACTCAAAAGTTACAATCCTCATATATATATAAAAAAAACAAACACTTACAAGAACTTTCGATTCATGGCCAGATATTCAACATTTAGGCCCTTACAATTGCTAGAGGCTTACAGCCTTGCTGATCAAGCCTGCTTTCAATCACACTCTCACACTCTCAAGTGTCTCATTTTCCTTTGAGACCTTCTAATTTATACAAATTAAAAATGCACTAAATTAAGCTCTATCCCATTAAAATCTCAATAAATCCCTAAATCTCTCAACATCCCTAAAAGATAGATTTTTATCCCTAAAACTTAGAAACTAATTCCAACTTAGGCTCCATCATTAATTATAAATAATCTAGAAACTAATTTCTCTCACATTTACAAATTCTCACAAATAATTAATTAAAATATAATTAATCACTCAAAATTTAATATTTCTTCAAAACATGAAACCCCCTAGCTTAGATAAAATACAAGGTGTTTTTCGGAGCTAATGCTCCTGCATCACTATCCGTGAAAAATGAATAGACGTGGATATCGGGGGCAAAACTTTTCAGTTTTGAAATCCGAGAGCATATTTGGATACACATTTTGGAGATGCAAGCGTGGCCTCACATGCACAAAGTGACGAATTGATTTAGGGACTCATTTTGGATGATCCGTAAAAAACGAACAGACGCGGATGTCGGGGGCTAAAATTTTCGTTTTTGAAATATGAGAGTATATTTGGATACCCATTTTGGAGATGCAAGTGTGCCCCCGCAGGAACACAATGACGAATTGATTTCGGGATTCATTTTGGATGATCCTTGAAAAATGAACAAATGCGGATATTAGGGGTTGAAATTTTCGGTTTTTAAATTCGAGAGCATATCTGGATACCCATTTTGGAGATGAAGGCGTGGCCTCGCATGCACAAAGTGACAAATTTATTTCGGGACTGATTTCAGACGATCCGTGAAAAACGAACGGACACGGATATCAGGGGTTGAATTTTTTGGTTTTGAAATCCGAGAGCATATTTGGATACCCATTTTGGAGATGCAAGTGTGGCCTCCATGCACAAAGTGACAAATCGATTTCGCGACTCATTTCGGAGGATCCGTGAAAAACGAATAGACGCAGATAACGGGGGCTGAAATTTTCGATTTTGAAATATGAGAGCATATTTGGATACCCATTTTGGAGATGAAAGCGTGGCCTCGGATGCACAAAGTGATAAATTGAGTTTGGGCCTCATTTTGGATGATCTGTGAAAAACGAATGGACGTGAATATTTGGGGCTAAAATTTTCAGTTTTGAAATTTGAGAGCATATTTGGATACCCATTTTGGAGATGCAAGCGTGGCCCCGCATGCACAAAGTGAAAAATTGATTTCGGGACTCATTTCTGATGGTTCGTGAAAAAAGAATAGACGTGGAAAATGGGGCTAAACTTTTCGGTTTTGATATCCGAGAGCATATTTGGATACCCATTTTGGAGATGCAAGTGTGGCCCCAGATGCACAAAGTGACGAATTGAGTTCGCACCTCATTCCGGATGATCCGTGCAAAACAAACGGACGCAATATCGAGGGCTAAAATTTTCGTTTTTAAAATCCGAGAGCATATTTGGATAACTATTTTGGAGATGCAAGTGTGGCCCCGGATGCACAAAGTGACGAATTGATTTCGGGATTCATTTCAGACGATTTGTGAAAAATGAATGAACATAGATATCGAGGGCTGAACTTTTCGGTTTTGAAATCTGAGAGCATATTTGGATACATTTTTAAAACGTTTTAAAATTCTTTACAAGTTTTTGAAAAGGATTTAAAAACGTTTTAAAACATTTTAAACCTTTTTTAAAATATTGTAAAAGCTCTCTAAAAACATTTTTAAACGATTTTAAAACGTTTTAAAATGCTTTACAAGTTTTTTAAAAGGATTTAAAAACGTTTTAAAACATTTTAAAAGTGTTTTGAAGCATTTTAAAATAAATTTAAAACATTTTAGAAGTGTTTTGAAACATTTTAAAATAAATCTTAAAAGCATTTCAAAATATTTTAGAAGCGTTTCAGAATATCTTAAAAGTGTTTTGAAATATCTTGAAAGTGTTTTACAATATTTTGAAATGTTATAAAAATCCTTTAAAACATTTTACAACTTTTTAAAAATATTTTAAAAGAGTTTCATACTGTCTTTAAAACATTTTTAACGTGTTTAAAATCATGCTATAGCATTTTAAAAAGTGTTTTATAATGTTTTCAAAAATATTATTTTTTACGATTTTATTAAAAAGATTTACTAAAAATGATTAAACGCTTTAAATATTTGATTTAAACACATTAATAAGAATTTGGAATATTTTATAAAAGGTTTAAACCATTTTTAAAACATTTATAAAAATTATTGAATGTCAGCTTTATAAGCTTAACTTTATGAAATATTTTGAAATATTTTGACATGTTATAAAAATCCTCTAAAATATTTTAGAATTTTTTTAAAAATATTTTAAAAGAGTTTTATGATGTGTTAAAAACATTTTAAACGTGTTTAAAAGCACATTATAACATTTTAAAAATGGTTTTATAATATTTTTAAAAACGTTTCTTTTTTTACGATTTTATTAAAAACATTTAATAAAAAGATTAAACGCTTTAAATATTTGATTTAAACATATTGAGAAGAATTTATAATATTTTATAAAATATTTAAACCATTTATGAAACATTTATAAAAATTATTGCATGTTTATAATGTTAGCTTTAGAAGCTTAACTTTTATTAAATTTTATTTAAAAACGTTTTTAAAACCTAAATAAATGCTTTCAAATATTTTAAATGTGTTTTGAAATGTTTTTCTAACATTGTAAAAGCATTCTGAAAACATTTTTAAACCATTTTAAAACACTTTTAAAACGTTTTAAAATGTTTTACAAGTTTTTAAAAAGGATTTAAATATGTTTTAAAACATTTTAAAAATGTTTTGAAACATTTGACAATATTTTGAAATATTTTGAAATTTATAAAAATCTTTTAAAACATTTTACAAATTTTTAAAAATATTTTAAAAGAGTTTTATGATGTCTTCAAAACATTTTAAAAGCACATTATAACATTTTAAAAAGTGTTTTATAATGTTTCTAAAAATGTTTTTTTTACGATTTTATTAAATGTCTTTATTTTAAAACAATTTTAATATAAATTTAAAATATTTTAGAAGTGTTTTGAAACATTTAAAAATAAATTTAAAACATTTTAAAAGCGTTTCAAAATATTTTACAAGTGTTTTACAATATCTTGCAAGCGTTTTTTACAATATTTTGAAATTTTTTGAATGATTTTGAAATATTTTGAAATGTTATAAAAATCCTTTAAAACATTTTACAAATTTGTAAAAATATTTTAAACGAGTTTTATAATGTCTTAAAAACATTTTAAATGTGTCTAAAAGCACGTTATAACATTTTAAAAAGTGTTTTATAATGTTTTTAAAAACGTTTTTTTTTTTGCGATTTTATTAAAAATGATTAAACGCTTTAAATATTTGATTTAAGCATATTAATAAGAATTTAGAATATTTTATAAAAGCTTTAAACCATTTATAAAATGTTTATAATGTCAAATTTATTAGTTTAAATTTTATTAAATGTTATTTATAAACATTTTTAAAAATGAAATAACTGCTTTTAAATATTTTAAAGGAATTTTAAAAGTGTTTTGAAATGTTTTTAAAGCATTGTAAAAGCTTCCTAAAAACATTTTTAAACAATTTTAAAACACTTTTAAAACATTTTAAAATGCTTTACAAGTTATTCAAGAGGTTCTGAAAACGTTTTAAAACATTTTAAAGTGTTTTGAAACATTTTAAAATAAATTTAAAACATTTTAGAAGTGTTTTGAAACATTTTAAAATAAATTTTAAAAGCGTTTCAAAATATTTTAGAAGTGTTTCAAAATATTTTAAAAGTGTTTTAAAATATCTTGGAAGTGTTTTACAATATTTTGAAATGTTATAAAAATCCTTTAAAACATTTTACAAATTTTTAAAATATTTTAAACGAGTTTTATAATGTCTTAAATACATTTAAATGTGTTTAAAAGCACGCTATAACATTTTAAAAAGTTTTTTATAATGTTTTTAAAACAATCTTTTTTACGATTTCATTAAAAACATTTACTAACAATTATTAAACGCTTAAAATATTTGATTTAAACATATTAATAAAAATTTAGAATATTTTATAAAAGCTTTAAACCATTTATAAAAACTATTGAATGTCAGATTTATAAGCTTAACTTGATAAGCGTTTTACAATATTTTGAAATATTTTAAAATATTTTGAAATGTTATAAAAATCCTTTAAAATATTTTACAAAGTTTTTAAAATATTTTAAAAGAGCTTTATAATGTCTTAAAAACATTTTAAACGTAGATAGTTCGTTAAAAAAGAATAGACGCTGGCTAAACTTTTCGGTTTTGATATTCGAGAGCATATTTGGATACCCATTTTGGAGATGCAAGCGTGGCCCCAGATGCACAAAGTGACAAATTGAGTTCTGACCTCATTTCAGATGATCCGTGAAGAACGAACGGATGCGAATATCGAGGGCTAAAATTTTTAGTTTAAAAATTCGAGAGCATATTTGGATATCCATTTTGGAGATGCAAGCGTGGCCCCACATGCACAAAGTGATGAATTGATTTAGGGACTCATTTCGAACGATCCATAAAAAGCAAACAGACGCAGATATCGGGGTTGAAATTTTCATTTTTGAAATTCGAGAGCATATTTGGATACCCATTTTGGAGATGCAAGTGTGCCCCCACATGAACAAGGTGACGAATTGATTTTGGGACTCATTTCGGACGATCTTTGAAAACTGAACGAAAGCGGATATTGGGGGTTGAAATTTTCAGTTTTGAAATTTGAGAGCATATTTGGATACCCATTTTGGACATGCAAGCGTGGCCCCGCATGCACAAAGTGATGAATTTATTTCGGGACTGATTTTGGACTATCCGTGAAAAATGAACAAATGTGGATATCGGGGGCAGAACTTTTCGGTTTTGAAATCCGAGAGCATATTTGGATACACATTTTGGAGATGCAAGCGTTTCCCCACATGCACAAAGTGAAAAATTGATTTCAGGACTCATTTCGGATGATCCGTGAAAAATGAACATACGTGGATATCGGGGGCTAAACTTTTCAGTTTTGAAATCCAAGAGCATATTTGGATAACCATTTTGGAGATGCAAGCGTGGCCTCACATGCAAAGTGACGAATTGATTTAGGGACTCATTTTGGATGATCCGTAAAAAATGAACGGACGCGGATGTCGGGGGCTAAAATTTTCGTTTTTGAAATCTGAGAGTATATTTAGATACCCATTTTGGAGATGCAAGTGTGCCCCCGCAGGAACAAAATGACGAATTGATTTCGGGATTCATTTTCGATGATCCTTGAAAAATGAACAAATGCAGATATTGGGGGTTGAAATTTTCGGTTTTTAAATTCGAGAGCATATCTGGATACCCATTTTGGAGATGAAAGCGTGGCCCCGCATGCACAAAGTGACAAATTTATTTCGGGACTGATTTCAGACGATCCGTGAAAACCGAACGGACGCGGATATCAGTGGTTGAAATTTTTGGTTTCGAAATCCGAGAGCATATTTGGATACCCATTTTGGAGATGCAAGTGTGACCTCGCATGCACAAAGTGACAATTCGATTTCGCGACTCATTTCGGATGATCCGTGAAAAACGAATAGACGCAGATAACAGGGGCTGAAATTTTCGATTTTGAAATATGAGAGCATACTTGGATATCCATTTTGGAGATGAAAGCGTGGCCTCGGATGCACAAAGTGACAAATTGAGTTTGGGCCTCATTTTGGACGATCTGTGAAAAACGAACGGACGCGAATATCGGGGGCTAAACTTTTCGGTTTTGAAATCTGAGAGCATATTTGGATACCGATTTTGGAGATGCAAGCGTGGCCCCAGATGAAAAAAGTGACGAATCGACTTCGGGACTCAATTGAGACGATCCATGAAAAATGAAAAGATGTGGATATCGAGGGCTGAACTTTTCGGTTGTGAAATCTGAGAGCATATTTGGATACCCATTTTGGAGATGCAAGCGTGGCCGCGCATGCACAAAGTGACAAATTGATTTTGGGACTCATTTCGGATGGTTCGTGAAAAAAGAATAGATGTGGAAGATGGGGCTAAACTTTTCAATTTTGATATCCGAGAGCATATTTGGATACCCATTTTGGAGATGCAAGTGTGGCCCCAGATGCACAAAGTGACGAATTGAGTTCACACCTCATTTCGGATGATCCGTGAAAAACAAACGGACGCGAATATCGAGGGCTAAAATTTTTGGTTTTATAATCCGAGAGCATATTTGGATAACTATTTTGGAGATGCAAGTGTGGCCCCGGATGCACAAAGTGACGAATTGATTTCGGGATTCATTTCAGACGATTTCTGAAAAATGAATGAACACAGATATCGGGGGCTGAAATTTTCGGTTTTGAAATCTAAGAGCATATTTGGGTACACTTTTAAAACGTTTTAAAATGCTTTTCAAGTTTTTGAAAAGGATTTAAAAACGTTTTAAAACATTTTAAACCTTTTTTAAAATATTGTAAAAGCTTTCTAAAAACATTTTTAAACACTTTTAAAATGTTTTAAAATGCTTTACAAGTTTTTTAAAAGGATTTAAAAACGTTTTAAAACATTTTAAAAGTGTTTTGAAACATTTTAAAATAAATTTAAAACATTTTAGGAATGTTTTGAAACATTTTAAAATAAATCTTAAAAGCATTTCAAAATATTTTAAAAGCGTTTCAGAATATCTTAAAAGTGTTTTGAAATATCTTGAAAGTGTTTTACAATATTTTGAAATGTTATAAAAATCCTTTAAAACATTTTACAACTTTTTAAAAATATTTTAAAAGAGTTTCATAATGTCTTAAAAACATTTTTAGCGTGTTTAAAATCATGTTATAGCATTTTAAAAAGTGTTTTATAATGTTTTTAAAAATATTATTTTTTACGATTTTATTAAAAAGATTTACTAAAAATGATTAAACGCTTTAAATATTTGATTTAAACATATTAATAAGAATTTGGAATATTTTATAAAAGGTTTAAACCATTTTTAAAACATTTATACAAATTATTGAATGTCATCTTTATAAGCTTAACTTTATGAAATATTTTGAAATATTTTGAAATGTTATAAAAATCCTCTAAAATATTTTACAATTTTTTTTAAAATATTTTAAAAGAGTTTTATGATGTGTTAAAAACATTTTAAATGTGTTTAAAAGCACATTATAACATTTTAAAAAGGGTTTTATAGTATTTTTAAAAACGTTTCTTTTTTTACGATTTTATTAAAAATATTTAATAAAAAGATTAAACGCTTTAAATATTTGATTTAAACATATTGAGAAGAATTTAGAATATTTTATAAAAGATTTAAACCATTTATGAAACATTTATAAAAATTATTGCATGTTTATAATGTTAGCTTTATAAGCTTAACTTTTATTAATTTTTTTTTTAAAACGTTTTTAAAACCTAAATAAAAGCTTTCAAATATTTTAAATGTGTTTTGAAATGTTTTTCTAACATTGTAAAAGCATTCTGAAAACATTTAAAAACCATTTTAAAACAATTTTAAAATGTTTTAAAATGTTTTACAAGTTTTTAAAAAGGATTTAAATATGTTTTAAAACATTTTAAAAGTGTTTTGAAACATTTTAAAAGCGTTTCAAACTATTTAAAAGTGTTCAAAAATATCTTAAGTGTTTGAAAATATTTTGAAATATTTTGAAATTTATAAAAATCTTCTAAAACATTTAAAAAAATTTTAAAAAATTTTTAAAAGAGTTTTATGATGTCTTCAAAACATTTTAAAAGCACATTATAACATCTTAAAAAGCGTTTTATAGTGTTTCTAAAAACGTTTTTTTTACGATTTTATTAAATGTGTTTATTTTAAAACACTTTTAATATAAATTTAAAATATTTTAGAAGTGTTTTGAAACATTTAAAAATAAATTTAAAACATTTTAAAAGCATTTCAAAATATTTCGGGACTAATTTCGGACTATCCGTGAAAAATGAACAGACGTGGATATCGAGGGCAGAACTTTTCGGTTTTGAAATCCGAGAGCATATTTGGATACACATTTTGGAGATGCAAGCGTTTCCCCACATGAACAAAGTGACAAATTGATTTCAGGACTCATTTCGGATGATCCGTGAAAAACGAACATACGTGGATATCGAGGGCTAAACTTTTCAGTTTTGAAATCCTAGAGCATATTTGGATAACCATTTTGGAGATGCAAGCGTGGCCTCACATGCACAAAGTGACGAATTAATTTAGGGACTCATTTTGAATGATCCGTAAAAAACGAACGGACGCGGATGTCAGGGGCTAAAATTTTCGTTTTTGAAATCTGAGAGTATATTTGGATACCCATTTTGGAGATGCAAGTGTGCCCCCGCAAGAACAAAATGACGAATTGATTTCGGGATTCATTTTGGATGATCCTTGAAAAATGAACAAATGCGGATATTGGGGGTTGAAATTTTCGGTTTTTAAATTCGAGGGCATATATGGATACCCAATTTGGAGATGAAAGTGTGGCCCCGCATGAACAAAGTGACAAATTTATTTCGGGACTGATTTCAGACGATCCGTGAAAAACAAACGGACGCGGATATCAGGGGTTGAACTTTTTGGTTTTGAAATCCGAGAGCATATTTGGATACCCATTTTGGAGATGCAAGTGAGGCCCCGCATGCACAAAGTGACAAATCGATTTCGTGACTCATTTCGGATGATCTGTGAAAAACAAATAGACGCAGATAACGGGGGCTGAAATTTTCGATTTTGAAATATGAGAGAATATTTGGATACCCATTTTGGAGATGAAAGCGTGGCCTCAGATGCACAAAGTGACAAATTGAGTTTGGGCCTCATTTTGGACGATCCGTGAAAAATGAAAAGACGTGGATATCGGGGGCTGAAATTTTCGGTTGTGAAATCTGAGAGCATATTTGGATACCCATTTTGGAGATGCAAGCATGGCCCCGCATGCATAAAGTGACAAATTGATTTCGGGACTCATTTCGGATGGTTCGTGAAAAAATAATAGACGTGGAAGATGGGGCTAAACTTTTCGGTTTTGATATCCGAGAGCATATTTGGATACCCATTTTGGAGATGCAAGTGTGGCCCCAGATGCTCAAAGTGACGAATTGAGTTCGGACCTCATTTCGGATGATCCGTGAAAAACAAACGGACGCGAATATCGACGGCTACACTTTTCAGTTTTAAAATCCGAGAGCATATTTGGATACCTATTTTGGAGATGCAAGTGTGGCCCCGGATGCACAAAGTGACGAATTGATTTCGGGATTCATTTCAGACGATTTGTGAAAAATGAATGAACACAGCTATCGGGGGCTGAACTTTTCGGTTTTGAAATGTGAGAGCATATTTGCATACACTTTTAAAACGTTTTAAAATTCTTTACAAGTTTTTGAAAAGGATTTAAAAACGTTTTAAAACATTTTAAACCCTTTTTAAAATATTGTAAAAGCTTTCTAAAAACATTTTTGAAAGTGTATTACAATATTTTGAAATGTTATAAAAATCCTTTAAAACATTTTACAACTTTTAAAAAATATTTTAAAAGAGTTTCATAATGTCTTAAAAACATTTTTAACGTGTTTAAAATCATGTTATAGCATTTTAAAAAGTGTTTTATAATGTTTTTAAAAATATTATTTTTTACGATTTTATTAAAAAGATTTACTAAAAATGATTAAACGCTTTAAATATTTGATTTAAACATATTAATAAGAGTTTGGAATATTTTATAAAAGGTTTAAACCATTTTTAAAACATTTATAAAAATTATTGAATGTCAGCTTTATAAGCTTAACTTTATGAAATATTTTGAAATGTTATAAAAATCCTCTAAAATATTTTTCAAAAGAGTTTTATAATGTCTTAAATACATTTAATTGTGTTTAAAAGCACGCTATAACATTTTAAAAAGTTTTTTATAATGTTTTTAATTTTTTTTTTTTACGATTTCATTAAAAACATTTACTAAAAATGATTAAACGCCTTAAATATTTGATTTAAACATATTAACAAAAATTTAGAATATTTTAGAAAAGCTTTAAACCATTTATAAATATTATTGAATGTCAGATTTATAAGCTTAACTTGATAAGCGTTTTACAATATTTTGAAATATTTTAAAATATTTTGAAATTTTACAAAAATCCTTTAAAATATTTTACAAATTTTTTAAAATATTTTAAAAGAGCTTTATAATGTCTGAAAAACATTTTAAACGTAGATAGTTCGTTAAAAAAGAATAGACACAGGATAAACTTTTCGGTTTTGATATCCAAGAGCATATTTGGATACCCATTTTAGAGATGCAAGTGTGGCCCCAGATGCACAAAGTGACGAATTGAGTTCGGACCTCATTTCAGATGATCCGTGAAAAACGAACGAATGCGAATATCGAGGGCTAAACTTTTCGGTTTAAAAATTCGAGAGCATATTTGGATACCCATTTTGGAGATGCAAGCGTGGCCCCACATGCACAAAGTGATGAATTGATTTAGGAACTCATTTCGAACGATCCATAAAAAACGAACAGACGAAGATATCGGGGTTGAAATTTTCATTTTTGAAATTTGAGAGCATATTTGGATACCAATTTTGGAGATGCAAGTGCGCCCCTGCATGAACAAAGTGATGAATTGATTTTGGGACTCATTTCGAACGATCTTTGAAAACTGAACGAAAGCGGATATTGGGGGTTGAACTTTTCAGTTTTGAAATTCGAGAGCATATTTGGATACCCATTTCGGAGATGCAAGCGTGGCCCCGCATGCACAAAGTGATGAATTGATTTCAGGACTCATTTCGGATGATCCGTGAAAAATGAACATACGTGGATATCGTGGGCTAAACTTTTCAGTTTTGAAATCCAAGAGCATATTTGGATAGCCATTTTGGAGATGCAAGCATGGCCTCACATGCACAAAGTGACGAATTGATTTAGGGACTCATTTTGGATGATCTGTAAAAAACGAACGGAGCGGATGTCGGGGGCTAAAATTTTCGTTTTTGAAATCTGAGAGTATATTTGGATACCCATTTTGGAGATGCAAGTGTGCCCCCACAGGAACAAAATGACGAATTGATTTCAGGATTCATTTTGGATGATCTTTGAAAAATGAACAAATGCGAATATTGGGGGTTGAAATTTTCGGTTTTTAAATTCGAGAGCATATCTGGATACCCTTTTTGGAGATAAAAGCGTGGCCCCGCATGCACAAAGTGACAAATTTATGTCGGGACCGATTTCAGACGATCCATGAAAAACGAACGGACGCGGATATCAGGGGTTGAAATTTTTTGGTTTTGAAATCCGAGAGCATATTTCGATACCCATTTTGGAGATGCAAGTGTGGCCCCGCATGCACAAAGTGACAAATCGATTTCGCGACTCATTTCGGATGATCTGTGAAAACCGAATAGACGCAGATAAGGGGGGCTGAAATTTTCGATTTTGAAATATGAGAGCATATTTGGATACCCATTTTGGAGATGAAAGCGTGGCCTCAGATGCACAAAGTGACAAATTTAGTTTGGGCCTCATTTTGGACGATCCGTGAAAAACGAACGGACACGAATATCGGGGGCTAAACTTTTTGAATTTAAAATCGTAGAGCATATTTGGATACCCATTTTGGAGATGCAAGCGTGGCCCCAGATGAACAAAGTGACGAATTGACTTCGGGACTCAATTCAGACGATCCGTGAAAAATGAAAAGATATGGATATCAGGGGCTGAAATTTTCGGTTGTAAAATCTGAGAGCATATTTGGATACCCATTTTGGAGATGCAAGCGTGGCCCCGCATGCACAAAGTGACAAATTGATTTCAGGACTCATTTCAGATGGTTCGTGAAAAAATAACAGACGTGGAAGATGGGGCTAAACTTTTCAGTTTTGATATCCGAGAGCATATTTGGATACCCATTTTGGAGATGCAAGTGTGGCCCCAGATGCACAAAGTGACGAATTGAGTTTGCACCTCATTTCGGCTGATCCGTGAAAAACAAACGGACGCGAATATCGAGGGCCAAAATTTTCGGTTTTAAAATCCGAGAGCATATTTGGATACCTATTTTGGAGATGCAAGTGTGGCCCCGGATGCACAAAGTGACGAATTGATTTCGGGATTCATTTCAGACAATTTATGAAAAATGAATGAACATAGATATCGGGGGCTAAACTTTTCGGTTTTGAAATATGAGAGCATATTTGGATACACTTTTAAAACGTTTTAAAATGCTTTACAAGTTTTGGAAAAGGATTTAAAAATGTTTTAAAATATTTTAAACCTTTTTTAAAATATTGTAAAAGCTTTCTAAAAACATTTTTAAACAATTTTAAAACACTTTTAAAACGTTTTAAAATGCTTTACAAGTTTTTTAAAAGGATTTAAAATTTTTTTAAAACATTTTAAAAGTGTTTTGAAACATTTTAAAATAATTTTAAAACATTTTAGAAGTGTTTTGAAACATTTTAAAATAAATCTTAAAAGCATTTCAAAATATTTTAAAAGCGTTTCAGAATATCTTAAAAGTGTTTTGAAATATCTTGAAAGTGTTTTACAATATTTTGAAATGTTATAAAAATCCTTTAAAACATTTTACAACTTTTTAAAAATATTTTAAAAGAGTTTCATAATGTCTTAAAAACATTTTTAACGTGTTTAAAATCATGTTATAGCATTTTAAAGTGTTTTATAATGTTTTTAAAAATATTATTTTTTACGATTTTATTAAAAAGATTTACTAAAAATGATTAAACGCTTTAAATATTTGATTTAAACATATTAATAAGAATCTGGAATATTTTATAAAAGTTTTAAACCATTTTTAAAACATTTATAAAAATTATTGAATGTCAGCTTTATAAGCTTAACTTTATGAAATATTTTGAAATATTTTTAAAAAAGGTTTTATAATATTTTTAAAAACGTTTCTTTTTTAACGATTTTATTAGAAACATTTAATAAAAGGATTAAACGCTTTAAATATTTTATTTAAACATATTGAGAAGAATTTAGAATATTTTATAAAAGATATAAACCATTTATGAAACATTTATAAAAATTATTGCATGTTTATACTGTTAGCTTTATAAGCTTAACTTTATTAAATTTTATTTAAAAACGTTTTTAAAACCTAAATAAATGCTTTCAAATATTTTAAATGTCTTTCAAAATGTTTTTCTAACATTGTAAAAGCATTCTGAAAACATTTTAAAACCATTTTAAAACACTTTTAAAACGTTTTAAAATGTTTTAGAAGTTTTTAAAAAGGATTGAAATATGTTTTAAATCATTTTAAAAGTGTTTTGAAACATTTTAAAATAAATTTAAAACATTTTAAAAGTGTTTTGAAAATTTTTAAAATAAATTTAGAACATTTTAAAAGTGTTCTGAAGCATTTTAAAAGTGTTTTGAAACATTTTAAAATAAATTTAAAACATTTTAAAAGCATTTCAAAATATTTAAAAGTATTCAAAAATATCTTAAGCGTTTGACAATATTTTGAAATATTTTGAAATTTATAAAAATCTTTTAAAACATTTTACAAATTTTTAAAAATATTTTAAAAGAGTTTTAGATGTCTTCAAAACATTTTAAAAGCACATTATAACATTTTAAAAAGTTTTTAATAATGTCTCTAAAAACGTTTTTTTTACGATTTTATTAAATGTGTTTATTTTAAAACACTTTTAATATAAATTTAAAATATTTTAGAAGCGATTTGAAACATTTAAAAATAAATTTAAAACATTTCAAAAGCGTCTTAGAATATTTTACAAGTGTTTTAAAATATCTTGAAAGCGTTTTTTACAATATTTTGAAATTTTTTGAATGATTTTGAAATATTTTGAAATGTTATAAATATCCTTTAAAACATTTTACAAATTTGTAAAAATATTTTAAACAAGTTTTATAATGTCTTAAATACATTTAAATGTGTTTAAAAGCAAGCTATAACATTTTAAAAAGTTTTTTTATATTGTTTTTAAAACAATCTTTTTTAAGATTTCATTAAAAACATTTACTAAAAATGATTAAACGCTTTAAATATTTGATTTAAACATATTAATAAAAATTTAGAATATTTTATAAAAGCTTTAAACCATTTATAAAAATTATTGAATGTCAAATTTATAAGCTTAACTTGATAAGTGTTTTACAATATTTTGAAATATTTTAAAATATTTTGAAATCCGAGAGCATATTTGGATACCCATTTTGGAGATGCAAGCGTGGCCCCAGATGAACAAAGTGACGAATTGACTTCGGACTCGATTCGAGACGATCGTGAAAAATTAAAAAGACGTGAATCTCGGGGGGATGGAGATTTTCGGTTAATGAAATACGAGAGCATATTTGGATAACCATTTGGAGAATCTGACGTGCAACGCATGCCAGTGACAAGAATGAATTGATTTTGGGACTCATTTCGGATGGTTCGTGAAAAAAGAACAGACGTGGAAGATGGGGCTAAAATTTTCGGTTTTGATATCCGAGAGCATATTTGGATACCCATTTTGGAGATGCAAGTGTGGCCCCAGATGCACAAAGTTACGAATTGAGTTCGGACCTCATTTCGGACGATCCGTGAAAAACAAAAGGACACGAATATCGAGGGCTAAATTTTTTTATTTTAAAATCCGAGAACATATTTGGATACCTATTTTGGAGATGCAAGTGTGGCCCCGGATGCACAAAGTGACGAATTGATTTCGGGATTCATTTCAGACGATTTGTGAAAAATGAATGAACACAGATTTGTAAAAGTGTTTTGAAACATTTTAAAATAAATTTAAAACATTTTAAAAGCGTTTCAAAATATTTAAAACTGTTCAAAAATATCTTAAGCCTTTGACAATATTTTGAAATTTATAAAAATCTTTTAAAACATTTAAAAATATTTTAAAAATATTTTAAAAGAGTTTTATGATGTCTTCAAAACATTTTAAAAGCACATTATAACATTTTAAAAAGTGTTTTATAATGTTTCTAAAAATGTTTTTTTTACAATTTTATTAAATGTGTTTATTTTAAAACACTTTTAATATAAATTTAAAATATTTTAGAAGTGTTTTGAAACATTTAAAAATAAATTTAAAACATTTTAAAAGCGTTTCAAAATATTTTACAAGCGTTTTAAAATATCTTGAAAGTGTTTTTTACAATATTTTGAAATATTTTGAAATGTTATAAAAATCCTTTAAAATATTTTCCAAATTTGTAAAAATAT
Organism: Pinus albicaulis; assembly: GCA_034641835.2. NCBI lineage: Eukaryota > Viridiplantae > Streptophyta > Pinopsida > Pinales > Pinaceae > Pinus > Pinus albicaulis. Next base: position 226,983 of record JAXQQM020071623.1, read on the forward strand.
TTTAAACGAGTTTTATAATGTCTTAAAAACGTTTTAAATGTGTTTAAAAGCACGTTATAACATTTTAAAAAGTGTTTTATAATGTTTTTAAAAACGTTTTTTTTGCGATTTTATTAAAAATGATTAAACGCTTTAAATATTTGATTTAAGCACATTAATAAGAATTTAGAATATTTTATAAAAGCTTTAAACCATTTATAAAACGTTTATAAAAATTATTAAATGTTTATAATGTCAACTTTATTAGTTTAACTTTTATTAAATGTTATTTATAAACATTTTTAAAAATGAAATAAATGCTTTTAAATATTTTAAAATAAATTTAAAAGTGTTTTGAAATGTTTTTAAAACATTGTAAAAGCTTTCTAAAAACATTTTTAAACCATTTTAAAACTCTTTTAAAACATTTTAAAATGCTTTACAAGTTCTTCAAGAGGTTCTAAAAACGTTTTAAAACATTTTAAAAGTGTTTTGAAACATTTTAAAATAAATTTAAAACATTTTAGAAGTGTTTTGAAGCATTTTAAAATAAATTTTAAAAGCGTTTCAAAATATTTTAGAAGCGTTTCAAAATATTTTGGAAGTGTTTCAAAATATTTTAATAGTGTTTTAAAATATCTTGGAAGTGTTTTACAATATTTTTAAATGTTATAAAAATCCTTTAAAGCATTTTACAATTTTTTAAAAATATTTTAAACGAGTTTTATAATGTCTTAAATACATTTAAATGTGTTTAAAAGCATGCTATAACATTTTAAAAAGTTTTTTATAATGTTTTTAAAACAATTTTTTTTACGATTTCATTAAAAACATTTACTAAAAATGATTTAAACGCTTTCGTTTAAATTTTATTAAATGTTATTTATAAACATTTTTAAAAATGAAATAAATGCTTTTAAATATTTTAAAAGAATTTTAAAAGTGTTTTGAAATGTTTTTAAAACATTGTAAAAGCTTTCTAAAAACATTTTAAAATGCTTTACGCAGGCTAAACTTTTCGGTTATGATATCCGAGGGCATATTTGGATAACCATTTTGGAGATGCAAGCGTGGCACCAGATGCACAAAGTGATGAATTGAGTTCGGACCTCATTTCGGATGATCCGTGAAAAACGAACGGATGCGAATATCGAGGGCTTAACTTTTCGGTTTAAAAATTCGAGAGCAAATTTGGATACCCATTTTGAAGATGCAAGCGTGGCCCCACATGCACAAAGTGATGAATTGATTTAGGGACTCATTTCGAACGATCCATAAAAAACGAACAGACGCAGATATCGGGGTTGAAATTTTCATTTTTGAAATCCGAGAGCATATTTGGATACACATTTTGGAGATGCAAGCGTTTCCCCACATTCACAAAGTGACAAATTGATTTCAGGACTCATTTCGGATGATCCGTGAAAAAAGAACATACGTGGATATCGGGGGCTAAACTTTTCAGTTTTGAAATCCGAGAGCATATTTGGATAACCATTTTGGAGATGCAAGCGTGGCCTCACATGCACAAAGTGACGAATTGCTTAAGGAATCATTTTGGATGATCCGTAAAATACGAACGGACGCGGATGTCGGGGTCTAAAATTTTCGTTTTTGAAATCTGAGGGTATATTTGGATACCCATTTTGAAGATGCAAGTGTGCCCCCGCAGGAACAAAATGACGAATTGATTTCGGGATTCATTTTGGATGATCCTTGAAAAATGAACAAATGCGGATATTGGGGGTTGAAATTTTCGGTTTTTAAATTCGAGAGCATATCTGGATACCCATTTTGGAGATGAAAGCGTGGCCCCGCATGCACAAAGTGACATTTATTTCGAGACTGATTTCAGACGATCCGTGAAAAACGAACGGATGCGGATATCAGGGGTTGAACTTTTTGGTTTTGAAATCCGAGAGCATATTTGGATACCCATTTTGGAGATGCAAGTGTGGCCCCGCATGCACGAAGTGACAAATCGATTTCGCGACTCATTTCGGACGATCCGTCAAAAACGAATAGACGCGGATAACGGGGTCTGAAATTTTCGATTTTGAAATATGAGAGCATATTTGGATACCCATTTTGGAGATGAAAGCGTGGCCTCGGATGCACAAAGTGACAAATTGAGTTTGGGCCTCATTTTGGACGATCCGTGAAAAACGAAGGGACGCGAATATCGGGGGCTAAACTTTTCGGTTTTGAAATCTGAGAGCATATTTGGATACCCATTTTGGAGATGCAAGCGTGGCCCCAGATGAAAAAAGTGACGAATTGACTTCGGGACTCAATTCAGACGATCCGTGAAAAATTAAAAGACATGGATATCGGGGGCTGAACTTTTCGGTTTTGAAATCTGAGAGCATATTTGGATACCCATTTTGGAGATGCAAGCGTGGCCCCGCATGCACAAAGTGACAAATTGATTTCGGGACTCATTTCGAATGGTTCGTGAAAAAAGAACAGACGTGGAAGATGGGGCTAAACTTTTCGGTTTTGATATCCGAGAGCATATTTGGATACCCATTTTGGAGATGCAAGTGTGGCCCCAGATGCCCAAAGTGACGAATTGAGTTCGGACCTCATTTCGGATGATCCGTGAAAAACAAACGGACGCGAATATCGAGGGCTAAACTTTTCGGTTTTAAAATCCGAGAGCATATTTGGATACCTATTTTGGAGATGCAAGTGTGGCCCCGGATGCACAAAGTGACGAATTGATTTCGGGATTCATTTCAGACGATTTGTGAAAAATGAATGAACACAGATATCGGGGGCTGAACTTTTCGATTTTGAAATCTGAGAGCATATTTGGATACACTTTTAAAACGTTTTAAAATGCTTTACAAGTTTTTGAAAAGGATTTAAAAACGTTTTAAAACAATTTAAACCTTTTTTAAAATATTGTAAAAGCTTTCTAAAAACATTTTTAAACCGTTTTAAAACACTTTTAAAACGTTTTAAAATGCTTTACAAGTTTTTTAAAAGGATTTAAAAACGTTCTAAAACATTTTAAAAGTGTTTTGAAACATTTTAAAATAAATTTAAAACATTTTAGAAGTGTTTTGAAACATTTTAAAATAAATCTTAAAAGCATTTTAAAATATTTTAAAAGCGTTTCAGAATATCTTAAAAGTGTTTTGAAATATCTTGAAAGTGTTTTCAATATTTTGAAATGTTATAAAAATCCTTTAAAACATTTTACAACTTTTTTAAAATATTTTAAAAGAGTTTCATAATGTCTTAAAAACATTTTAACGTGTTTAAAATCATGTTATATCATTTTAAAAAGTGTTTTATAATGTTTTTAAAAATATTAGTTTTTACGATTTTATTAAAAAGATTTAGTAAAAATGATTAAACACTTTAAATATTTGATTTAAACATATTAATAAGAATTTGGAATATTTTATAAAAGGTTTAAACCATTTTTAAAACATTTATAAAAATTATTGAATGTCAACTTTATAAGCTTAACTTTATGAAATATTTTGAAATATTTTGAAATGTTATAAAAATCCTCTAAAATATTTTACAAATTTTTTAACAATATTTTAAAAGAGTTTTATGATGTGTTAAAAACATTTTAAACGTGTTTAAAAGCACATTATAACATTTTAAAAAGGGTTTTATAATATTTTTAAAAACGTTTCTATTTTTACAATTTTATTAAAAACATTTAATAAAAAGATTAAACGCTTGAAATATTTCATTTAAACATACTAATAAGAATTTAGAATATTTTATAAGAGATTTAAACCATTTATGAAACATTTATAAAAATTATTGCATGTTTATAATGTTAGCTTTATAAGCTTAACTTTTATTAAATTTTATTTAAAAACGTTTTTAAAACCTAAATAAATGCTTTCAAATATTTTAAATGTGTTTTGAAATGTTTTTCTAACATCGTAAAAACATTCTGAAAACATTTAAAAACCATTTTAAAACACTTTTAAAGCGTTTTAAAATGTTTTACAAGTTTTTAAAAAGGATTTAAATATGTTTTAAAACATTTTAAAAGTGTTTTGAAACATTTTAAAATAAATTTAAAACATTTTAAAAGTGTTTTGAAGCATTTTAAAAGTGTTTTGAAACATTTTAAAATATATTTAAAACATTTTAAAAGCGTTTCAAAATATTTGAAAGTGTTCAAAAATATCTTAAGTGTTTGACAATATTTTGAAATATTTTCAAAATTTATAAAAATCTTTTAAAACATTTTACAAATTTTTAAAAATATTTTAAAAGAGTTTTATGATGTCTTCAAAACATTTTAAAAGCACATTATAACATTTTAAAAAGTGTTTTATAATGTTTCTCAAAACGTTTTTTTACGATTTTATTAAATGTGTTTATTTTAAAACACTTTTAATATAAATTTAAAATATTTTAGAAGTGTTTTGAAACATTTAAAAATAAACTTAAAACATTTTAAAAGCGTTTCAAAATATGTTACAAGTGTTTTAAAATATTTTGAAAGCGTTTTTTACAATATTTTGAAATTTTTTGAATGATTTTGAAATATTTTGAAATGTTATAAAAATCCTTTAAAACATTTTACAAATTTGTAAAAATATTTTAAACGAGTTTTATAATGTCTTAAAAACATTTTAAATGTGTTTAAAAGCACGTTATAACATTTTAAAAAGTGTTTTATAATGTTTTTAAAAACGTTTTTTTTCGCGATTTTATTAAAAATGATTAAACGCTTTAAATATTTGATTTAAGTTTAACTTGATAAGCATTTTACAATATTTTGAAATATTTTGAATGTTATAAAAATCCTTTAAAATATTTAACAAAGTTTTTAAAATATTTTAAAAGAGCTTTATAATGTCTGAAAAACATTTTAAACGTAGATAGTTCATTAAAAAAGAATAGACGCAGGCTAAACTTTTCGGTTTTGATATCTGAGAGCATATTTGGATACCCATTTTGGAGATGCAAGCGTGGCCCCTGATGCACAAAGTGATGAATTGAGTTCGGACCTCATTTCGGATGATCCGTGAAAAACGAACGGATGTGAATATCGAGGGCTAAACTTTTCGGTTTAAAAAATCGAGGGCATATTTGGATACCCATTTTGGAGATGCAAGCGTGGCCCCACATGCACAAAGTGATGAATTGATTTAGGGACTCATTTCGGATGATCCGTGAAAAACGAACATACGTGGATATCGGGGGCTAAACTTTTCAGTTTTGAAATCCGAGAGCATATTTGGATAACCATTTTGGAGATGCAAGTGTGGCCTCACATGCACAAAGTGACGAATTGATTTAGGGACTCATTTTGGATGATCCGTAAAAAACGAACGGACGTGGATGTCGGGGGCTAAAATTTTCATTTTTGAAATCTGAGAGTATATTTGGATACCCATTTTGGAGATGCAAGTGTGCCCCCGCAGGAAAAGAATGACGAATTGATTTCGGGATTTATTTTGGATGATCCTTGAAAAATGTACAAATGCGGATATTGGGGGTTGAAATTTTCGGTTTTTAAATTCGAGAGCATATCTGGATACCCATTTTGGAGATGAAAGCGTGGCCCCGCATGCACAAAGTGACAAATTTATTTCGGGACTGATTTCAGACGATCCGTGAAAAACGAACGGACGCGGATATCAGGGGTTGAAATTTTTGGTTTGAAATCAGGAAACATATTTGGATACTTTTTTTGGATCAGCGAAGTGTGGCCCCTCATGCACAAAGTGACAAATTGATTTCTGTTGATTTCGGATGATCGAAGTGAAAAAATATTTTAAGAGCTTTATAATGTACGGCTTGTTTTAAATGTAGATAGTTCGTTAAAAAGGAATAGACGCAGGCTAAACTTTTCGGTTTTGATATCCGAGAGCATATTTGGATATCCATTTTGGAGATGCAAGCGTGGCCCCAGATGCACAAAGTGACGAATTGAGTTCGGACCTCATTTCGGATGATCGGTGAAAAACGAACGGATGCGAATATCGAGGGCTAAAATTTTCGGTTTAAAAATTCGAGAGCATATTTGGATACCCATTTTGGAGATGGCATTATTTATTAGAAGTGATGAACGGTTAAGACTCATTTCGAAATGATCCATAAAAAACGACCAAACGCAGATATCGGGGTTGAAATTTTCATTTTTGAAATTCGAGAGCATATTTGGATACCCATTTTGGAGATGCAAGTGTGCCCCTGCATGAACAAAGTGACGAATTGATTTTGGGACTCATTTCGGACGATCTTTGAAAACTGAACAAAGGCGGATATTGGGGGTTGAACTTTTCAGTTTTGAAATTCGAGAGCATATTTTGATACCCATTTTGGAGATGCACGCATTTCAAATGAACAGACGTGGATATCGGGGGCAGAACTTTTCAGTTTTGAAATCCGAGAGCATATTTGGATACACATTTTGGAGATGCAAGCATTTCCCCACCTGCACAAAGTGGAAAATTGATTTCAGGACTCATTTCGGATGATCCGTGAAAAACGAACATACGTGGATATCGGGGGCTAAACTTTTCAGTTTTGAAATCGAAACATATTTGGATAACCATTTTGGAGATGCAAGCGTGGCCTCACATGCACAAAGTGACGAATTGATTTAGGGACTCATTTTGGATGATCCGTAAAAAACGAACGGACGCGGATGTCGGGGGCTAAAATTTTCGTTTTTGAAATCTGAGAGTATATTTGGATACCCATTTTGGAGATGCAAGTGTGCCCCCGCAGGAAGAAAATGACGAATTGATTTCGGGATTCATTTTGGATAATCCTTGAAAAATGAACAAATGCGGATATTGGGGGTTGAAATTTTCGATTTTTAAATTCGAGAGAATATCTGGATACCCATTTTGGAGATGAAAACGTGGCCGCACATGCACAAAGAGACAAATTTATTTCGGGACTGATTTCAGAGGATCCGTGAAAAACGAACGGAAGCGGATATCAGGGGTTGAACTTTTTGAGTTTTGAAATCCGAGAGCATATTTGGATACCCATTTTGGAGATGCAAGTGTGGCCATGCATGCACAAAGTGACAAATCGATTTCGCGACTGATTTCGGATGATCCGTGAAAAATGAATAGACGCAGATAACGGGGGCTGAAATTTTCGATTTTGAAATATGAGAGCATATTTGGATACCCATTTTGGAGATGAAAGCGTGGCCTCGGATGCCTGAAAGTGACAAATTGAGTTTGGGCCTCATTTTGGACGATGCGTGAAAAACAAACGGACGCGAATATCGAGGGCTAAACTTTCGGTTTTGAAATGCGAGGAGCATATTTGGATACCCATTTTTGGAGATGCGACGTGGCCCCGGATGAACAAAGTGACGAATATTTTGGGACACAATTCAGACGATCCGTGAAAAATGAAATGACATGTATATCGGGGGCTGAAATTTTCGGTTGTGAAATCTGAGAGCATATTTGGATACCTATTTTGGAGATGCAAGTGTGGCCCCGGATGCACAAAGTGACGAATTGATTTCGGGATTCATTTCAGACGATTTGTGAAAAATGAATGAACACAGATATCGGGGGTTGAACTTTTCGGTTTTGAAATCTGAGAGCATATTTGGATACACTTTTAAAACGTTTTAGAATTCTTTACATGTTTTTGAAAAGGATTTAAAAACATTTAAAAACATTTTAAACCTTTTTAAAAATATTGTAAAAGCTTTCTAAAAACATTTTAAAACACTTTTAAAACGTTTTAAAATGCTTTACAACTTTTTTAAAAGGATTTAAAAACGTTTTAAAACATTTTAAAAGTGTTTTGAAGCATTTTAAAATAAATTTAAAACATTTTAGAAGTGTTTTGAAACATTTTAAAATAAATCTTAAAAGCATTTCAAAATATTTTAAAAGCGTTTCAGAATATCTTAAAAGTGTTTTGAAATATCTTGAAAGTGTTTTACAATATTTTGAAATGTTATAAAAATCCTTTAAAACATTTTACAACATTTTAAAAATATTTTAAAAGAGTTTCATAATGTCTTAAAAACATTTTTAACGTGTTTAAAATCATGTTATAGCATTTTAAAAAGTGTTTTATAATGTTTTTTAAAATATTATTTTTTACGATTTTATTAAAAAGATTTACTAAAAATGATTAAACGCTTTAAATATTTGATTTAAACATATTAATAAGAATTTGGAATATTTTATAAAAGGTTTAAACCATTTTTAAAACATTTATAAAAATTATTGAATGTCAGCTTTATATGCTTAACTTTATGAAATATTTTGAAATATTTTGAAATGTTATAAAAATCCTCTAAAATATTTTACAAATTTTTTAAAAATATTTTAAAAGAGTTTTATGATGTGTCAAAAACATTTTAAACGTGTTTAAAAGCACATTATAACATTTTAAAAAGGGTTTTATAATATTTTTAAAAACGTTTCTTTTTTTACGATTTTATTAAAAACATTTAATAAAAAGATTAAACGCTTTAAATATTTGATTTAAACATATTAAGAAGAATTTAGAATATTTTAATAGAGATTTAAACCATTTATGAAACATTTATAAAAATTATTTCATGTTTATAATGTTAGTTTTATAAGCTTAACTTTTATTAAATTTTATTTAAAAACGTTTTTAAAACCTAAATAAATGCTTTCAAATATTTTAAATGTGTTTTGAAATGTTTTTCTAACATTGTAAAAGCATTCTGAAAACATTTTAAAACCATTTTAAAACACTTTTAAAATGTTTTAAAATGTTTTACAAGTTTTTAAAAAGGATTTAAATATGTTTTAAAACATTTTAAAAGTGTTTTGAAGCATTTTAAAAGTGTTTTGAAACATTTTAAAATAAATTTAAAACATTTTAAAAGGGTTTCAAAATATTTAATAGTGTTCAAAAATATCTTAAGAGTTTGACAATATTTTGAAATATTTTGAAATTTATAAAAATATTTTAAAAGAGTTTTATGATGTCTTCAAAACATTTTAAAAGCACATTATAACATTTTAAAAAGTGTTGTATAATGTTTCTAAAAATTTTTTTTTTACGATTTTATTAAATGTGTTTATTTTAAAACACTTTTAATATAAATTTAAAATATTTTAGAAGTGTTTTGAAACATTTAAAAATAAATTTAAAACATTTGAAAAGCGTTTCAAAATATTTTACAAGTGTTTTAAAATATCTTGAAAGCGTTTTTTACAATATTTTGAAATTTTTTGAATGATTTTGAAATATTTTGAAATGTTATAAAAATCCTTTAAAACATTTTACAAATGTGTAAACATATTTTAAACGAGTTTTATAATGTCTTAAAAACGTTTTAAATGTGTTTAAAAGCACGTTATAACATTTTAAAAAGTGTTTTATAATCTTTTTAAAAACGTTTTTTTTGCAATTTTATTAAAAATGATTAAACGCTTTAAATATTTGATTTAAGCAAATTAATAAGAATTTAGAATATTTTATAAAAGCTTTAAACCATTTATAAAACGTTTATAAAAATTATTAAACGTTTATAATGTCAACTTTATTAGTTTAACTTTTATTAAATGTTATTTATAAACATTTTTAAAAATGAAATAAATGCTTTTAAATATTTTAAAATAATTTTAAAAGTGTTTTGAAATGTTTTTAAAACATTGTAAAAGCTTTCTAAAAACATTTTTAAACCATTTTAAAACACTTTTAAAACATTTTAAAATGCTTTACAAGTTCTTCAAGAGGTTCTGAAAACATTTTAAAACATTTTAAAAGTGTTTTGAAACATTTTAAAATAAATTTAAAACATTTTGGAAGTGTTTTGAAGCATTTTAAAATAAATTTTAAAAGCGTTTTAAAATATTTTAGAAGCGTTTCAAAATATTTTGGAAGTGTTTCAAAATATTTTAATAGTGTTTTAAAATATCTTGGAAGTGTTTTACAATATTTTTAAATGTTATAAAAATCCTTTAAAACATTTTACAAATTTTTAAAAATATTTTAAACGAGTTTTATAATGTCTTAAATACATTTAAATGTGTTTAAAAGCATGCTATAACATTTTAAAAAGTTTTTTATAATGTTTTTAAAACAATTTTTTTTTACAATTTCATTAAAAACATTTACTAAAAATGATTAAACGCTTTAAATATTTGATTTAAACATATTAATAAAAATTTAGAATATTTTATAAAAGCTTTAAACCATTTATAAAAATTTTATAAAAATTATTAAATTTTTATAATGTCAACTTTATTAGTTTAACTTTTATTAAATGTTATTTATAAACATTTTTAAAAATGAAATAAATGCTTTTAAATATTTTAAAAGAATTTTAAAAGTGTTTTGAAATGTTTTTAAAACATTGTAAAAGCTTTCTAAAAACATTTTAAAATGCTTTACGCAGGCTAAACTTTTCGGTTATGATATCCGAGGGCATATTTGGATAACCATTTTGGAGATGCAAGCGTGGCACCAGATGCACAAAGTGATGAATTGAGTTCGGACCTCATTTCGGATGATCCGTGAAAAACGAACGGATGCGAATATCGAGGGCTTAACTTTTCGGTTTAAAAATTCGAGAGCAAATTTGGATACCCATTTTGAAGATGCAAGCGTGGCCCCACATGCACAAAGTGATGAATTGATTTAGGGACTCATTTCGAACGATCCATAAAAAACGAACAGACGCAGATATCGGGGTTGAAATTTTCATTTTTGAAATCCGAGAGCATATTTGGATACACATTTTGGAGATGCAAGCGTTTCCCCACATGCACAAAGTGACAAATTGATTTCAGGACTCATTTCGGATGATCCATGAAAAACGAACATACGTGGATATCAGGGGCTAAACTTTTCAGTTTTGAAATCCGGAGAGCATATTTGGATAACCATTTTGGAGATGCAAGCATGGCCTCACATGCACAAAGTGACGAATTGATTTAGGGACTCATTTTGATGATCCGTGAAAAACGAACGGACGCGGATGTCGGGGGCTAAAATTTTCGTTTTTGAAATCTGAGAGTATATTTGGATACCCATTTTGGAGATGCAAGTTTGCCCCCGCAGGAACAAAACGACGAATTGATTTCGGGATTCATTTTGGATGATCCTTGAAAAATCAACAAATGCGGATATTGGGGGTTGAAATTTTTGGTTTTTAAATTCGAGAGCATATCTGGATACCCATTTTGGAGATGAAAGCGTGGCCCCGCATGCACAAAGTGACAAATTTATTTCGGGACTGATTACAGACGATCCGTGAAAAACGAACGGACGTGGATATCAGGGGTTGAACTTTTTGGTTTTGAAATCCGAGAGCATATTTGGATACCCATTTTGGAGATGCAAGTGTGGCCCCTCATGCACAAAGTGACAAATTGATTTCGCGACTCATTTTGGATGATCCGTGAAAAACGAATAGACGCAGATAACGGGGGCTGAAATTTTCGATTTTGAAATATGAGAGCATATTTGGATACCCATTTTGGAGATGAAAGCGTGGCCTCAGATGCACAAAGTGACAAATTGATTTTGGGCATCATTTTGGATGATCCGTGAAAAACGAACAAACGCGAATATCGGGGGATAAACTTTTCGGTTTTGAAATCTGAGAGCATATTTGGATACCCATTTTGGAGATGCAAGCGTGGCCCCAAATGAACAAAGTGACGAATTGACTTCGGGACTCAATTCAGACGATCCGTGAAAATGAAAAGACGTGGATATCGGGGGCTGAAATTTTCGGTTGTGAAATCTGAGAGCATATTTGGATATCCATTTTGGAGATGCAAGCGTGGCCCCGCATGCACATAGTGACAAATCGATTTCGCAACTCATTTCTATCTTATTGAAAAAGTAAAGACGTGGGTTTATGAATGTAAAATTTTATTTTGATATCCGAGAGCATATTTGGATACCCATTTTGGAGATGCAAGTGCGGCCCCAGATGCACAAAGTGACGAATTGAGTTCGGACCTCATTTCCGATGATCCGTGAAAAACAAACGCATGCGAATATCGAGGTCTAAACTTTTCGCTTTTAAAATCCGAGAGCATATTTGGATACCTATTTTGGAGATGCAAGTGTGGCCCCGGATGCACAAAGTGACGAATTGATTTCGGGATTCATTTCAGACGATTTGTGAAAAATGAATGAACACAGATATCGGGGGCTGAACTTTTCGGTTTTTAAATATGAGAGCATATTTGGATACACTTTTAAAACGCTTTAAAATGCTTTACAAGTTTTTGAAAAGGATTTAAAAGCGTTTTAAAACATTTTAAACCTTTTTTAAATATTGTAAAAGCTTTCTAAAAACATTTTTAAACCATTTTAAAACACTTTTAAAACGTTTTAAAATGCTTTACAAGTTTTTTAAAAGGACTTAAAAACGTTTTAAAACATTTTAAAAGTGTTTTGAAACATTTCAAAATAAATTGAAAACATTTTAGAAGTGTTTTGAAACATTTTAAAATAAATCTTAAAAGCATTTCAAAATATTTTAAAAGCGTTTCAAAATATCTTAAAAGTGTTTTGAAATATCTTGAAAGTGTTTTACAATATTTTGAAATGTTATAAAAATCCTTTAAAACATTTTACAACTTTTTAAAAATATTTTAAAAGAGTTTCATTATGTCTTAAAAACATTTTTAACGTGTTTAAAATCATGTTATAGCATTTTAAAAAGTGTTTTATAATGTTTTTAAAAATATTATTTTTTATGATTTTATTAAAAATATTTACTAAAAATGATTAAACGCTTTAAATATTTGATTTAAACATATTAATAAGAATTTGGAATATTTTATAAAAGGTTTAAACCATTTTTAAAACATTTATAAAAATTATTGAATGTCAACTTTATAAGCTTAACTTTATGAAATATTTTGAAATATTTTGAAATGTTATAAAAATCCTCTAAAATATTTTACAAATTTTTTAACAATATTTTAAAAGAGTTTTATGATGTGTTAAAAACATTTTAAACGTATTTAAAAGCACATTATAACATTTTAAAAAGGGTTTTATAATATTTTTAAAAACGTTTCTATTTTTACAATTTTATTAAAAACATTTAATAAAAAGATTAAACGCTTGAAATATTTCATTTAAACATACTAATAAGAATTTAGAATATTTTATAAGAGATTTAAACCATTTATGAAACATTTATAAAAATTATTGCATGTTTATAATGTTAGCTTTATAAGCTTAACTTTTATTAAATTTTATTTAAAAACGTTTTTAAAACCTAAATAAATGCTTTCAAATATTTTAAATGTGTTTTGAAATGTTTTTCTAACATCGTAAAAACATTCTGAAAACATTTAAAAACCATTTTAAAACACTTTTAAAGCGTTTTAAAATGTTTTACAAGTTTTTAAAAAGGATTTAAATATGTTTTAAAACATTTTAAAAGTGTTTTGAAACATTTTAAAATAAATTTAAAACATTTTAAAAGTGTTTTGAAGCATTTTAAAAGTGTTTTGAAACATTTTAAAATAAATTTAAAACATTTTAAAAGCGTTTCAAAATATTTAAAACTGTTCAAAAATATCTTAAGTGTTGGACAATATTTTGAAATATTTTTAGAATTCATAAAAATCTTTTAAAACATTTTACAAATTTTTAAAAATATTTTAAAAGAGTTTTATGATGTATTCAAAACATTTTAAAAGCACATTATAACATTTTAAAAAGTGTTTTATAATGTTTCTCAAAACGTTTTTTTTACGATTTTATTAAATGTGTTTATTTTAAAACACTTTTAATATAAATTTAAAATATTTTAGAAGTGTTTTGAAACATTTAAAAATAAACTTAAAACATTTTAAAAGCGTTTCAAAATATGTTACAAGTGTTTTAAAATATCTTGAAAGCGTTTTTTACAATATTTTGAAATATTTTGAATGATTTTGAAATATTTTGAAATGTTATAAAAATCCTTTAAAACATTTTACAAATTTGTAAAAATATTTTAAACGAGTTTTATAATGTCTTAAGAACATTTTAAATGTGTTTAAAAGCACGTTATAACATTTTAAAAAGTGTTTTATAATGTTTTTAAAAACGTTTTTTTCGCGATTTTATTAAAAATGATTAAACGCTTTAAATATTTGATTTAAGTTTAACTTGATAAGTGTTTTACAATATTTTGAAATATTTTGAATGTTATAAAAATCCTTTAAAATATTTAACAAAGTTTTTAAAATATTTTAAAAGAGCTTTATAATGTCTGAAAAACATTTTAAACGTAGATAGTTCGTTAAAAAAGAATAGACGAGGCTAAACTTTTCGGTTTTGATATCTGAGAGCATATTTGGATACCCATTTTGGAGATGCAAGCGTGGCCCCAGATGCACAAAGTGACGAATTGAGTTCGGACCTCATTTCGGATGATCCGTGAAAAACGAACGGATGCGAATATCGAGGGCTAAAATTTTCGGTTTAAAAATTCGAGAGCATATTTGGATACCCATTTTGGAGATGCAAGCGTGGCCCCACATGCACAAAGTGATGAATTGATTTAGGGACTCATTTCGGATGATCCGTGAAAAACGAACATACGTGGATATCGGGGGCTAAACTTTTCATTTTTGAAATCCGAGAGCATATTTGGATAACCATTTTGGAGATGCGAGCGTGGCCTCACATGCACAAAGTGACGAATTGATTTAGGGACTCATTTTGGATGATCCATAAAAAACAAACAGACATGGATGTCGGGGGCTAAAATTTTCTGTTTTTAAATCTGAGAGTATATTTGGATACCCATTTTGGAGATGCAAGTGTGCCCCAGCAGGAACAAAATGACGAATTGATTTCGGGATTCATTTTGGATGATCCTTGAAAAATGAACAAATGCGGATATTGGGGGTTGAAATTTTCGGTTTTTAAATTCGAGAGCATATCTGGATATCCATTTTGGAGATGAAAGCGTGGCCCCGCATGCACAAAGTGAAAAAAATTATTTCTGGACTGATTTCAGACGATCCGTGAAAAACGAACGGACGCGGATATCAAGGGTTGAACTTTTTGGTTTTGAAATCCGAGAGCATATTTTGATACCCATTTTGGAGATGCAAGTGTGGCCCCTCATGCACAAAGGGACAAATTGATTTCGCGACTCATTTCAGATGATCCGAGAAAAAAAATATTTTAAAAGAGCTTTATAATGTCTGAAAAACATTTTAAACGTATATAGTTCGTTAAAAAAAAATAGACGCAGGCTAAACTTTTTGATTTTGATATCCGAGGGCATATTTGGATACCCATTTTGGAGATGCAAGCGTGGCCCCAGATGCACAAAGTGACGAATTGAGTTCAGATCTCATTTCGGATGATCCGTGAAAAACGAACGGATGCGAATATCGAGGGCTAAACTTTTGGGTTTAAAAATTTGAGAGCATATTTGGATACCCATTTTGGAGATGCAAACGTGGCCCCTCATGCACAAAGTGATGAATTGATTTAGGGACTCATTTCGAACGATCCATAAAAAACGACCAGACGCAGATATCGGGGTTGAAATTTTCATTTTTGAAATTCGAGAGCATATTTGGATACCCATTTTGGAGATGCTAAGTGTGCCCCTGCATGAA
Organism: Pinus albicaulis; assembly: GCA_034641835.2. Lineage (NCBI taxonomy): Eukaryota > Viridiplantae > Streptophyta > Pinopsida > Pinales > Pinaceae > Pinus > Pinus albicaulis. The sequence continues at coordinate 242,519 of JAXQQM020071623.1, forward strand.
TAAAGTGACGAATTGATTTTGGGACTCATTTCAGACGATCTTTGAAAACTGAACGAAAGCGGATATTGGGGGTTGAACTTTTCAGTTTTGAAATTTGAGAGCATATTTTGATACCCATTTTGGAGATGCACGCGTGGCCCCGCATGTGCAAAATGATGAATTTATTTCAGGACTGATTTCAGACTATCCGTGAAAAATGAACAGACGTGGATATCGGAGGCAGAACTTTTAAGTTTTGAAATCCGAGAGCATATTTGGATACACATTTTGGAGATGCAAGCGTTTCCCCACATGCACAAAGTGGAAAATTGATTTCAGGACTCATTTCGGATGATTCGTGAAAAACGAGGATACGCGGATATCGGGGGCTAAACTTTTCAGTTTTGAAATCCGAGAGCATATTTGGATAACCATTTTGGAGATGCAAGCGTGGCCTCACATGCACAAAGTGACGAATTGATTTAGGGACTCATTTTGGATGATCCGTAAAAAATGAACGGACGCGGATTTCGGGGGCTAAAATTTTCGTTTTTGAAATCTGAGAGTATATTTGGATACCCATTTTGGAGATGCAAGTGTGCCCCCGCAGGAAAAGAATGACGAATTGATTTCGAGATTCATTTTGGATGATCCTTGAAAAATTTACAAATGCGGATATTGGGGGTTGAAATTTTCGGTTTTTAAATTCGAGAGCATATCTCGATACCCATTTTGGAGATGAAAGCATGGCCCCACATGCACAAAGTGACAAATTTATTTCGGGACTGATTTCAGACGATCCGTGAAAAACGAACGGACGCGGATATCAGGGGTTGAACTTTTTGGTTTTGAAATCCGAGAGCATATTTGGATACCCATTTTGGAGATGCAAGTGTGGCCCCTCATGCACAAAGTGACAAATCGATTTCGCGACTCATTTCGGATGATCCGCGAAAAACGAATAGACGCAGATAACGGGGGCTGAAATTTTCGATTTTGAAATATGAGAGCATATTTGGATACCCATTTTGGAGATGAAAGCGTGGCCTCGAATGCACAAAGTGAAAAATTGAGTTTGGGCCTCATTTTGGACGATCCGTGAAAAACGAACGGACGCGAATATCGGGGGCTAAACTTTTCGGTTTTGAAATCTGAGAGCATATTTGGATACCCATTTTGGAGATGCAAGCGTGGCCCCAGATGAACAAAGTGACGAATTGACTTCGGGACACAATTTAGATGATCCGTGAAAAATGAAAAGACGTGGATATCGAGGGCTGAAATTTTCGGTTGTGAAATCTGAGAGCATATTTGGATACCCATTTTGGAGATGCAAGCGTGGCCCCGCATGCACAAAGTGAAAAACTGATTTCAGGACTCATTTCGGATGGTTTGTGAAAAAAGAATAGGCGTGGAATATGGGGCTAAACTTTTCGGTTTTGATATATGAGAGCATATTTGGATACCCAATTTGGAGATGCAAGTGTGGCCCCAGACGCACAAAGTGACGAATTGAGTTCGGACCTCATTTCGGATGATCCGTGAAAAACAAACTGACGTGAATATCAAGGGCTAAAATTTTCGGTTTTAAAATCCGAGAGCATATTTGGATACCTATTTTGGAGATGCAAGTGTGGCCCCGGATGCACAAAGTGACGAATTGATTTCGGGATTCATTTCAGACGATTTGTGAAAATTGAATGAACACAGATATCGGGGGCTGAACTTTTCGGTTTTGAAATCTGAGAGCATATTTGGATACAAGTTTTTGAAAAAGATTTAAAAACATTTTAAACCTTTTTTAAAATATTGTAAAAGCGTTTCTGAATATCTTAAAAGTGTTTTGAAATATCTTGAAAGTGTTTTACAATATTGTGAAATGTTATAAAAATCCTTTAAAACATTTTACAACTTTTTAAAAATATTTTAAAAGAGTTTGATAATGTCTTAAAAACATTTTTAACGTGTTTAAAATCATGTTATAGAACTTTAAAAAGTGTTTTATAATGTTTTTAAAAATATTATTTTTTACGATTTTATTAAAAAGATTTACTAAAAATGATTAAACGCTTTAAATATTTGATTTAAACATATTAATAAGAATTTGGAATAATAAAAGGTTTAAACCATTTTTAAAACATTTATAAAAATTATTGAATGTCAGCTTTATAAGCTTAACTTTATGAAATATTTTGAAATGTTATAAAAATCCTCTAAAATATTTTACAAATTTTTTAAAAATATTTTAAAAGAGTTTTATGATGTGTTAAAAACATTTTAAACGTGTTTAAAAGCACATTATAACATTTTAAAAAAGGGTTTTATAATATTTTTAAAAACGTTTCTTTTTTTACGATTTTATTAAAAACATTTAATAAAAAGATTAAACGCTTTAAATATTTGATTTAAACATATTGAAAAGAATTTAGAATATTTTATAACAGATTTAAACCATTTATGAAACATTTATAAAAATTATTGCATGTTTATAATGTTAGCTTTATAAGCTTAACTTTTATTAAATTTTATTTAAAAACGTTTTTAAAACCTAAATAAATGCTTTCAAATATTTTAAATGTGTTTTGAAATGTTTTTTTAACATTGTAAAAGCATTCTGAAAACATTTTAAAACCATTTTAAAACACTTTTAAAACGTTTTAAAATGTTTTACAAGTTTTTAAAAAGGATTTAAATATGTTTTAAAACATTTTAAAAGTGTTTTGAAACATTTTAAAATAAATTTAAAACATTTTAAAAGTGTTTTGAAGCATTTTAAAAGTGCTTTGAAACATTTAAAAATAATTTTAAAACATTTTAATAGCGTTTCAAAATATTTAAAAGTGTTCAAAAATATCTTAAGCGTTTGACAATATTTTGAAATTTATACAAATATTTTAAAACATTTTACAAATTTTTAAAAATATTTTAAAGGAGTTTTATAATGTCTTCAAAACATTTTAAAAGCACATTATAACATTTTAAAAAGTGTTTTATAATGTTTCTAAAAACGTTTTTTTTACGATTTTATTAAATGTTTTTATTTTACAACACCTTTAATATAAATTTAAAATATTTTAGAAGTGTTTTGAAACATTTAAAAATAAATTTAAAACATTTTAAAAGTGTTTCAAAATATTTTACAAGTGTTTTAAAATATCTTGAAAGCGTTTTTTACAATATTTTGAAATTTTTTGAATGATTTTGAAATATTTTGAAAAGTTATAAAAATTCTTTAAAACATTTTACAAATTTGTAAAAATATTTTAAACGAGTTTCATAATGTCTTAAAAAAATTTTAAATGTGTTTAAAAGCACGTTATAACATTTTAAAAAGTGTTTTATAATGTTTTTAAAAACGTTTTTTTTTTTGCGATTTTATCAAAAATGATTAAACTTTTTAAATATTTGATTTAAGCATATTAATAAGAATTTAGAATATTTTATAAAAGCTTTAAACCATTTATAAAACCTTTATAAAAATTATTAAATGTTTATAATGTCAACTTTATTAGTTTAAATTTTATTAAATATTATTTATAAACATTTTTAAAAATGAAATAAATGTTTTTAAATGTTTTAAAAGAATTTTAGAAGTGTTTTGAAATGTTTTTAAAACATTGTAAAAGCTTTCTAAAAAAAATTTTAAACCATTTTAAAACACTTTTAAAACATTTTAAAATGCTTTACGATTTCTTCAAGAGGTTCTGAAAACGTTTTAAAATAATTTAAAAGTGTTTTGAAACATTTTAAAATAAATCTAAAACATTTTAGAAGTGTTTTGAAACATTTTAAAATAAATTTTAAAAGCGTTTCAAAATATTTTAGAAGTGTTTCAAAATATTTTAGAAGTGTTTTAAAATATCTTGGAAGTGTTTTACAATATTTTGAAACGTTATAAAAATCCTTAAAAACATTTTACAAATTTTTTAAAATATTTTAAATGAGTTTTATAATGTGTTAAATACATTTAAATGTGTTTAAAAGCACGCTATAACAGTTTAAAAAGTTTTTTATAATGTTTTTAAAACAATTTTTTTTACGATTTCATTAAAAACATTTACTAAAAATGATTAAACACTTTAAATATTTGATTTAAACATATTAATAAAAATTTAGAATATTTTATAAAATCTTCGAACCATTTATAAAAATGATTGAATGTCAGATTTATAAGCTTAACTTGATAAGCGTTTTACAATATTTTGAAATATTTTAAAATATTTTGAAATGTTATAAAAATCCTTTACAATGTTTTACAAGGTTTTTAAAATATTTTAAAAGAGCTTTATAATGTCTGAAAAAATTTTTAAATGTAGATAGTTCGTTAAAAAAGAATAGACGTAGGCTAAACTTTTCGGTTTTGATATCCGAGAGCATATTTGGATATCCATTTTGGAGATGCAAGCGTGGCCCCAGATGCACAAAGTGATGATGAGGGCTAAACTTTTTCGGTTTAAAAATTCTAGAGCATATTTGGATACCCATTTTGGAGATGCAAGCGTGGCCCCACATGCACAAAGTGATGAATTGATTTAGGGACTCATTTTGAACGATCCATAAAAACGAATAGACGCAGATATCGGGGTTGAACTTTTCATTTTTGAAATTCTTGAGCATATTTGGATACCCATTTTGGAGATGCAAGTGTGCCCCCGCATGAACAAAGTGACGAATTGATTTTGGGACTCATTTTGGACGATCTTTGAAAACTGAACGAAAGCGGATATTGGGGGTTGAACTTTTCAGTTTTGAAATTCGAGAGCATATTTGGATACCCATTTTGGAGATGCAAGCGTGGCCCCGCATGCACAAAGTGATGAATTTATTTCGGGACTGATTTCGGACTATCCGTGAAAAATGAACAGACGTGGATATCGGGGGCAAAACTTTTCGGTTTTGAAATCCGAGAGCATATTTGGATACACATTTTGGATATGCAAGCATTTCCCCACATGCACAAAGTGACAAATTGATTTCAGGACTCATTTCAGATGATCCGTGAAAAACGAACATACGTGGATATCGAGGGCTAAACTTTTCAGTTTTGAAATCCGAGAGCATATTTGGATAACCATTTTGGAGATGCAAGCATGGCCTCACATGCACAAAGTGACGAATTGATTTAGGGACTCATTTTGGATGATCCATAAAAAACGAACGGACGCGGATGTCGGGGGCTAAAATTTTTGTTTTTGAAATCTGAGAGTATATTTGGATACCCATTTTGGAGATGCAAGTGTGCCCCCGCAGGAACAAAATGACGAATTGATTTCGGGATTCATTTTGGATGATCCTTGAAAAATGAACAAATGCGGATATTGGGGGTTGAAATTTTTGGTTTTTAAATTCGAGAGCATATATGGATACCCATTTTGGAGATGAAAGCGTGGTCCCGCATGCACAAAGTGACAAATTTATTTCGGGACTAATTTCAGACGATCCGTGAAAAATGAACGGACGCGGATAACAAGGGTTGAAATTTTTTGTTTTGAAATCCGAGAGCATATTTGGATACCCATTTTGGAGATGCAAGTGTGGCCCTGCATGCACAAAGTGACAAATCGATTTCGCGACTCATTTCGGATGATCCGTGAAAAACGAATAGACGCAGATAACAGGGGCTGAAATTTTCGATTTTGAAATATGAGAGCATATTTGGATACCCATTTTGGAGATGAAAGCGTGGCCTCGGATGCACAAAGTGACAAATTGAGTTTGGGCCTCATTTTGGACGATCCGCGAAAAACGAACGGACGCGAATATCGGGGGCTAAAATTTCCGGTTTTGAAATCTGAGAGCATATTTGGATACCCATTTTGGAGATGCAAGCGTGGCCCCAGATGAAAAAAGTGACGAATTGACTTCGGGACTCAATTCAGACGATCCATGAAAAATTAAAAGACATGGATATCGGGGGGCTGAACTTTTCTGTTTTGAAATCTGAGAGCATATTTGGATACCAATTTTTGAGATGCAAGTGTGGCCCCAGATGCACAAAGTGACGAATTGAGTTCGCACCTCATTTCGGATGGTTCGTGAAAAACAAACGGACGCGAATATCGAGGGCTAAAATTTTCGGTTTTAAAATCCGAGAGCATATTTGGATAACTATTTTGGAGATGCAAGTGTGGCCCCGGATGCACAAAGTGATGAATTGATTTCGGGATTCATTTCAGACGATTTGTGAAAAATGAATGAACACAGATATCGGGGGCTGAACGGTTTTGAAATCTGAGAGCATATTTGGATACAGTTTTAAAACGTTTTAAAATGCTTTACAAGTTTTTGAAAAGGATTTAAAAACGTTTTAAAAACATTTTAAACCTTTTTTAAAATATTGTAAAAGCTTTAAAAAACATTTTAAAACCATTTTAAAACACTTTTAAAACGTTTTAAAATGCTTTATAAGTTTTTTTAAAAGGATTAAAAACGTTTTAAAACATTTGCAAAGTGTTTTTGGGCTGTTTTAAAATAAATTTAAAACATTTTAGGTGTTTTCGAACATTTTAAAATAAATCTTAAAAGCATTTCAAAATATTTTTAAAGCGTTTAGAATACCAAATGTTTTTTCAAATATCTTGATAGTGTTTTACAATATTTTGAAATGTTATAAAAATCCTATAAAACATTTTACAACTTTTGTAAAATATTTTAAAAGAGTTTCATAATGTCTTAAAAACATTTTTAACTTGTTTAAAATCATGTTATAGCATTTTAAAAAGTGTTTTATAATGTTTTTAAAAATATTGTTTTTTACGATTTTATTAAAAATATTTACTAAAAATGATTAAACGCTTTAAATATTTGATTTAAACATATTAATAAGAATTTGAAATATTTTATAAAAGGTTTAAACCATTTTTTAAACATTTTTAAAAATTATTGAATGTCAGCTTTATAAGCTTAACTTTATGAAATATTTTGAAATATTTTGAAATGTTATAAAAATCCTCTAAAATATTTTACAAATTTTTAAAAAATATTTTAAAAGAGTTTTATGATGTGTTAAAAACATTTTAAACGTGTTTAAAAGCACATTATAACATTTTAAAAAGGGTTTTATAATATTTTTAAAAACATTTATTTTTTTACGATTTTATTAAAAACATTTAATAAAAAGATTAAACGCTTTAAATATTTGATTTGAACATATTGAGAAGAATTTAGAATATTCTATAAAAGATTTAAACCATTTATGAAACATTTATACAAATTATTGCATGTTTATAATGTTAGCTTTATATAAGCTTAACTTTTATTAAATTTTATTTAAAAACGTTTTTAAAACCTAAATAAAAGCTTTCAAATATTTTAAATGTGTTTGGAAATGTTTTTCTAACATTGTAAAAGCATTATCAAAACATTTAGAAACCATTTTAAAACACTTTTAAAACGTTTTAAAATGTTTTACAAGTTTTTAAAAAGGATTTAAATATGTTTTAAAACATTTTAAAAGTGTTTTGAAACATTTTAAAAGTGTTTTTAAAACATTTTAAAAGTGTTTTGAAACATTTTAAAAGTGTTTCAAACTATTTAAAAGTGTTCAAAAATATCTTAAGTGTTTGACAATATTTTGAAATATTTTGAAATTTATAAAAATCTTCTAAAACATTTTAAAATTTTTTAAAAATATTTTAAAAGAGTTTTTCGATGTCTTCAAAACATTTTAAAAACACATTATAACATTTTAAAAGCGTTTCAAAATATTTCAGGACTAATTTCGGACTATCCGTGAAAATGAACAGACGTGGATATCGGGGGCAGAACTTTTCGGTTTTGAAATCCGAGAGCATATTTGGAGACACATTTTGGAGATGCAAGCATTTCCCCACATGAACAAAGTGACAAATTGATTTCAGGACTCATTTCGGATGATCCGTGAAAAACGAACATACATGGATATCGGGGGCTAAACTTTTCAGTTTTGAAATCCGAGAGCATATTTGGATAACCATTTTGGAGATGCAAGCGTGGCCTCACATGCACAAAGTGACGAATTAATTTAGGGACTCATTTTGGATGATCCGTAAAAAACGAACAAAATGATCTGAGAGTATATTTGGATACCCATTTTGGAGATGCAAGTGTGCCCCCGCAAGAACAAAATGACGAATTGATTTTGGGATTCATTTTGGATGATCCTTGAAAAATGAACAAATGCGGATATTGGGGGTTGAAATTTTTGGTTTTTAAATTCGAGAGCATGTATGGATACCCAATTTGGAGATGAAAGCGTGGCCCCACATGAACAAAGTGACAAATTTATTTCGAGACTGATTTCAGACGATCCGTGAAAAAAGAACGGACGCGGATATCAGGGGTCGAACTTTTTGGTTTTGAAATCCGAGAGCATATTTGGATACCCATTTTGGAGATGCAAGTGAGGCCCCGCATGCACAAAGTGACAAATCGATTTCGTGACTCATTTCGGATGATCTGTGAAAAACGAATAGACGCAGATAACGGGGGCTGAAATTTTCGATTTTGAAATATGAGAGAATATTTGGATACCCATTTTGGAGATGAAAGCGTGGCCTCAGATGCACAAAGTGACAAATTGAGTTTGGGCCTCATTTTGGACGATCCGTGAAAAATGAAAAGACGTGGATATCGGGGGCTGAACTTTTCAGTTGTGAAATCTGAGGGCATATCTGGATACCCATTTTGGAGATGCAAGCATGGCCCCGCATGCATAAAGTGACAAATTGATTTCGGGACTCATTTCGGATGGTTCGTGAAAAAAGAACAGACGTGGAAGATGGGGCTAAACTTTTAGGTTTTGATATCCGAGAGGATATTTGGATACCCATTTTGGAGATGCAAGTGTGGCCCCAGATGCACAAAGTGACGAATTGAGTTCGGACCTCATTTCGGATGATCCGTGAAAAACAAACGAACGCGAATATCGAGGGCTACACTTTTCGGTTTTAAAATCCGAGAGCATATTTGGATACCTATTTTGGAGATGCAAGTGTGGCCCCGGATGCACAAAGTGACGAATTTATTTCGGGATTCATTTCAGACGATTTGTGAAAAATGAATGAACACAGCTATCTGGGGCTGAACTTTTCAGTTTTGAAATGTGAGAGCATATTTGGATACACTTTTAAAACGTTTTAAAATTCTTTACAAGTTTTTGAAAAGGATTTAAAAACGTTTTAAAACATTTTAAACCCTTTTTAAAATATTGTAAAAGCTTTCTAAAAACATTTTTGAAAGTGTTTTACAATATTTTGAAATGTTATAAAAATCCTTTAATACATTTTACAACTTTTTAAAAATATTTTAAAAGAGTTTCATAATGTCTTAAAAACATTTTTAACGTCTTTAAAATCATGTTATAGCATTTTAAAAAGTCTTTTATAATGTTTTTAAAAATATTATTTTTTACGATTTTATTAAAAAGATTTACTAAAAATGATTAAACGCTTTAAATATTTGATTTAAACATATTAATAAGAGTTTGGAATATTTTATAAAAGGTTTAAACCATTTTTAAAACATTTATAAAAATTATTGAATGTCAGCTTTATAAGCTTAACTTTATGAAATATTTTGAAATGTCATAAAAATCCTCTAAAATATTTTTAAAAAGGGTTTTATAATTTTTTTAAAAACGTTTATTATTTTACGATTTTATTAGAAACATTTAATAAAAAGATTAAACGTTTTTAAAACCTAAATAAATGCTTTCAAATATTTTAAAAGTGTTCTAAAGCATTTTAAAAGTGTTTTGAAACATTTTAAAAGAGTTTCAAAATATTTAAAAGTGTTCAAAAATATCTTAAGCGTTTGACAATATTTTGAAATATTTTGAAATTTATAAAAATATTTTAAAACATTTTACAAATTTATAAAAATATTTTAAAAGAGTTTTATGATGTCTTCAAAACATTTTCAAAGCACATTATAACATTTTAAAAGTGTTTTATAATGTTTCTAAACGTTTTTTACGATTTTATTAAATGTGTTTATTTTAAAACACTTTTAATATAAATTTAAAATATTTTAGAAGTGTTTTGAAACATTTTAAAATAAATTTAAAACATTTTAAAAGCGTTTCAAAATATTTTACAAGTGTTTTAAAATATCTTCAAAGCATTTTTTACAATATTTTGAAATTTTTTGAATGATTTTGAAATATTTTGAAATGTTATAAAAATCCTTTAAAACATTTTTCAAATTTGTAAAAATATTTTAAACGAGTTTTATAATGTCTTAAAAACGTTTTAAATGTGTTTAAAAGCACGTTATAACATTTTAAAAAGTGTTTTATAATGTTTTTAAAAACGTTTTTTTTGCTATTTTATTAAAAATGATTAAACGCTTTAAATATTTCATTTAAGAATATTAATAAGAATTTAGAATATTTTATAAAAGCTTTAAACCATTTATAAAACGTTTATAAAAATTATTAAAAGTTTATAATGTCAACTTTATTAGTTTAACTTTTATTAAATGTTATTTATAAGCATTTTTAAAAATGAAATAAATGCTTCTAAATATTTTAAAAGAATTTTAAAAGTGTTTTGAAATGTTTTTAAAACATCGTAAAAGCTTTCTAAAAACATTTTAAAACCATTTTAAAACACTTTTGAAACATTTTAAAATGCTTTACAAGTTCTTCAAGAGGTTCTGAAAACGTTTTAAAACATTTTAAAAGTGTTTTGAAACATTTTAAAATAAATCTAAAACATTTTAGAAGTGTTTTGAAACATTTTAAAATAAATTTTAAAAGTGTTTCAAAATATTTTAGAAGCGTTTCAAAATATTTTAGAAGTGTTTCAAAATATTTTAAAAGACTTTTAAAATATCTTGGAAGTGTTTTACAATATTTTGAAATGTTATAAAAATCCTTTAAAACATTTTATAAATTTTTTAAAATATTTTAAACGAGTTTTATAATGTCTTAAATACATTTAATTGTGTTTAAAAGCACGCTATAACATTTTAAAAAGTTTTTTATAATGTTTTTAAAACAATTTTTTTACGATTTCATTAAAAACATTTACTAAAAATGATTAAACGCCTTAAATATTTGATTTAAACATATTAACAAAAAATTAGAATATTTTAGAAAAGCTTTAAACCATTTATAAAAATTATTGAATGTCAGATTTATAAGCTTAACTTGATAAGCGTTTTACAATATTTTGAAATATTTTAAAATATTTTGAAATGTTATAAAAATCCTTTAAAATATTTTACAAAGTTTTTAAACTATTTTAGAAGAGCTTTATAATGTCTGAAAAACATTTTAAACGTAGATGGTTCGTTAAAAAAGAATAGACGCAGGCTAAACTTTTCGGTTTTGATATCCGAGAGCATATTTGGATACCCATTTTGGAGATGCAAGCGTGGCCCCATATGCACAAAGTGACGAATTGAGTTCGGACCTCATTTCGGATGATCCGTGAAAAACGAACGGATGCGAATATCGAGGGCTAAACTTTTCGGTTTAAAAATTCAAGAGCATATTTGGATACCCATTTTGGAGATGCAAGCGTGGCCCCACATGCACAAAGTGATGAATTGATTTAGGAAATCATTTCGAACGATCCATAAAAAATGAACAGACGCAGATATCGGGGTTGAAATTTTCATTTTTGAAATTCGAGAGCATATTTGGATACCAATTTTGGAGATGCAAGTGTGCCCCTGCATGAACAAAGTGATGAATTGATTTTGGGACTCATTTCGAACGATCTTTGAAAACTGAACGAAAGCGGATATTGGGGGTTGAACTTTTCAGTTTTGAAATTCGAGAGCATATTTGGATACCCATTTTGGAGATGCAAGTGTGGCCCCGCATGCACAAAGTGATGAATTGATTTCAGGACTCATTTCGGATGATCCGTGAAAAATGAACATACGTGGATATCGTGGGCTAAACTTTTCAGTTTTGAAATCCAAGAGCATATTTGGATAACCATTTTGGAGATGCAAGCGTGGCCTCACGTGCACAAAGTGACGAATTGATTTAGGGACTCATTTTGGATGATCCGTAAAAAACGAACGGGCGCGGATGTCAGGGGCTAAAATTTTCGTTTTTGAAATCTGAGAGTATATTTGGATACCCATTTTGGAGATGCAAGTGTGCCCCCGCAGGAACAAAATGACGAATTGACTTCGGGATTCATTTTGGATGATCTTTGAAAAATGAACAAATGCAGATATTGGGGGTTGAAATTTTCGGTTTTTAAATTCGAGAGCATATCTGGATACCCTTTTTGGAGATAAAAGCGTGGCCCCGCATGCACAAAGTGACAAATTTATGTCGGGACTGATTTCAGACGATCCGTGAAAAACGAACGGACGCAGATATCAGGGGTTGAAATTTTTGGTTTTGAAATTCGAGAGCATATTTCGATACCCATTTTGGAGATGCAAGTGTGGTCCCGCATGCACAAAGTGACAAATCGATTTCGCGACTCATTTCGGATGATATGTGAAAATCGAATAGACGCAGATAACAGGGGCTGATAATAGACGCAGATAACAAGTTTTTTAAAAGGATTTAAAAACGTTTTAAAACATTTTAAAAGTGTTTTGAAACATTTTAAAATAATTTTAAAACATTTTAGAAGTGTTTTGAAACATTTTAAAATAAATCTTAAAAGCATTTCAAAATATTTTAAAAGCGTTTCAGAATATCTTAAAAGTGTTTTGAAATATCTTGAAAGTGTTTTACAATATTTTGAAATGTTATAAAATCCTTTAAAACATTTTACAACTTTTTAAAAATATTTTAAAAGAGTTTCATAATGTCTTAAAAACATTTTTAATGTGTTTAAAATCATGTTATAGCATTTTAAAGTGTTTTATAATGTTTTTAAAAATATTATTTTTTACGATTTTATTAAAAAGATTTACTAAAAATGATTAAACGCTTTAAATATTTGATTTAAACATATTAATAAGAATTTGGAATATTTTATAAAAGTTTTAAACCATTTTTAAAACATTTATAAAAATTATTGAATGTCAGCTTTATAAGCTTAACTTTATGAAATATTTTGAAATATTTTGAAATGTTATAAAAATCCTCTAAAATATTTTACAAATTTTTTAAAATTTTTTTAAAAGAGTTTTATGATGTGTTAAAAACATTTTAAACGTGTTTAAAAGCACATTATAACATTTTAAAAAAGGTTTTATAATATTTTTAAAAACGTTTCTTTTTTTACGATTTTATTAGAAACATTTAATAAAAGGATTAAACGCTTTAAATATTTTAAAAATTATTGCATGTTTATAATGTTAGCTTTATTAGCTTAACTTTTATTAAATTTTATTTAAAAACGTTTTTAAAACCTAAATAAATGCTTTCAAATATTTTAAATGTGTTTCAAAATGTTTTTCTAACATTGTAAAAGCATTCTGAAAACATTTAAAAACCATTTTAAAACACCTTTAAAACGTTTTAAAATGTTTTAGAAGTTTTTAAAAAGGATTTAAATATGTTTTAAAACATTTTAAAAGTGTTTTGAAACATTTTAAAATAAATTTAAAACATTTTAAAAGTGTTCTGAAGCATTTTAAAAGTGTTTTGAAACATTCTAAAATAAATTTAAAACATTTTAAAAGATTTTCAAAATATTTAAAAGTATTCAAAAATATCTTAAGCGTTTGACAATATTTTGAAATATTTTGAAATTTATAAAAATATTTTAAAACATTTTACAAATTTTTAAAAATATTTTAAAAGAGTTTTATGATGTCTTCAAAACATTTTAAAAGCACATTATAACATTTAAAAAATAAAATTATAATGTTTCTAAAAACGTTTTTTTTACGATTTTATTAAATGTGTTTATTTTAAAACACTTTTAATATAAATTTAAAATATTTTAGAAGCGTTTTGAAACATTTAAAAATAAATTTAAAACATTTCAAAAGCATTTCAAAATATTTTACAAGTGTTTTAAAATATCTTGAAAGCGTTTTTTACAATATTTTGAAATTTTTTGAATGATTTTGAAATATTTTGAAATGTTATAAAAATCCTTTAAAACATTTTACAAAATTGTAAAAATATTTTAAACAAGTTTTATAATGTCTTAAATACATTTAAATGTGTTTAAAAGCACGCTATAACATTTTAAAAAGTTTTTTTTATATTGTTTTTAAAACAATCTTTTTTACGATTTCATTAAAAACATTTACTAAAAATGATTAAACGCTTTAAATATTTGATTTAAACATATTAATAAAAATTTAGAATATTTTATAAAAGCTTTAAACCATTTATAAAAATTATTGAATGTCAAATTTATAAGCTTAACTTGATAAGCGTTTTACAATATTTTGAAATATTTTAAAATATTTTGAAATGTTATAAAAATCCCTTAAAATATTTTACAAACTTTTTAAAATATTTTAAAAGAGATTTATAATGTCTGAAAAACATTTTAAACGTAGATAGTTCGTTAAAAAAGAATAGAAGCAGGCTAAACTTTTCGGTTTTGATATCCGAGAGCATATTTGGATACCCATTTTGGAGATGCAAGCATCGCCCCAGATGCATAAAGTGACGAATTAAGTTCGGACCTCATTTCTGATGATCCGTGAAAAACGAACGGATGCGAATATCGAGGGCTAAACTTTTCGGTTTAAAAATTCGAGAGCATATTTGGATACCCATTTTGGAGATGCAAGCATGGCCCCACATGCACAAAGTGACGAATTGATTTAGGGAATCATTTCGGATGATCTTTGAAAACTGAACGAAAGCGGATATTGGGGGTTGAACTTTTCAGTTTTGAAATTCAAGAGCATATTTGGATACCCATTTCGGTACTGATTTTGGACTATCCGTGAAAAATAAACAGACGTGGATATCGGGGGAAGAACTTTTCGATTTTGAAATCCGAGAGCATATTTGGATACACATTTTGGAGATGCAAGTGTTTGCCCACATGCACAAAGTGACAAATTGATTTTAGGACTCATTTCGGATGATCCGTGAAAAACGAACATATGTGGATATCGGGGGCTAAACTTTTCAGTTTTGAAACCCGAGAGCATATTTGGATAACCATTTTGGAGAAGCAAGCGTGGCCTCACATGCACAAAGTGACGAATTGATTTAGGGACTCATTTTGGATGATCCGTAAAAAACGAACGGACGCAGATGTCGGGGGCTATAATTTTCGTTTTTGAAATCCGAGAGCATATTTGGATACCCATTTTGGAGATGCAAGTGTGGCCCCGCATGCACAAAGTGACAAATCGATTTCGCGACTCATTTCGGATGATTCATGAAAAATGAATAGACGCAGATAACAGGGGTTGAAATTTTCGATTTTGAAATATGAGAGCATATTTGGATACCCATTTTGGAGATGAAAGCGTGGCCTCGGATGCACAAAGTGACAAATTTAGTTTGGGCCTAATTTTCGACGATCCGTGAAAAACGAACGGACGCGAATATTGGGGGCTGAACTTTTCGGTTGTGAAATATGAGAGCATATTTGGATACCCATTTTGGAGATGCAAGCGTGGCCCCGCATGCACAAAGTGACAAATTGATTCCAGGACTCATTTCGGATGGTTCGTGAAAAAATAAGAGACGTGGAATATGGGGCTAAACTTTTCGGTTTTGATATCCGAGAGCATATTTGGATACCCGTTTTGGAGATGCAAGTGTGGCCCCAGATGCACAAAGTGACGAATTGAGTTCAGACCTCATTTCGGACAATTCGTGAAAAACAAATGGACACGAATATCGAGGGCTAAAATTTTTGATTTTAAAATTCGAGAACATATTTGGATACCTATTTTGGAGATGCAAGTGTGGCCCCGGATGCACAAAGTGACGAATTGATTTCGGGATTCATTTCAGACGATTTGTGAAAAATGAATGAACACATATGTCGGGGGCTGAACTTTTCGGTTTTGAAATCTGAGAGCATATTTGGATACACTTTTAAAACGTTTTAAAATGCTTTACAAGTTTTTGAAAAGGATTTGAAACATTTTAAAATAAATCTTAATAGCATTAGAAGTGTTTTGAAACATTTTAAAATAAATCTTAAAAGCATTTCAAAATATTTTAAAAGCTTTTCAGAATATCTTAAAAGTGTTTTCAAATATCTTGAAAGTGTTTTACAATATTTTGAAATGTTATAAAAATCCTATAAAACATTTTACAACTTTTTTAAAATATTTTAAAAGAGTTTCATAATGTCTTAAAAACATTTTTAACGTGTTTAAAATCATGTTATAGCATTTTAAAAAGTGTTTTATAATGTTTTTAAAAATATTATTTTTTATGATTTTATTAAAAAGATTTACTAAAAATGATTAAACGCTTTAAATATTTGATTTAAACATATTAATAAGAATTTGGAATATTTTATAAAAGGTTTAAACCATTTTTAAAACATTTATAAAAATTATTGAATGTCAGCTTTATAAGCTTAACTTTATGAAATATTTTGAAATGTTATAAAAATCCTATAAAATATTTTACAAATTTTTAAAAAATATTTTAAAAGAGTTTTATGATGTGTTAGAAACATTTTAAACGTGTTTAAAAGCACATTATAACATTTTAAAAAGGGTTTTATAATATTTTAAAAAACGTTTCTTTTTTTACGATTTTATTAAAAACATTTAATAAAAAGATTAAACGCTTTAAATATTTGATTTAAACATATTGAGAAGAATTTAGAATATTTTATAAAAGATTTAAACCATTTATGAAACATTTATAAAAATTATTGCATGTTTATAGTGTTAGCTTTATAAGCTTAACTTTTATTAAATTTTATTTAAAAACGTTTTTAAAACCTAAATAAATGCTTTCAAATATTTTAAATGTGTTTTGAAATATTTTTCTAACATTGTAAAACCATTCTGAAAACATTTTAAAACCATTTTAAAACACTTTTAAAACATTTAAAAATGTTTTACAAGTTTTTAAAAAGGATTTAAATATGTTTTAAAACATTTTAAAAGTGTTTTGAAACATTTTAAAAGTGTTTTGAAAAATTTTAAAATAAATTTAAAACATTTTAAAAGTGTTCTGAAGCATTTTAAAAGTGTTTTGAAACATTTTAAAATAAATTTAAAACATTTTAAAATAAATTTAAAACATTTTAAAAGCGTTTCAAAATATTTAAAAGTGTTCAAAAATATCTTAAGCGTTTGACAATATTTTGAAATATTTTGAAATTTATAAAAATCTTTTAAAACATTTTACAAATTTTTAAAAATATTTTAAAAGAGTTTTATGATGTCTTCAAAACATTTTAAAAGAACATTATAACATTTTAAAAAGTGTTTTATAATGTTTCTAAAAACATTTTTTTTACGATTTTATTAAATGTGTTTATTTTAAAACACTTTTAATATAAATTTAAAATATTTTAGAAGTGTTTTGAAACATTTTAAAATAAATTTAAAACATTTTAAAAGCGTTTCAAAATATTTTACAAGTGTTTTAAAATATCTTCAAAGCGTTTTTTACAATATTTTGAAACTTTTTGAATGATTTTGAAATATTTTGAAATGTTATAAAAATCCTTTAAAACATTTTACAAATTTGTAAAAATATTTTAAACGAGTTTTATAATGTCTTAAAAAATTTTTAAATGTGTTTAAAAGCACGTTATAGCATTTTAAAAAGTGTTTTATAATGTTTTTAAAAATATTATTTTTTACGATTTTATTAAAAATATTTACTAAAAATGATTAAACGCTTTAAATATTTGATTTAAACATATTAATAAGAATTTGGAATATTTTATAAAAGGTTTAAACCATTTTTTAAACATTTATAAAAATTAATACAGATATGACTTTATAAACACTTTTATGAATTTTGAAATGTTATAAAATCTTTCAAAAACATTTTTACAAATTTGTAAATATTTTCGCGTGTTTTATCCATAGATAAAAACATTTTAAATGTGTTTAAAAGCACGTTATAACATTTTAAAAAGTGTTTTATAATGTTTTTAAAAACGTTTTTTTTTGCGATTTTATTAAAAATGATTAAACGCTTTAAATATTTGATTTAAACATATTAATAAGAATTTAGAATATTTTATAAAAGCTTTAAACCATTTATAAAACATTTATAAAAATTATTAAATGTTTATAACGTCAACTTTATTAGTCTAACTTTTATTAAATGTTATTTATAAACATTTTAAAAAATGAAATAAATGCTTTTAAATATTTTAAAAGAATTTTAAAAGTGTTTTGAATTTTTTTTAAAACATTGTAAAAGCTTTCTAAAAACATTTTTAAACCATTTTAAAACACTTTTAAAACATTTTAAAATGCTTTACAAGTTCTTCAAGAGGTTCTGAAAACGTTTTAAAACATTTTAAAAGTGTTTTAAAACATTTTAAAATAAATTTAAAACATTTTAGAAGTGTTTTGAAACATTTTAAAATAAATTTTAAAAGCGTTTCAAAATATTTTAGAAGCATTTCAAAATATTTTAGAAGTGTTTCAAAATATTTTAAAAGTGTTTTAAAATATCTTGGAAGTGTTTTACAATATTTTGAAATGTTATAAAAATCCCTTAAAACATTTTACAAATTTTTAAAATATTTTAAACAAGTTTATAATGTCTTAAATACATTTAAATGTGTTTAAAAGCACGGTATAACATTTTAAAAAGTTTTTTATAATGTTTTATAATAATCTTTTTTACGATTTCATTGAAAACATTTACTAAAAATGATTAAACGCTTTAAATATTTGATTTAAACATATTAATAAAAATTTAGAATATTTTATAAAAGCTTTAAACCATTTATAAAAATTATTGAATGTCAGATTTATAAGCTTAACTTGATATGCGTTTTACAATATTTTGAAATATTTTAAAATATTTTGAAATGTTATAAAAATCCTTTAAAATATTTTACAAAGTTTTTAAAATATTTTAAAAGAGCTTTATAATGTCTGAAAAACATTTTAAACGTAGATAGTTCGTTAAAAAAGAATAGACGCGGGCTAAACTTTTCGGTTTTGATATCCGAGAGCATATTTGGGTACCCATTTTGGAGATGCAAGCGCAGCCCCAGATGCACAAAGTGACGAATTGAGTTTGGACCTCATTTCGGATGATCCGTGAAAAACGAACGGATGTGATTATCGAGGGCTAAAATTTTCGGTTTAAAAATTCGAGAGCATATTTGGATACCCATTTTGGAGATGCAAGCGTGGCCCCACATGCACAAAGTGATGAATTGATTTAGGGACTCATTTCGAACGATCCATAAAAAACGAATAGACGTAGATATCGGGGTTGAAATTTTCATTTTTGAAATTCGAGAGCATATTTGGATACCGCTTTTGGAGATGCAAGTGTGCTTGTGTGAACTCGTGTAGAATTGAAGCTTTGGGATGTTTGGACGATCTTTAGCCAGACGACGGATATCGGGGGGTTGAAATTTTCAGTTTTGAAATTCGAGAGCATATTTGGATACCCATTTTGGAGATGCAAGCGTGGCCCCACATGCACAAAGTGATGAATTTATTTCGGGACTGATTTCGGACTATCCGTGAAAAATGAACAGACGTGGATATCAGGGGCAGAACTTTTCGCTTTTGAAATCCGAGAGCATATTTGGATACACATTTTGGAGATGCAAGCGTTTCCCCACATGCACAAAGTGACAAATTGATTTCAAGACTCATTTTGGATGATCCGTAAAAAACGAATAGACGCGGATGTCGAGGGCTAAAATTTTCGTTTTTGAAATCTGAGAGTATATTTGGATACCCATTTTTGAGATGCAAGTGTGCCCCCGCAAGAACAAAATGACGAATTGATTTCAGGATTCATTTTGGATGATCCTTGAAAAATGAACAAATGCGGATATTGGGGGTTGAAATTTTCGATTTTTAAATTCGAGAGCATATCTAGATACCCATTTTGGAGATGAAAGCATGGCCCCGCATGGACAAAGTGACAAATTTGTTTCGGGACTGATTTCAGACGATCCGTGAAAAACGAACGGACGCGGATATCAGGGGTTGAAATTTTTGGTTTTGAAATCCGAGAGCATATTTGGATACCCATTTTGGAGATGAAAGCGTGGCCTCGGATGCACAAAGTGACAAATTGAGTTTGGGCCTCATTTTGGAGGATCTGTGAAAAACGAACGGACGCGAATATCGGGGGCTAAAATTTTCGGTTTTGAAATCTGAGAGCATATTTGGATACCCATTTTGGAGATGCAAGCGTGGCCCCAGATGAACAAAGTGAAGAATTGACTTCGGGACTCAATTCAGACAATCCATGAAAAATGAAAAGATGTGGATATCGGGGGCTGAACTTTTCGGTTGTGAAATCTGAGAGCATATTTGGATACCCATTTTGGAGATGCAAGCGTGGCCCCGCATGCACAAAATGAAAAATTGATTTCGGGACTCATTTCGGATCGTTCGTGAAAAAATAACAGACGTGGAAGATGGGGCTAAACTTGTCGGTTTTGATATCCGAGAGCATATTTGGATACCCATTTTGGAGATGCAAGTATGGCCCCAGATGCACAAAGTGACAAATTGAGTTCGGACCTCATTTCGGATGATTCGTGAAAAACAAATGGACGCGAATATCGAGGGCTAAAATTTTCGGTTTTAAAATCCGAGAGCATATTTGGATACCTATTTTGGAGATGCAAGTGTGGCCCCGGATGCACAAAGTGACGAATTGATTTCGGGATTCATTTCAGACGATTTGTGAAAAATGAATGAACACAGATATCGGGGGCTGAACTTTTCGGTTTTGAAAGGTGAGAGCATATTTGGATACACTTTTAAAACGTTTTAAAATGCTTTACAAGTTTTTGAAAAGGATTTAAAAACATTTTAAAACATTTTAAACCTTTTTTAAAATATTGTAAAACTTTCTAAAATATTTAAACTTTATCAAAGATTTAAACCATTTATGAAACATTTATAAAAATTATTGCATGTTTATAATGTTAGCTTTATAAGCTTAACTTTTATAAAATTTTATTTAAAAACGTTTTTAAAACCTGAATAAATGCTTTCAAATATTTTAAATATGTTTTGAAATGTTTTTCTAACATTTTAAAATCATTCTGAAAACATTTAAAAACCATTTTAAAACACTTTTAAAACGTTTTAAAATGTTTTACAAGTTTTTAAAAAGGATTTAAATATGTTTTAAAAATTTTTAAAAGGGTTTTGAAACATTTTACAATAAATTTAAAACATTTTAAAAGTGTTATGAAGCATTTTAAAAGTGTTTTGACACATTTTAAAATAAATTTAAAACATTTTAAAAGCGTTTCAAAATATTTAAAAGTGTTCAAAAATATCTTAAGCGTTTGACAATATTTTGAAATATTTTGAAATTTATAAAAATCTTTTAAAACATTTTACAAATTTTTAAAAATATTTTAAAAGAGTTTTATTTTAAAATATCTTGAAAGCGTTTTTTACAATATTTTGAAATTTTTTGAATGATTTTGAAATATTTTGAAATGTTATAAAAATCCTTTAAAACATTTTACAAATTTGTAAAAATATTTTAAACGAGCTTTATAATGTCTTAAAAACATTTTAAATGTGTTTAAAAGCACGTTATAACATTTTAAAAAACGTTTTATAATGTTTTGAAAAACGTTTTTTTTACGATTTTATTAAAAATGATTAAACGCTTTAAATATTTGATTTAAGCATATTAATAAGAATTTAGAATATATTATAAAAGATTTAAACCATTTATAAAACCTTTATAAAAATTATTAAATGTTTATAATGTCAACTTTATTAGTTTAACTTTTATTAAATGTTATCTATAAATTTTTTTAAGAATGAAATAAATGCTTTTAAATATTATAAAAGAATTTTCAAAGTGTTTTGAAATGTTTTTAAAAGCCCTCTAAAAACATTTTTAAACCATTTTAAAACACTTTTAAAACATCTTAAAATGCTTTACAAGTTCTTCAAGAGGTTCTGAAAACGTTTTAAAACATTTTAAAAGTGTTTTGAAACATTTTAAAATAAATTTTAAAAGCGTTTCAAAATATTTTAGAAGCGTTTCAAAATATTTTAGAAGTGTTTCAAAATATTTTAAAAGTGTTTTAAAATATCTTGGAAGTGTATTACAATATTTTGAAATGTTATAAGAATCCTTTAAAACATTTTACAAATTTTTTTAAATATTTTAAATGAGTTTTATAATATTTCAAACATTTAAATGTGTTTAAAAGCACGCTATAACATTTTAAAAAGTTTTTTATAATATTTTTAAAACAATTTTTTTATGATTTCATTAAAAACATTTACTAAAAATGATTAAACTCTTTAAATATTTGATTTAAACATATTAATAAAAATTTAGAATATTTTATAAAAATTTTAAACCATTTATAAAAATTATAGAATGTCAGATTTATAAACAACATTAAGCATTTTAATATTTTGAAATATTTTAAAATATTTTGAAATGTTATAAAAATCCTTTAAAATATTTTGAATTTTAATTCTTTAAAAAAGGAAAAACACTATAATAATAAACATTTTAAACGTAGATAGGTACGTTAAAAAAGAATAGAGCATGTTGGATACCCATTTTGATGCGAGCATGGCCCCAGAGATGCAGAAAGTAGCGAATTGAGTTCGGACCTCATTTCGGATGATCCGTGAAAAACGAACGGATGCGAATATCGAGGGCTAAACTTTTCGGTTTAAAAATTCGAGAGCATATTGGGATACCCATTTTGGAGATGCAAGCGTGGCCCCACATGCACAAAGTGATGAATTGATTTAGGGACTCATTTCGAACGATCCATAAAAAATGAACAGACGTAGATATCGGGGTTGAAATTTTCATTTTTGAAATTCGAGAGCATATTTGGATGCCCATTTTGGAGATGCAAGTGTGCCCCCGCATGAAGAAAGTGACGAATTGATTTTGGGACTCATTTCGGATGATCTTTGAAAAGTGAACGAAAGCGGATATTGGGGGTTGAACTTTTCAGTTTTGAAATTCGAGAGCATATTTGGATACCCATTTTGGAGATGCAAGCGTGGCCCCGCATGCACAAAGTGATGAATTTATTTCGGGACTGATTTCGGACTATCCGTTAAAAATGAACAGACGTGGATATCGGGGGCAGAACTTTTCGGTTTTGAAATCCGAGAGCATATTTGGATACACATTTTGGAGATGCAGCGTTTCCACATGCACAAAGTGACATGGAACAAGATATCCGCACTTCGGATGATCTAGTGAAAAACGAACATACGTGGATATCGTGGGCTAAACTTTTCAGTTTTGAAATCCGAGAGCATACTTTGATAACCATTTTGGAGATGCAAGCGTGGCCTCGGATGCACAAAGTGACAAATTGAGCTTGGGCCTCATTTTGGACGATCTGTGAAAAACGAACGGACACGAATATCGGTGGCTAAACTTTTCGGTTTTGAAATTTGAGAGCATATTTGGATACCCATTTTGGAGATGCAAGCGTGGCCCCAGACGAACAAAGTGACGAATTGACTACGGGACTCAATTCAGAAAATCCGTGAAAAATGAAAAGACGTGGATATCGGGGGCTGAAATTTTCGGTTGTGAAATCTGAGAGCATATTTGGATACCCATTTTGGAGATGCAAGCGTGGCCCCGCATGCACAAAGTGACAAATTGATTTCGGGACTCATTTCGGATGGTTCGTGAAAAAAGAACAGACGTGGAAGATGGGCTAAAATTTTCGGTTTTGATATCCGAGAGCATATTTGGATACCCAATTTGGAGATGCAAGTGTGGCCCCAGATGCACAAAGTGACGAATTGAGTTCGGACCTCATTTCAGATGATCCGTGAAAAACGAACGGACGCGAATATCGAGGGCTAAAATTTTCGGTTTTAAAATCCGAGAACATATTTGGATACCTATTTTGGAGATGCAAGTGTGGCCTCGGATGCACAAAGTGACGAATTGATTTCGGGATTCATTTTAGACGATTTGTGAAAAATGAATGAACACAGATATCGGGGGCTGAACTTTTCGGTTTTGAAACGTGAGAGCATATTTGGATACACTTTTAAAACGTTTTAAAATGCTTTTCAAGTTTTTGAAAAGGATTTAAAAACGTTTTAAAACATTTTAAACGTTTTTTAAAATATTGTAAAAGCTTTCTAAAAACATTTTTAAACCATTTTAAAAGACTTTTAAAACGTTTTAAAATGCTTTACAAGTTTTTTAAAAGGATTTAAAAACGTTTTAAAACATTTTAAAAGTGTTTTGAAACATTTTAAAATAAATTGAAAACATTTTAGAAGTTTTTTGAAACATTTTAAAATAAATCTTAAAAGCATTTCAAAATATTTTAAAAGGGTTTCAGAATATCTTAAAAGTGTCTTGAAATATCTTGAAAGTGTTTTACAATATCTTGAAAATATCTTGAAAATATCTTGAAAATATCTTAAAAGTGTCTTGAAATATCTTGAAAATATTTTAAAAGAGTTTCATAATGTTTTAAAAACATTTTTAACGTGTTTAAAATCATGTTATAGCATTTTAAAAAGTGTTTTATAATGTTTTTAAAAATATTATTTTTTACGATTTTATTAAAAAGATTTACTAAAAATGATTAAACGCTTTAAATATTTGATTGAAACATATTAATAAGAATTTGGAATATTTTATAAAAGGTTTAAACCATTTTTAAAACATTTATAAAAATTATTGAATGTCAGCTTTATAAGCTTAACTTTATGAAATATTTTGAAATGTTATAAAAATCCTTTAAAACATTTTACAAATTTGTAAAAATATTTTAAACGTGTTTTATAATGTCTTAAAAACATTTTAAATGTGTTTAAAAGCACGTTATAACATTTTAAAAAGTGTTTTATAATGTTTTTAAAAACGTTTTTTTTTGCGATTTTATTAAAAATGATTAAACGCTTTAAATATTTGATTTAAACATATTAATAAGAATTTAGAATATTTTATAAAAGCTTTAAACCATTTATAAAACATTTATAAAAATTATTAAATGTTTATAACGTCAACTTTATTAGTCTAACTTTTATTAAATGTTATTTATAAACATTTTTAAAAATGAAATAAATGCTTTTAAATATTTTAAAAGAATTTTAAAAGTGTTTTGAAATGTTTTTAAAGCATTGTAAAAGCTTTCTGAAAACATTTTTAAACCATTTTAAAATACTTTTAAAACATTTTAAAATGCTTTACAAGTTCTTCAAGAGGTTCTGAAAACGTTTTAAAACAATTTAAAAGTGTTTTGAAACATTTTAAAATAAATTTAAAACATTTTAGAAGTGTTTTGAAACATTTTAAAATAAATTTTAAAAGTGTTTCAAAATATTTTAGAAGCGTTTCAAAATATTTTAGAAGTGTTTCAAAATATTTTAAAAGTGTTTTAAAATATCTTGGAAGTGTTTTACAATATTTTGAAATGTTATAAAAATCCTTTAAAACATTTTAATTTTTTTTAAAAATATTTTAATCGTGTTTTATAATGTCTTAAATACATTTAAATGTGTTTAAAAGCATGCTATAACATTTTAAAAAGTTTTTCAGACCACAAGCCCATTATGTTAGAGATGTCAGGCCAAAAGGATCTGGGTCCCATTCCTTTCAGGTTCATCGCCCTATGGGTTAAGGAGCCTGAGTTTTTGAATCTGGTCCAGGACAGTTGGAAAATGCCAGTGAAAGGTTCTCCCTTCTTCATCTGGGAAGAAAAGCTTAGAAGATTGAAAGGTGCCCTCAAATCATGGGCCAAAGCTCTTCCCACCCCTGCTCAAGAGAGAAAGCAAGCCCAAGTCAACCTTATTCAGCATCAAGCCCAAAGTGAGGATGTTGAGATCACAGCTGAAGTCTTAGACAAGGAAGAGGCGCTCCAGCAAATCTATCACAAAGCCTGCCTCACAGAGGAAGAATACTGGAGACAAAAATCCAGGAGTCTATGGCTCAAAGCGGGTGATAGAAATTCTGCCTTCTTCCACAAACAAGCTCAAGCAAGAAAAAGTTTTAATTCCATAGCTGAAATCAAGGATGGCAACTTGATCCACAAGGACAATGAGAGCATAAAAAAGGCAGCATTCAATCATTTTCAAAATCTCTACAAAGAAGAGGGAGAGGCTAATTCAAATTCCAAATTTTTGGAGGCAATTCCTTCAAGGATCTCCCCATATACAAATCAGCAACTCGAAGGAAAGATCTCCATCCAAGAAATAAAAGAGGCCCTAGACAGTATGGAGCCTGACAAAGCCCCAAGCCCGGATGGCTTCACGGCCAGATTTCTTCAAACTTGCTGGCAGATAGTGGAGAAAGATCTCTACAAGATGATCCTGAAATCACAAAACTGCCAAAAAATTGGAGGCAGCACCAACTCTGCCTTTCTTGCCCTCATTCCCAAGGAAAAGGGCGCAAAAGAATTCAATCGGTTTCGCCCAATCTCCCTTTGCAACATAGGATACAAGCTAATTACAAAGGTAATCGCAAATAGGTTAAAAGGCATCCTTCCAGCAATTATTCCTGAGAACCAAGGAGGATTTGTACAGGGGAGACAGATAGTCGACAACTACATACTGGTGCAAGAGGCGATACATTCAAGCCAGCTTCGCAAGGAGAAGGGTATGGTGATCAAATTAGACCTGGCAAATGCCTTTGATCGGGTAAGGCAAAGTTTCCTTTGGGAAGCCTTGAAAAATTTTGGCTTTGGTCAGGGGTTTGTAAATTGGATAAGAGCTTGTATAGCTGACCCTTGGATATCTCCCTTGGTTAATGGGCGGGCAGCTGGCTTCTTCAAAGCCTCAAGAGGCCTCAGGCAAGGCTGCCCCCTCTCTCCCCTTCTTTTCGTTCTTCAAGCTTCTGCTCTAAGCTACTTCCTAGATCAGAAATTGGCAGATCAGGAGATCCTGGGACTTAATATAGCCCGAGGGGTGAAAAATGTAAATCATACTCTCTTCGCAGACGATACTCTCCTTCTAGGGGCAGCCTCGGCAAGGTCTGCTCTAAGATTTAAGGAGATGTTAGATGATTTTAGTGAAGATTCAGGAAGCAGCTTAAATAAAGGAAAATGCAAAGCTTTCTGTTGGAACACTTCTGTCCACACACTAGCTGCCATATCCAGAATAATGGGCTTCAATGCCACCCTCAGTTGGTCATCCTTTAACTATCTTGGCCTTCCCATCTTCCGTAACCTTGTCTACAGTAAAGACTGGACTCCTTTATTGGACAAATTTAAGACAAAAATACAGGCCTGGGGTTTCTCTTGGTTAAACCTTGCAGGAAAAACTGTCCTAATCAAATCAGTGCTCTGCAGTCTACCCATTTTTCAATTTTCTGTGCTCCTAGCACCCTCTGGAGTTATAAAAAAACTGGAAGCCTTTGTCCGTAGGTTTTTCTGGAAAGGGGGCAATCTCAATGATAAGAAAATGCCGCTGGTTAGTTGGGAGAAAATTGGCAAGCCTCTGTTGGAAGGAGGCCTCAACTTCAAAGATTTTGGCCTGCAAAATATTGCCATGGGGGCCAAGCTCTTCTGGCGCCTCGTAGCACCGCAACCAGGCTGGGCACAAAAAGCCATTTGGGTGAAATACCTCACAGGGAAAAGGATGAGATCTCTGGACTCTTCTCTTCCATTATCTGGCTCGCACCTGGTCAAACGCTGCCACAAGGCAGTCTCTCTTATCAAGGATCGAGCCTACTGGATACCGGGCAATGGAAAGGCAATAAGTATATGGGATGACAGCATAATGCAGCACCCCCCCATATCATCGCATAGATCCCTTCATACTCTGCGACAGTGGCTTGACAGCGCAGGCTGTGTCTCTTTATGGGATATTTCGTTGTGGGCAGAACGCTGTTGGCAGCGTTGGAACCTCCCCCCCGTGCCACCAAACTTAGCGCAGGACAGCCAATCGCTGTTAACACTTCTCAATGGCAAAGCGCCTCTTCGTGCAGACAGAAAAAACACACGGGGATGGGGAGCCGCCCCTGGCAATTACACAGTCGCACAAGGTTACAGAAGTCTACAGGAGCGTCCATATGTCGCCCCCGATCCAGCAGTTTGGAAGGGGCTGTGGAAATACAAAACGATGCCCAAGGTAGACATGTTTTGTTGGTTACTCTGTCACAGAGGCATCCTAACAGAGGATAAATTGAAGAAAAAAGGCTTTCATGGCCCATCGAGATGTCATTTGTGCTGCGAAAATGAAGAAAGTGCCCAGCACATCATCCTAGACTGCAAATTTGCAAAAGAACTCTGGCAGATCCTGCTGAGTTACTGGAAAACATAGTTCTCTCTCCCTGCATGCATTTCTGACATATTTGCTCACTGGCAGACATGCTACCCAGGAACTCTTCCAAAAAACGAGAATTTTAAAGCAGCATGGTGCACTTTGCCAAAATTCATATGCTGGCAAATCTGGTTGGAGCGCAATAGAAGAGTGTTTAGAGATGAAAAATCAACTCCTCAGCGCATCTCCATCAAAGTTAAAAGCCTATGGAAAGAAAATTTGGGTGAGTACATGTCGGATGCGAACTTATCTCAATCTGATCTAGATTGGGGTGGCTCGTTGGGCCTACACATCGCTGGGGAAGCAAGGCAACATAAGAACAAAAAAGAGTGGCAATTCAGAGGGAAGGATCAGGAATTATCAGATCTGCTCACCAAACAAGCCAGATATTGTTTATTTTTCGATGGGGCAGCGAAAGGCAACCCCGGTTGGGCGGGAGCAGAAGGAATTATAAAGAAAAAAGAGGGCATAATTGTGACCAAGTATGCCTGGGGTCTTGGACATTCCACCAGCATTCAAGCTGAAGCCATGGCACTACTACAGGGGCTTAAGCAAGCAAAGAACATCGGCGCATCTGAATTAAGTGTTATTGGAGATTCTCAGTCAATCATCAAAATCCTAGTGGAGGTTTCCTCTCCGGTAGATCTTAGACTGGCAAGAGCAGTATTAAGAATTAGAAACATGGTGAAATCCTTTCGTACAACAAGCTTCCTCCATGTACTACGAGAAAATAATAAAGATGCAGATCTGGAAGCCAATAGGGCAGTTTCCCTTCCGGAAGGCTCTCTTCTGGTAGATGAAACTGAGGCGTGGGATTCTATTCCATAATTCTGAAATTTTTTTCTGCATCATTCTGCATCAGTTTGTGTGTGTATTTAAACTAGGAAAAATAACAAAGATTGACTCTTTAGTCTCGTGTAAGAATTGTAGATTCTCAAAACTTGGGGTCTACGAGAAGACCAGGGTAGAAAGACTACAGGCTAAGTCTACTTATTGTAACCTTTGAAGGCAGTTGCCCACTTCTTAATACAAACTCATATCCGTTCTTGTAAAAAAAAAAAAAACATTTTAAAAAGTTTTTTATAATGTTTTCAAAACAATTTTCTTTCACAATTTCATTAAAAACATTTACTAAAAATGATTAAACGCTTTAAATATTTGATTTAAACATATTAATAAAAATTTGAATATTTTATAAAAGCTTTAAACCGTTTATAAAAATGATTGAATGTCAGATTTATAGGCTTAACTTGATAAGCGTTTTACAATATTTTGAAATATTTTAAAATATTTTGAAATGTTATAAGAATCCTTTAAAATATTTTACAAATTTTTTAAAATATTTTAGAGAGCTTTATAATGTCTGAAAAAACATTTTAAACGTAGATAGTTCGTTAAAAAAGAATAGACGCAGGCTAAACTTTTCGGTTTTGATATTCGAGAGCATATTTGGATACCCATTTTGGAGATGCAAGCGTGGCCCTAGATGCACAAAGTCACGAATTGAGTTCGGACCTCATTTCGGATGATCTGTGAAAAACGAAAGGATGCGAATATCGAGGGCTAAAATTTTCGGTTTAAAAATTCGAGAGCATATTTGGATACCCATTTTGGAGATGCAAGCATGGCCCCACATGCACAAAGTGATGAATTGATTTAGGGACTCATTTCGAACGATCCATAAAAAATGAACAGACGCAGATATCGGGGTTGAAATTTTCATTTTTGAAATTCAAGAGCATAGTTGGATACCCATTTTGGAGATGAAAGTGTGCCCTCGCATGAAAAAAGTGACGAATTGATTTTGGGACTCATTTTAGACGATCTTTGAAAACTGAACGAAAGCGGATATTGGGGGTTGAACTTTTCAGTTTTAAAATTCGAGAGCATATTTGGATACCCATTTTGGAGATGCAAACGTGGCCCCGCATGCACAAATTGATGAATTTATTTCGGGACTGATTTCGGACTATCCGTGAAAAATGAACAGACATGGATATCGGGGGCAGAACTTTTCAGTTTTGAAATCCGAGAGCATATTTGGATACACATTTTGGAGATGCAAGTGTTTCCCCACATGCAAAAAGTGACAAATTGATTTTAGGACTCATTTCGGATGATCCGTGAAAAACGAACATACGTGGATATCGGGGGATAAAATTTTCAGTTTTGAAATCCGAGAGCATATTTGGATAAAGATTTTGGAGATGCAAGCGTGGCCTCACATGCACAAAGTGACGAATTGATTTAGGGACTCATTTTGGATGATCTGTAAAAAACAAACGGACGCGGATGTCGAGGGCTAAAATTTTGTTGCTGAAATCTGAGAGTATATTTGGATACCCATTTTGGAGATGCAAGTGTGCCCCCGCAGGAACAAAATGACGAATTGATTTCGGGATTCATTTTTGATGATCCTTGAAAAATGAACAAATGTGGATATTGGGGGTTAAAATTTTCGGTTTTTAAATTCGAGCTCATATCTGGATACCCATTTGGAGATGAAAGCGTGGCCCCGCATGCACAAAGTGACAGATTTATTTCGGAACTGATTTCAGACTATCCGTGAAAAACGAACGGATGCGGATATTAGGGGTTGAAATTTTTGGTTTTGAAATCCGAGAGCATATTTGGATACCCATTTTGGAGATGCAAGTGTGGCCCTGCATGCACAAAGTGACAAATCGATTTCGCGACTCATTTCGGATGATCCGTGAAAAACGAATAGACGCAGATAACGGGGGCTGAAATTTTCGATTTTGAAATATGAGAGCATATTTGGATACCCATTTTGGAGATGAAAGCGTGGCCTCGGATGCACAAAGTGACAAATTGATTTTGGGCTTCATTTTGGACGATCCGTGAAAAACGAACGGACGCGAATATCGGGGGCTAAACTTTTCGGTTTTGAAATCTGAGAGCATATTTGGATACCCATTTTGGAGATGCAAGCGTGGCCCCAGATGAAAAAAGTGACGAATTGACTTCGGGACTCAATTCAGACGATCCGTGAAAAATTAAAAGACGTGGATATCGGGGCTGAACTTTTCGGTTTGGAAATATGAGAGCATATTTGGATACCCATTTTGGAGATGCAAGCGTGGCCCCGCATGCACAAAGTGACAAATTGATTTCGGGACTCATTTCGGATGGTTCGTGAAAAAAGAACAGACGTGGAAGATGGGGCTAAAATTTTCGGTTTTGATATCCGAGAGCATATTTGGATACCCATTTTGGAGATGCAAGTGTGGCCCCAGATGCCCAAAGTGACGAATTGAGTTCGGACCTCATTTCGGATGATCCGTGAAAAACAAACGGACGCGAATATCGAGGGCTAAACTTTTCGGTTTTAAAATCCGAGAGCATATTTGGATACCTATTTTGGAGATGCAAGTGTGGCCCCGGACGCACAAAGTGACGAATTGATTCTGGGATTCATTTAAGACGATTTGTGAAAAATGAATGAACACAGATATCGGGGGCTGAACTTTTCGGTTTTGAAATCTGAAGGCATATTTGGATACACTTTTAAAACGTTTTAAAATACTTTACAAGTTTTTGAAAAGGATTTAAAAACGTTTTAAAACATTTTAAACATTTTTTAAAATATTGTAAAATCTTTCTAAAAACATTTTTAAACCATTTAAAAACGTTTTAGAACATTTTAAAAGTGTTTTGAAACATTTTAAAATAAATTTAAAATATTTTAGAAGTGTTTTGAAACATTTTAAAATAAATCTTAAAAGCATTTCAAAATATTTTAAAAGCGTTTCAGAATATCTTAAAAGTGTTTTGAAATATCTTGAAAGTGTTTTACAATATTTTGAAATGTTATAAAAATCCTTTAAAACATTTTACAACTTTTTTAAAATATTTTAAAAGAGTTTCATTATGTCTTAAAAACATTTTTAACGTGTTTAAAATCATGTTATGGCATTTTAAAAAGTGTTTTATAATGTTTTTAAAAATATTATTTTTTATGATTTTATTAAAAATATTTACTAAAAATGATTAAACGCTTTAAATATTTGATTTAAACATATTAATAAGAATTTGGAATATTTTATAAAAGGTTTAAACCATTTTTAAAACATTTATAAAAATTATTGAATGTGAGCTTTATAAGCTTAACTTTATGAAATATTTTGAAATATTTTGAAATGTTATAAAAATCCTCTAAAATATTTTACAAATTTTTTAAAAATATTTTAAAAGAGTTTTATGATGTGTTAAAAACATTTTAAACGTGTTTAAAAGCACATTATAACATTTTAAAAAGGGTTTTATAATATTTTAAAAAACGTTTCTTTTTTTACGATTTTATTAAAAACATTTAATAAAAGGATTAAACGCTTTAAATATTTGATTTAAACATATTGAGAAGAATTTAGAATATTTTATGACAGATTTAAACCATTTATGAAACATTTATAAAAATTATTGCGTGGCATAATATTGGCTTATAAAGCAACATATTAAATTTTTGTTAAAAACGTTTTAAAACCTAAATAAATATTTAAAATATTTTAAATGTGTTTTGAAATGTTTTCTAACTATCGTAAACATGCGAAAACATTTAAAACCATTTAAACATAAAGCGTTTTAAAATGTTTTAATTTTTAAAGGATTTAAATATGTTTTAAAACATTTTAAGCTAGTTTTAAATATTTAAAAGAATTTAAAACATTTAAAAGTGTTTTGAAGCATTTAAAAGAAGATGTTTAAAACATTTTAAAAATAAATTTAAAACATTTAAAAACGTTTCAAAATATTTAAAGAATGTTCAAAAATATCACCAGATGTTAAGTAAATATTTTTGAATATTTTAAAAGATTTTAAAAATCTTTAAACATTTACAAATTTTAAAAATATTTTAAAGAGTTTATGATGTCTTCAAAACATTTTAAAAGCACATTATAACATTTTAAAAAGTGTTTTATAATGTTTCTAAAAACGTTTTTTTTTATGATTTTATTAAATGTGTTTATTTTAAAACACTTTTAATATAAATTTAAAATATTTTAGAAGTGTTTTGAAACATTTAAAAATAAACTTAAAACATTTTAAAAGCATTTCAAAATATGTTACAAGTGTTTTAAAATATCTTGAAAGCGTTTTTTACAATATTTTGAAATTTTTTGAATGATTTTGAAATATTTTGAAATGTTATAAAAATCCTTTAAAACATTTTACAAATTTGTAAAAATATTTTAAACGAGTTTTATAATGTCTTAAAAACATTTTAAATGTGTTTAAAAGCACGTTATAACATTTTAAAAAGTGTTTTATAATGTTTTTAAAAACGTTTTTTTTCGCGATTTTATTAAAAATGATTAAACGCTTTAAATATCTGATTTAAGCTTAACTTGATAAGCGTTTTACAATATTTTGAAATATTTTGAAAGTTATAAAAATCCTTTAAAATATTTAACAAAGTTTTTAAAATATTTTAAAAGAGCTTTATAATGTCTGAAAAACATTTTAAACGTAGATAGTTCGTTAAAAAAAAAAGAATGACAAATTAAGCTTTCCGATTTTTGATATGCGAGCATATACGGATACCCATTTTGGAGATGCAAAAGTAGCCTGATGCAAAGTGGCAGTGGGTTCGAAATCAAATTCGGATAGTCCGTGAAAAACACACGGTCTACGAATATCGAGGCTAAACTTTTCAGTTTCGGTTTAAAAATTCGGAAGTATTTGGATGCCTTTGGATCTGATGTGGCCCCATGCACAAAGTGATGGAGTGGTGGGACTCATTTGGATGGTCAGTGAAAAACCTCACGTGGATCGGGGGCTAAACTTTCAGTTTTGTCAAAACATATTTGAATCATCTTATTTGGAGATCCAGCGTGGCCTCTATGCACCACAGGCTGCCCCGGTTGGGATGTTTTGGATAGTGGTAAAAACAAACGGACGCGGATGTCGGGGGCTAAAATTTTCGTTTTTGAAATCTAAGAGTATATTTAGATACCCATTTTGGAGTGCAAGTGTGCCCCCGCAGGAACAAAATGACAAATTGATTTCGGGATTCATTTTGGATGATCCTTGAAAAATGAACAAATGCGGATATTGGGGGTTGAAATTTTCAGTTTTTAAATTCGACAGCATATCTGGATACCCATTTTGGAGATGAAAGCATGGCCCCGCATGTACAAAGTGACAAATTTATTTCGGGGCTGATTTCAGACGATCCGTGAAAAATGAACGTACGTGGATATCGGGGGCTAAACTTTTCAGTTTTGAAATCCGATGTCATATTTGGATAACCATTCTGGAGATGCAAGCGTGGCCTCATATGCAAAAAGTGACGAATTGATTTAGGGACTCATTTTGGATGATCCGTAAAAAACAAACGGACGTGGATGTCGGGGGCTAAAATTTTCGTTTTTGAAATCTGAGAGTATATTTAGATACCCATTTTGGAGATGCAAGTGTGCCCCCGCAGGAAGAAAATGACGAATTGATTTCGGGATTCATTTTGGATGATCCTTGAAAAATGAACAAATGCGGATATTGGGGGTTGAAATTTTCGGTTTTTAAATTCGAGAGCATATCTGGATACCCATTTTGGAGATGAAAGCATGGCCCCGCATGTACAAAGTGATAAATTTATTTGGGGCTGATTTGGGCAATCAAAGTGAAAAATGACGTCGCGATGAATCTCAGGGCTAAACTTTTGCATTTGAAATCGATGTAATATGTTGGATAACCATTACGAATCTGGCGTATCATATACAAAGTGACGAATTGATTTCGGGATTCATTTTTGGATGATCCTTGAAAAATGTACAAATGCGGATATTGGGGGTTGAAATTTTCGGTTTTTAAATTCGAGAGCATATCTAGATACCCATTTTGGAGATGAAAGCGTGGCCCCGCATGCACAAAGTGACAAATTTATTTCGGGACTGATTTCAGACGATCCGCGAAAAATGAACGGACGCGGATATCAGGGGTTGAACTTTTTGGTTTTGAAATCCGAGAGCATATTTGGATACCCATTTTGGAGATGCAAGTGTGGCCCCTCATGCACAAAGTGACAAATTGATTTCGCGACTCATTTCGGATGATGCGTGAAAAACGAATAGACGCAGATAACGGGGCTGAAATTTTTGATTTTGAAATATGAGAGCATATTTGGATACCCATTTTGGAGATGAAAGCGTGGCCTCGGATGCACAAAGTGACAAATTGATTTTGGGCATCATTTTGGATGATTAGGCGGCAAACGGACGCGAATATGAGGGCTAAGCACCGGTTTGAAATGTGAAACATATTTGGATACCATTTAGGAGATGCAAGTGGTCAGATGAACAAAGTAATAAATTAACCAGGCTCATTTGGGACGATCCATGAAAAATGAAAAGAAGTGGATATCGGGGGCTGAACTTTTCGGTTGTGAAATCTGAGAGCATATTTGGATACCCATTTTGGAGATGCAAGCATGGCCCCACATGCACAAAGTGACAAATTGATTTCGGGACTCATTTCGGATGGTTTGTGAAAAAACAACAGACGTGGAAGATGGGGCTAAAATTTTCAGTTTTGATATCCGAGAGCATATTTGGATACCCATTTTTGAGATCCAAGTGTGGCCCCAGATGCACAAAGTGACGAATTGAGTTCGGACCTCATTTCGGATGATCTGTGAAAAACAAACGGACGCGAATATCGAGGGCTAAACTTTTCGGTTTTAAATTCCGAGAGCATATTTGGATACCTATTTTTGAGATGCAAGTGTGGCCCCGGATACCTATTTCAGACGATTTGTGAAAAATGAATGAACACAGATATCGGGGGCTGAACTTTTCGGTTTTGAATCTGAGAGAATATTTGGATACACTTTTAAAACGTTTTAAAATGCTTTACAAGTTTTTGAAAAGGATTTAAAAACGTTTTAAAACATTTTAAACCTTTTTTAAAATAGTGTTAAAGCTTTTTAAAAACATTTTAAAACCATTTTAAAACACTTTTAAAACGTTTTAAAATGCTTTACAAGTTTTTTAAAAGGATTTAAAAACGTTTTAAAACATTACACTTTTTAAAGTATTTTGAAACATTTTAAATAAATTTAAACATTTTGAAGTGTTTTGAAACATTTTAAAAAATAAATCTTAAAGCGTTTCAAAATATTTTAGAAGTGTTTCAAAATATTTTAAAAGTGTTTTGAAATATCTTGAAAGTGTTTTACAATATTTTGAAATGTTATAAAAATCCATTAAAACATTTTACAACTTTTTAAAAATATTTTAAAAGAGTTTCGTAATGTCTTAAAAACATTTTTAACGTGTTTAAAATCAGGTTATAGCATTTTAAAAAGTGTTTTATAATATTTTTAAATATTATATTTTTTAGATTTTTATTAAAAAGATTTACAAAAAATGATTAAACACTTTAAATATTTGATTTAAAAACATATTAATAAGAATTTGGAATATTTTATAAAAGGTTTAAACCATTTTTAAAACATTTATAAAAGTTATTGAATGTCAGCTTTATAAGCTTAACTTTATGAAATATTTTGAAATATTTTGAAATGTTATAAAAATCCTCTAAAATATTTTACAATTTTTTTAAATATTTTAAAAGATTTTTATGATGTGTTAAAAACATTTTAAACGTGTTTAAAAGCACATTATAACATTTTAAAAAGGGTTTTATAATATTTTAAGCGTTTCTTACAATTTGTTAAAATATTGTAAAATGATTAAACGCTTTAAATATTTGATTTAAGCATATTAATAAGAATTTAGAATATTCTATAAAAGCTTTAAACCATTTATAAAACCTTTATAAAAATTATTAAATGTTTATAATGTCAACTTTATTAGTTTAACTTTTATTAAATGTTATTTATAAACATTTTTAAAAATGAAATAAATGTTTTTAAATATTTTAAAAGAATTTTAAAAGTGTTTTGAAATATTTTTAAAACATTGTAAAAGCTTTCTAAAAACATTTTAAAAACATTTTAAAACACTTTTAAACGTTTAAATGTTTTAAAACCTTAAAAAAGGATTTAAATATGTTTAAAGCATTTTTAAAAGTCGTTTTGAAACATTTTAAAATAAATTTAAAACATTTTAAAAAATTAATTACGAAGCATTTTTAAAAGTATTTTGACATTTTAAAATTAAATTTTTTTAGATTAAGCGTTTCAAAATATTTAAAAGTGTTCAAAAATATCTTAAGCGTTTGACAATATTTTGAAATTTATAAAAATATTCTAAAACATTTTACAAATTTTTAAAAATATTTTAAAAGAGTCTTATGATGTCCTCAAAACATTTTGAAAGCACGTTATAACATTTTAAAAAGTGTTGTATAATGTTTCTAAAAACTTTCTTTTACGATTTTATTAAATGTATTTATTTTAAAACACTTTTAATATAAATTTAAAATATTTTAGAAGTGTTTTGAAACATTTAAAAATAAATTTAAAACATTTTAAAAGCGTTTCAAAATATTTTACAAGTGTTTTAAAATATCTTGAAAGCATTTTTTACAATATTTTGAAATTTTTTGAATGATTTTGAATTATTTTGAAATTTTATCAAAATTCTTTAAAACATTTTACAAATTTGTAAAAATATTTTAAACGAGTTTTATAATGTCTTAAAAACATTTTAAATGTGTTTAAAAGCACTTTATAACATTTTAAAAAGTGTTTTATAATGTTTTTAAAAACGTTTTTTTTGCGATTTTATTAAAAATGATTAAACGCTTTAAATATTTGATTTAAGCATATTAATAAGAATTTAGTATATTTTATAACTTTTATTAAATGATATTTATAAACATCTTTAAAAATGAAATAAATGCTTTTAAATATTTTAAAATAATTTTATAAGTGTTTTGAAATGTTTTTAAAACATTGTAAAAGCTTTCTAAAAACATTTTAAAACCATTTTAAAACACTTTTAAAACATTTTAAAATGCTTGACAAGTTCTTCAAGAGGTTCTGAAAACGTTTTAAAACATTTTGAAAGTGTTTTGAAACATTTTAAAATAAATTTTAAAAGCGTTTCAAAATATTTTAGAAGCGTTTCAAAATATTTTAGAAGTGTTTCAAAATATTTTAAAAGTGTTTTAAAATATCTTGGAAGTGTCTTACAATATTTTGAAATGTTATAAAAATCCTTAAAAACATTTTACAAAATTTTTAAAATATTTTAAACGAGTTTTATAATGTGTTAAATACATTTAAATGTGTTTAAAAGCACGCTATAACAGTTTAAAAAGTTTTTTATAATATTTTTAAAACAATTTTTTTTACGATTTCATTAAAAACATTTACTAAAAATGATTAAACACTTTAAATATTTGATTTAAACATATTAATAAAAATTTAGAATATTTTATAAAATCTTCGTACCGTTTATAAAAATTATTGAATGTCAGATTTATAAGCTTAACTTGATAAGCGTTTTACAATATTTTGAAATATTTTAAAATATTTTGAAATGTTATAAAAATCCTTTAAAATATTTTACAAAGTTTTTAAAATATTTTAAAAGAGATTTATAATGTCTGAAAAACATTTTAAACGTAGATAGTTCGTTAAAAAAGAATAGACGTAGACTAAAATTTTCGGTTTTGATATCCGAGAGCATATTTGGATACCCATTTTGGAGATGCAAGCATGGCCCCAGATGCACAAAGTGACGAATTGAGTTCGGACCTCATTTCGGATGATCCGTGAAAAACGAACGGATGCGAATATCAAGGGCTAAACTTTTCGGTTTAAAAATTCGAGACCATATTTGGATACCCATTTTGGAGATGCAAGTGTGGCCCCACATGCACAAAGTGATGAATTGATTTAGGGACTCATTTCGAACGATCCATAAAAAACGAACAGACGTAGATATCGGGGTTGAAATTTTCATTTTTGAAATTCGAGAGCATATTTGGATACCGTTTTTGGAGATGCAAGTGTGCCCCCGCATGAACAAAGTGACGAATTGATTTTGGGACTCATTTCAGACAATCTTTGAAAACTGAACGAAAGTGGATATTGGGAGTTGAACTTTTCAGTTTTGAAATTCGAGAGCATATTTGGATACCCATTTTTGAGATGCAAGCGTGGCCCCGCATGCACAAAGTGATGAATTTATTTCTGGACTGATTTCGGACTATCTGTGAAAAATGAAGAGACATGGATATCGGGTGCAGAACTTTTCGGTTTTGAAATCCGAGAGCATATTTGGATACACATTTTGAAGATGCAAGTGTTTCCTCACATGCACAAAGTGAAAAATTGATTTCAGGACTCATTTCAGATGATCCGTGAAAAACAAACATACGTGGATATCGGGGGCTAAACTTTTCAGTTTTGAAATCCAAGAGCATATTTGGATAACCATTTTGGAGATGCAAGCATGGCCTCACATGCACAAAGTGACGAATTGATTTAGGGACTCATTTTGGATGATCCGTAAAAAATAAACGGACGTGGATGTCGGGGGCTAAAATTTTCGTTTTTGAAATCTGAGAGTATATTTGGATACCCATTTTGGAGATGCAAGTGTGGCCCCGCAGGAACAAAATGACGAATTGATTTCGGGATTCATTTAGGATGATCCTTGAAAAATGAAGAAATGCGGATATTGGGGGTTGAAATTTTCGATTTTTAAATTCGAGAGCATATCTGGATAACCATTTTGGAGATGAAAGTGTGGCCCCACATGCACAAAGTGACAAATTTATTTCAGGACTGATTTTAGACGATCCGTGAAAAACGAACAGACGCGGATATTAGGGGTTGAACTTTTTGGTTTTGAAATCCGAGAGCATATTTGGATACCCATTTTGGAGATGCAAGTGTGGCCCCACATGCACAAAATGACAAATCGATTTCGCGACTCATTTCGGATGATCCGTGAAAAAATAATAGACGCAGATAACGGGGGCTGAAATTTTTGATTTTGAAATATGAGAGCATATTTGGATACCCATTTTGGAGATGAAAGCATGGCCTCAGATGCACAAAGTGACAAATTGAGTTTGGGCCTCATTTTGGACGATCCGTGAAAAACGAACGGATGTGAATATCGGGGGCTAAAATTTTCGGTTTTGAAATCTGGGAGCATATTTGGATACCCATTTTGGAGATACAAGCGTGGCCCCAGATGAACAAAGTGAAAAATTGACTTCGGGACTCAATACAGACGATCCGTGAAAAATGAAGAGATCTGGATATCGGGGGCTGAACTTTTTGGTTGTGAAATCTGAGAGCATATTTGGATGCCCATTTTGGAGATGCAAGCATGGCCCCGCATGCACAAAGTGACAAATTGATTTCGGAACTCATTTCGGATGGTTCGTGAAAAAACAACCTTCGTGGAAGATGGGGCTAAACTTTTCGATTTTGATATCCAAGAGCATATTTGGATACCCATTTTGGAGATGCAAGTGTGGCCCAGATGCACAAAGTGACAAATTGAGTTCGGACCTCATTTCGGATGATCCGTGAAAAACAAACGGACACGAATATCGAGGGCTACAATTTTCAGTTTTAAAATCCGAGAGCATATTTGGATACCTATTTTGGAGATGCAAGTGTGGCCCCGGATGCACAAAGTGACGAATTGATTTCGGGATTCATTTCAGACGATTTGTGAAAAATGAATGAACACAGATATCGGGGGCTGAACTTTTCGGTTTTGAAATCTGAGAGTATATTTGGATACACTTTTAAAACGTTTTAAAATGCTTTACAAGTTTTTGAAAAGGATTTAAAAACGTTTTAAAACATTTTAAACCTTTTTTAAAATATTGTAAAAGCTTTCTAAAAACATTTTTAAAACATTTTAAAACACTTTTAAAACGTTTTAAAATGCTTTACAAGTTTTTTAAAAGGATTTAAAAACGTTTTAAAACATTTTAAAAGTGTTTTGAAACATTTTAAAATAAATTTAAAACATTTTAGAAGTTTTTTGAAACATTTTAAAATAAATCTTAAAAGCATTTCAAAATATTTTAAAAGCGTTTCAGAATATCTTAAAAGTGTTTTGAAATATCTTGAAAGTGTTTTACAATATTTTGAAATGTTATAAAAATCCTTTAAAACATTTTACAACATTTTAAAAATATTTTAAAAGAGTTTCATAATGTCTTAAAAACATTTTTAACGTGTTTAAAATCATGTTATAGCATTTTAAAAAGTGTTTTATAATGATTTTAAAAATATTATTTTTTACGATTTTATTAAAAATATTTACTAAAAATGATTAAACGCTTTAAATATTTGATTTAAACATATTAATAAGAATTTGGAATATTTTATAAAAGGTTTAAACCATTTTTAAAACATTTATAAAAATTATTGAATGTCAACTTTATAAGCTTAACTTTATGAAATATTTTGAAATATTTTGAAATGTTATAAAAATCCTCTAAATTTTTTTACAAATTTTTTAAAAACATTTAATAAAAAGATTAAACGCTTTAAATATTTGATTTAAACATATTGAGAAGAATTTAGAATATTTTATAAAATATTTAAACCATTTATGAAACATTTATAAGAATTATTGCATGTTTATAATGTTAGCTTTATAAGCTTAACTTTTATTAAAAAAATTTTAAAAACGTTTTTAAAACCTAAATAAATGCTTTCAAATATTTTAAATATGTTTTGAAATGTTTTTCTAACATTGTAAAAGCATTCTGAAAACATTTAAAAACCATTTTAAAACACTTTTAAAACGTTTTAAAATGTTTTACAAGTTTTTAAAAAGGATTTAAAAGTGTTTTGAAGCATTTTAAAAGTGTTTTTGAAACATTTTAAAATAAATTTAAAACATTTTAAGAGGGTTTCAA
This sequence comes from Pinus albicaulis, assembly GCA_034641835.2. NCBI lineage: Eukaryota > Viridiplantae > Streptophyta > Pinopsida > Pinales > Pinaceae > Pinus > Pinus albicaulis. Next base: position 284,597 of record JAXQQM020071623.1, read on the forward strand.
AATATTTAAAAGTGTTCAAAAATATCTTAAGCGTTTGACAATATTTTGAAATATTTTGAAATTTATAAAAATATTTTAAAACATTTTACAAATTTTTAAAAATATTTTAAAAGAGTTTTATGATGTCTTCAAAACATTTGAAAAGCACATTATAACATTTAAAGTGTTTTATAATGTTTCTAACGTTTTCTAGTTTTATTAAATGTAGTTTATTTTAAAACACTTTTAAAATAAATTTAAAATATTTTACCAAGTGTTTTAAATATGCCAGGTTTTACAACATTTTGAAATTTTTTGAAATGTTATAAAAATCATTTAAAACATTTTACAAATTTATAAAAATATGTTAAACGAGTTTTATAATATCTTAAAAACATTTTAAATGTGTTTAAAAGCACGTTACAACATTTTAAAAAGTGTTTTATAATGTTTTTAAAAACCTTTTTTTTGCGATTTTATAAAAAATGATTAAACGCTTTAAATATTTGATTTAAGCATATTAATAAGCATTTAGAATATTTTATAAAAGCTTTAAACCATTTATAAAACCTTTATAAAAATTATTAAATGTTTATAATGTCAACTTTATTAGTTTAACTTTATTAGTTTAACATTTTTAAAAATGAAATAAATGTTTTTAAATATTTTAAAAATTTTAAGTGTTTTCAAATGTTTGAGCATTGTAAAAACTCTCAAAACATTTAAAAATATTTCATCTTTTCAAGTTCTTGAGAGTTAAAGCGTTTTGTATTTAAAAGTGTTTTGAAACATTTAAAATAAATTTAAAACATTTTTAAAGTAATTTGGACATTTAAAATAAATTTTAAACGTTTCAAAATATTTTAGAAAGCGTTCAAATATTTTAAAAGCGTTTCAGAATATCTTAAAAGTGTCTTGAAATATCTTGATAGTGTTTTACAATATTTTGAAATGTTATAAAAATCCTTTAAAACATTTTACAAATTTTTTAAAATATTTTAAAAGAGTTTCATAATGTCTTAAAAACATTTTTAACGTGTTTAAAATCATGTTATAGCATTTTAAAAAGTGTTTTATAATGTTTTCAAAAATATTATTTTTTACGATTTTATTAAAAAGATTTACTAAAAATGATTAAACGCTTTAAATATTTGATTTAAACATATTAATAAGAATTTGGAATATTTTATAAAAGGTTTAAACCATTTTTAAAACATTTGTAAAAATTATTGAATGTCAGCTTTATAAGCTTACCTTTATGAAATATTTTGAAATATTTTGAAATGTTATAAAAATCCTCTAAAATATTTACAAAGTTTTAAATATTTTAAAAGAAGCTTTATAATGTCAGAAAGTTTTAAACGTAGATAGTTCGTTAGAAAAGAATAGACGCAAAGCTAAAATTTTCGCCATATCCGAGCATATTTGGATACCCATTTTGGAGATGCAAGCGTGGCCCCGTATGCACAAAGTGACGAATTGAGATCGGACCTCATTTCGGATGATCCATAAAAAACGAACGGATGCGAATATCGAGGGCTAAAATTTTCGATTTAAAAATTCAAGAGCATATTTGGATACCCATTTTGGAGATGCAAGCGTGGCCCCACATGCACAAAGTGATGAATTGATTTAGGGACTCATTTCGAACGATCCATAAAAAACGAATAGAAGCAGATATTGGGGTTGAAATTTTCATTTTTGAAATTCAAGAGCATATGTGGATACCCATTTTGGAGATGCAAGTGTGCCCCCACATGAACAAAGTGACGAATTGATTTTGGGACTCATTTCGGATGATCTTTGAAAACTAAACGAAAGCAGATATTGGGGATTGAACTTTTCAGTTTTGAAATTCGAGAGCATATTTGGATACCCATTTTGGAGATGCAAGCGTGGCCCCGAATGCACAAAGTGATGAATTTATTTCGGGGCTGATTTTCGACTATCCGTGAAAAATGAACGCACGTGGTATTTGGGGCGTAACTTTTTGGTTTTGAAATCCGAGAGCATATATGGATACACATTTTGGAGATGCAAGCGTTTCCCACATGCACAAAGTGACAAATTGATTTCAGACTCATTTCGGATGATCCGTGAAAACGAACGGACGCGGATGTCGGGGGCTAAAATTTTCGTTTTTGAAATCTGAGGGTATATCCGGATACCCATTTTGGAGATGCAAGTGTGCCCCCGCAGGAAAAGAATGACGAATTGATTTCGGGATTCATTTTGGATGATCCTTGAAAAATGTACAAATGCGGATATTAGGGGTTGAAATTTTCGGTTTTTAAATTCGAGAGCATATCTGGATACCCATTTTGGAGATGAAAGCGTGGCCCCGCATGCACAAAGTGACAAATTTATTTCGGGACTGATTTCAGACGATCCGTGAAAAACGAACGGACGCGGATATCAAGGGTTGAAATTTTTGGTTTTGAAATCCGAGAGCATATTTGGATACCCATTTTTGAGATGCAAGTGTGGCCTCGCATGCACAAAGTGACAAATCGATTTCGTGACTCATTTCGGATGATCCGTGAAAAACGAATAGACGCAGATAACGGGGGCTGAAATTTTCGATTTTGAAATATGAGAGCATATTTGGATACCCATTTTGGAGATGAAAGCGTGGCCTCGGATGCACAAAGTGACAAATTGATTTTGGGCATCATTTTTGATGATCCGTGAAAAACGAACAAACGCGAATATCGGGGGCTAAACTTTTCGGTTTTGAAATCTGAGAGCATATTTGGATACCCATTTTGGAGATGCAAGCGTGGCCCCAGATGAACAAAGTGACGAATTGACTTCGAGACTCAATTCGGACGATCCATGAAAAATGAAAAGACGTGGATATCGGGGGCTGAACTTTTCGGTTGTGAAATCTGAGAGCATATTTGGATACCCATTTTGGAGATGCAAGCGTGGCCCCGCATGCACAAAGTGACAAATTGATTTTGGGACTCATTTCGGATGGTTCGTGAAAAAAGAACAGACGTGGAAGATGGGGCTAAACTTTTCGGTTTTGATATCCGAGAGCATATTTGGATACCCATTTTGGAGATGCAAGTGTGGCCCCAGATGCACAAAGTGACGAATTGAGTTCGGAACTCATATCGGATGATCCGTGAAAAACAAACGGATGCGAATATCGAGGGCTAAAATTTTCGGTTTTAAAATCCGAGAGCATATTTGGATACTTATTTTGGAGATGCAAGTGTGGCCCCGGATGCACAAAGTGACGAATTGATTTCGGGATTCATTTCAGACGATTTGTGAAAAATGAATGAACACAGATATCGGGGGCTGAACTTTTCGGTTTTGAAATGTGAGAGCATATTTGGATACACTTTTAAAATGTTTTAAAATGCTTTACAAGTTTTTGAAAAGGATTTAAAAACGTTCTAAAACATTTTAAACCTTTTTTAAAATATTGTAAAAGCTTTCTAAAAACATTTTAAAACCATTTTAAAACACTTTTAAAACGTTTTAAAATGCTTTACAAGTTTTTTAAAAGGATTTAAAAACTTTTTAAAACATTTTAAAAGTGTTTTGAAACATTTTAAAATAAATTTAAAATATTTTAGAAGTTTTTTGAAACATTTTAAAATAAATCTTAAAAGCATTTCAAAATATTTTAAAAGCGTTTCAGAATATCTTAAAAGTGTTTTGAAATATCTTGAAAGTGTTTTACAATATTTTGAAATGTTATAAAAATCCTTTAAAACATTTTACAACTTTTTAAAAATATTTTAAAAAAGTTTCATAATGTCTTAAAAACATTTTTAACATGTTTAAAATCATGTTATATCATTTTTAAAAAGTGTTTTATAATGTTTTTAAAAATATTATTTTTTACGATTTTATTAAAAAGATTTACTAAAAATGATTAAACGCTTTAAATATTTGATTTAAACATATTAATAAGAATTTGGAATATTTTATAAAAAGGTTTAAACCATTTTAAAAACATTTATAAAAATTATTGAATGTCAGCTTTATAAGCTTAACTTTATGAAATATTTTGAAATATTTTGAAATGTTATAAAAATCCTCTAAAATATTTTACAAATTTTTTAAAAATATTTTAAAAGAGTTTTATGATGTGTTAAAAACATTTTAAACGTGTTTAAAAGCACATTATAACATTTTAAAAAGGGTTTTATAATATTTTTAAAAACGTTTCTTTTTTTTACGATTTTATTAAAAACATTTAATAAAAAGATTAAACGCTTTAAATATTTGATTTAAACATCTTGAGAAGAATTTAGAATATTTTATAACAGATTTAAACCATTTATGAAACATTTATAAAAATTATTGCATGTTTATAATGTTAGCTTTATAAGCTTAACTTTTATTAAATTTTATTTAAAAACGTTTTTAAAACCTAAATAAATGCTTTCAAATATTTTAAATGAGTTTTGAAATGTTTTTCTAACATTGTAAAAGCATTATGAAAACATTTTAAAACCATTTTAAAACAATTTTAAAACGTTTTAAAATGTTTTACAAGTTTTTAAAAAGGATTTAAATATGTTTTAAAACATTTTAAAAGTGTTTTGAAACATTTTAAAAGTGTTTTGAAACATTTTAAAATAAATTTAAAACATTTTAAAAGCGTTTCAAAATATTTAAAAGTGTTCAAAAATATCTTAAGCGTTTGACAATATTTTGAAATATTTTGAAATTTATAAAAATCTTTTAAAACATTTTACAAATTTTTAAAAATATTTTAAAAGAGTTTTATGATGTTTTCAAAACATTTTAAAATCACATTATAACATTTTAAAAAGTGTTTTATAATGTTTCTAAAAACGTTTTTTTTATGATTTTATTAAATGTGTTTATTTTAAAACACTTTTAATATAAATTTAAAATATTTTAGAAGTGTTTTGAAACATTTTAAAATAAATTTAAAACATTTTAAAAGCGTTTCAAAATATTTTACAAGTGTTTTAAAATATCTTCAAAGCGGTTTTTACAGTATTTTGAAATTTTTTGAATGATTTTAAAATATTTTGAAATGTTATAAAAATCCTTTAAAACATTTTACAAATTTGTAAAAATATTTTAAACGAATTTTATAATGTCTTAAAAACGTTTTAAATGTGTTTAAAAGCACGATATAACATTTTAAAAAGTGTTTTATAATGTTTTTAAAAATGTTTTTTTTGCGATTTTATTAAAAATGATTAAACGCTTTAAATATTTGATTTAAGAATATTAATAAGAATTTAGAATATTTTATAAAAGCTTTAAACCATTTATAAAACGTTTATAAAAATTATTAAATGTTTATAATGTCAACTTTATTAGTTTAACTTTTATTAAATGTTATTTATAAACATTTTTAAAAATGAAATAAATGCCTTAAAATATTTTGAAAGAATTTTAAAAGTGTTTTGAAATGTTTTTAAAACATTGTAAAAGCTTTCTAAAAACATTTTAAAACCATTTTAAAACACTTTTAAAACATTTTAAAATGCTTTACAAGTTCTTCAAGAGGTTCTGAAAACGTTTTAAAACATTTTAAAAGTGTTTTGAAACATTTTAAAATAAATTTAAACATTTTAGAAGTGTTTTGAAACATTTTAAAAGCGTTTCAAAATATTTTAGAAGCGTTTCAAAATATTTTAGATGTGTTTCAAAATATTTTAAAAGTGTTTTAAAATATCTTGGAAGTGTTTTACAATATTTTGAAATGTTATAAAAATCCTTTAAAACATTTTAAAAATTTCTTAAAATATTTTAAATGAGTTTTATAATGTCTTAAATACATTTAAATGTGTTTAAAAGCACGCTATAACATTTTAAAAAGTTTTTTATAATGTTTTTAAAACAATTTTTTTTACGATTTCATTGAAAACATTTACTAGAAATGATTACACGCTTTAAATATTTGATTTAAACATATTAATAAAAATTTAGAATATTTTATAAAAGCTTTAAACCATTTATAAAAATTATTGAATGTCAAATTTATAAGCTTAACTTGATAAGCATTTTACAATATTTTGAAATATTTTAAAATATTTTGAAATGTTATAAAAATCCTTTAAAATATTTTACAAAGTTTTTAAAATATTTTAAAAGAGCTTTATAATGTCTGAAAAACATTTTAAACGTAGATAGTTCGTTAAAAAGGAATAGACGCAGGCTAAACTTTTCGGTTTCGATATCCGAGAGCATATTTGGATATCCATTTTGGAGATGCAAGCGTGGCCCCAGATGCACAAAGTGACGAATTGAGTTCGGACCTCATTTCGGATGATCTGTGAAAAACGAACGGATGCGAATATCAAGGGCTAAACTTTTCGGTTTAAAAATTCGAGAGCATATTTGGATACCCATTTTGGAGATGCAAGCGTGGCCCCACATGCACAAAGTGATGAATTGATTTAGGGACTCATTTGGAACGATCCATAAAAAATGAACAGACGCAGATATCGGGGGTGAAATTTTCATTTTTGAAATTCGAAAGCATATTTGGATACCCATTTTGGAGATGCAAGTGTGCCCCCACATGAAAAAAGTGATGAATTGATTTTGGGACTCATTTCGGATGATTTAAGCATATTAATAAGAATTTAGAATATTTTATAAAAGCTTTAAACCATTTATAAAACGTTTATAAAAATTATTAAATGTTTATAATGTCAACTTTATTAGTTTAACTTTTATTAAATGTTATTTATAAACATTTTTAAAAATGAAATAAATGCTTTTAAATATTTTAAAATAATTTTAAAAGTGTTTTGAAATATTTTTAAAACATTGTAAAAGCTTTCTAAAAACATTTTTAAACCATTTTAAAACACTTTTAAAACATTTTAAAATGCTTTACGAGTTCTTCAAGAGGTTCTGAAAACGTTTTAAAACATTTTAAAAGTGTTTTGAAACAATTTAAAATAAATTTAAAACGTTTTAGAAGTGTTTTGAAACATTTTAAAATAAATTTTAAAAGCGTTTCAAAATATTTTAGAAGCGTTTCAAAATATTTTAGAAGTGTTTCAAAATATTTTAAAAGTGTTAAAATATCTTGGAAGTGTTTTACAATATTTTGAAATGTTATAAAAATCCTTTAAAACATTTTGCAATTTTTTAAAAATATTTTAAACGAGTTTTATAATGTCTTAAATACATTTAAATGTGTTTGAAAGCACGCTATAACATTTTAAAAAGTTTTTTATAATGTTTTTAAAACAATTTGTTTTACGATTTCATTGAAAACATTTACTAAAAATGATTAAACGCTTTAAATATTTGATTTAAACATATTAATAAAAATTTAGAATATTTTATAAAAGCTTTAAACCATTTATAAAAATTATTGAATGTCAGATTTATAAGCTTAACTTGATAAGCGTTTTACAATATTTTGAAATATTTTAAAATATTTTGAAATGCTATAAAAATCCTTTAAAATATTTTACAAAGTTTTTAAAATATTTTAAAAGAGCTTTATAATGTCTGAAAAACATTTTAAACATAGATAGTTCGTTAAAAAAGAATAGACGCAGGCTAAACTTTTCGGTTTTGATATCCGAGAGCATATTTGGATACCCATTTTGGAGATGCAAGCGTGGCCCCAGATGCACAACATGACGAATTGAGTTCGGACCTCATTTCGGATGATCCGTGAAAAACGAACGGATGCGAATATCGACGGCTAAACTTTTTGGATACCCATTTTGGAGATGCAAGTGTGTCCCCGCATGAACAAAGTGAAGAATTGATTTTGGGACTCATTTCGGACGATCTTGGAAAACTGAACGAAAGCGGATATTGGGGGTTGAAATTTTCAGTTTTGAAATTCGATAGCATATTTGGATACCCATTTTGGAGATGCAAGCGTGGCCCCACATGCAAAAAGTGATGAATTTATTTCGGGAATGATTTCGGACTATGCGTAAAAAATGAACAGACGTGGATATAGGGGGCAGAACTTTTCGGTTTTGAAATCCGAGAGCATATTTGGATACACATTTTGGAGATGCAAGCGTTTCCCCACATGCACAAAGTGACAAATTGATTTCAGGACTCATTTTGGATGATCCGTGAAAAATGAACATATGTGGATATCGGGGGCTAAACTTTTCAGTTTTGAAATCCGATGTCATATTTGGATAACCATTCTGGAGATGCAAGCGTGGCCTCACATGCACAAAGTGACGAATTGATTTAGGGACTCATTTTGGATGATCCGTAAAATACGAACGGATGCGGATGTCGGGGGCTAAAATTTTCGTTTTTGAAATCTGAGAGTATATTTAGATACCCATTTTGGAGATGCAAGTGTGCCCCCGCAGGAACAAAATGACGAATTGATCTTGGGATTCATTTTGGATGATCCTTGAAAAATGAACAAATGCGGATATTGGGGGTTGAAATTTTCAGTTTTTAAATTCGAGAGCATATCTGGATACCCATTTTGGAGGTGAAAGCGTGGCCCAGCATGCACAAAGTGAAAAATTTATTTCGGTGATTAGGCGATCGTGAAAAAGAACGGACACGGATATCGGGGATTTTTTTGGTTTGAAATCGAGCAAATTTGGATACCCATTTTGGAGATGCAAGTGTGGCCCCGCATGCACAAAGTAGCCAATCGATTTCGCAACTCATTTTTGGATGATCCGTGAAAAACGAATAGACGCAGATAACGGGTGATGAAATTTTCGATTTTGAAATATGAGAGCATATTTGGATACCCATTTTGGAGATGAAAGCGTGGCCTCGGATGCACAAAGTGACAAATTGAGTTTGGGCCTCATTTTGGACGATCGTGAAAAACGAACGGACGCGAATATCGGGGGCTAAACTTTTCGGTTTTGAAATATGAGAGCATATTTGGATACCCATTTTGGAGATGCAAGCGTGGCCCCAGATGAAAAAAGTGACGAATTGACTTCGGGACTCAATTCAGACGATTCGTGAAAAATGAAAAGACATGGATATCGGGGGCTGAACTTTTCGGTTTTGAGAAATACGAGAGCATATTTGGATACCCATTTTGGAGATGCAAGCGTGGCCCCGCATGCACAAAGTGACATATTGATTTCGGGACTCATTTCGGATGGTTTGTGAAAAAAGAACAGACGTGGAAGATGGGGCTAAACTTTTCGGTTTTGATCTCCGAGAGCATATTTGGATACCCATTTTGGAGATTCAAGTGTGGCCCCAGATGCACAAAGTGACGAATTGAGTTCGGACCTCATTTCAGATGATCCGTGAAAAACAAACGGACGCGAATATCGAGGGCTAAAATTTTCGGTTTTAAAATCCGAGACCATATTTGGATACCTATTTTGGAGATGCAAGTGTGGTCCCGGATGCACAAAGTGACGAATTGATTTCGGGATTCATTTAAGACGATTTGTGAAAAATGAATGAACACAGATATTGGGGGCTGAAATTTTCGGTTTTGAAATCTGAGAGAATATTTGGATACACTTTTAAAATGTTTTAAAATGCTTTACAAGTTTTTGAAAAGGATTTAAAAACATTTAAAAACATTTTAAACCTTTTTTAAAATATTGTAAAAGCTTTCTAAAAACATTTTCAAACCATTTTAAAACACTTTTAAAACGTTTTAAAATGCTTTACAAGTTTTTTAAAAGGATTGAAATTTTTTTTAAAACACTTTAAAAGTGTTTTGAAACATTTTAAAAGTGTTTTGAAACATTTCAAAAAATAAATCTTAAAAAGCATTTCAAATATTTTAAAAATGTTTCAGAATATCTTAAAAGTGTTTTGAAATATCTTGAAAGTGTTTTACAATATTTTGAAATGTTATAAAAATCCATTAAAACATTTTACAACTTTTTAAAAATATTTTAAAAGAGTTTCGTAATGTCTTAAAAACATTTTTAACGTGTTTAAAATCATGTTATAGCATTTTAAAAAGTGTTTTATAATATTTTTAAAAACGTTTCTTTTTTTACGATTTTATAAAAAACATTTAATAAAAAGATTAAACGCTTTAAATATTTGATTTAAACATATTAATAATAATTTAGAATATTTTATAAGAGATTTAAACCATTTATGAAACATTTATAAAAATTATTGCATGTTTATAATGTTAGCTTTATAAGCTTAACTTTTATTAAATTTTATTTAAAAACGTTTTTAAATGTTATAAAAATCCTCTAAAATATTTTACAAATTTTTTAAAAATAGTTTAAAAGAGCTTTATGATGTGTTAGAAACATTTTTAACGTGTTTAAAATCATGTTATAGCATTTTAAAAAGTGTTTTATAATGTTTTTAAAAATATTATTTTTCACGATTTTATTAAAAAGATTTACTAAAAATGATTAAACGCTTTAAATATTTGATTTAAACATATTAATAAGAATTTGGAATATTTTATAAAAGGTTTAAACCATTTTTAAAACATTTATAAAAATTATTGAATGTCAGCTTTATAAGCTTAAATTTATGAAATTTTATTTAAAAACTTTTTTAAAACCTAAATAAATGCTTTCAAATATTTTAAATGTGTTTTGAAATGTTTTTCTAACATTGTAAAAGCATTCTGAAAACATTTAAAAACCATTTTAAAATGTTTTACAAGTTTTTAAAAAGGATTTAAATATGTTTTAAAACATTTTAAAAGTGTTTTGAAACATTTTAAAACAAATTTAAAACATTTTAAAAGTGTTTTGAAGCATTTTAAAAGTGTTTTGAAACATTTTAAAATAAATTTAAAACATTTTAAGAGGGTTTCAAAATATTTAAAAGTGTTCAAAAATATCTTAAGCGTTTGACAATATTTTGAAATTTATAAAAATATTTTAAAAATTTTGAGAATTTTTAAAAATATTTTAAAAGAGTTTTTGATTTTTTCAAAACATTTTAAAAGCACATTATAACATTTTAAAAAGTGTTTTATAATGTTTCTAAAAACGTTTTTTTTGCGATTTTATTAAATGTGTTTATTTTAAAACACTTTTAATATAAATTTAAAATATTTTAGAAGTGTTTTGAAACATTTAAAAATAAATATAAAACATTTTAAAAGCGTTTCAAAATATTTACAAGTGTTTTAAAATATCTTGAATGCGTTTTTTACAATATTTTGAAATTTTTTGAATGATTTTGAAATATTTTGAAATGTTATAAAAATCCTTTAAAACATTTTACAAATTTGTAAAAATATTTTAAACGAGTTTTATAATTTCTTAAAAACATTTTAAATGTGTTTAAAAGCACGTTATAACATTTAAAGGTGTTTTATAATGTTTTAAAAACGTTTTTGTGATTTTTATTAAAAATGATTAACGCTTTAAATATTTGATTTAAGCATATTAATAGAATTTAGAATATTTTATAAAAAAAATTTAACCATTTGCATAGAGAATCCATAAAAATTATTAAATGTTTATAATGTCAACTTTATTAGTTTAACTTTTATTAAATGTTATTCTTTTATTAAATGTTATTTTATAAACATTGTAAAAGCTTTCTAAAAACATTTTAAAACCATTTTAAAACACTTTTAAAACATTTTAAAATGCTTTACAAGTTCTTCAAGAGGTTCTGAAAACGTTTTAAAACATTTTAAAAGTTTTTTGAAACATTTTAAAATAAATTTAAAACATTTTAGAAGTGTTTTGAAACATTTTAAAATAAATTTTAAAAGTGTTTCAAAATATTTTAGAAGTGTTTAAAAATATTTTAAAAGTGTTTTAAAATATCTTGGAAGTGTTTTACAATATTTTGAAATGTTATAAAAATCCTTTAAAACATTTTACAATTTTTTAAAAATATTTTAAACGAATTTTATAATGTCTTAAATACATTTAAATGTGTTTAAAAGCACACTATAACATTTTAAAAAGTTTTTTATAATGTTTTTAAAACAATTTTTTTTACGATTTCATTGAAAACATTTACTAAAAATGATTAAACGCTTTAAATATTTTATTTAAACATATTAATAAAAATTTAGAATATTTTATAAAAAACACAAGCCATTTATAAAAAATTATTGAAGGGTGAATTTATAAGCTTAACTTGATAAGCATTTTACAATATTTAGAAATATTTTAAAATATTTTGAAATGTTATAAAAATCCTTTAAAATATTTTACAAAGTTTTTAAAATATTTTAAAAGAGCTTAGAATCTCGAAAACATTTTAAACGTAGATAGTTCGTTAAAAGAATAGACGCAGGAGCTAAACTTTTCGGTTTTGATATCCGAGAGCATATTTGGATACCCATTTTGGAGATGCAAGCGTGGCCCTAGATGCACAAAGTGACGAATTGAGTTCGGACCTCATTTTGGATGATCCGTGAAAAACGAACGGATGTGAATATCGAGGGCTAAACTTTTCGATTTAAAAATTTGAGAGCATATTTGGATACCCATTTTGGAGATGCGAGTGTGGCCCCACATGCACAAAGTGATGAATTGATTTAGGGACTCATTTCGAACGATCCATAAAAAACGAACAGACGCAGATATCGGGGTTGAAATTTTCATTTGAAATTCGAAGCATATTTGGATACCCATTTTGGAGACGTGTGCCCCCGCATGAACAAAGTGACGAATTGATTTTGGGACTCATTTCGGACGATCTTTGAAAACTGAACGAAAGCGGATATTGGGGGTTTAACTTTTCAGTTTTGAAATTCGAGAGCATATTTGGATACCCATTTTGGAGATGCAAGCGTGGCCCCGCATGCACAAAGTGATGAATTTATTTCGGGACTGATTTCGGACTATCAGTGAAAAATGAACAGACGTGGATATCGGGGGCAGAACTTTTCGGTTTTGAAATCCGAGAGCATATTTGGATACACATTTTGGAGATGGCGTTTCCCCATGCACAAAGTGACAAATTGATTTCGGACTCATTTCGGATGATCGTGAAAAAGCAGTTTCTCTGCTTGGATATCAGAATTTCAAATTTTCAGTTTTGAAATCCGAGAGCATATTTGGATACCCATTTTGGAGATGAAAGCGTGGCCTCAGATGCACAAAGTGACAAATTGATTTTGGGAATCATTTTGGATGATCCGTGAAAAACGAACAAACGCGAATATCGGGGGCTAAACTTTTCGGTTTTGAAATCTGAGAGCATATTTGGATACCCATTTGGAGATGCAAGCGTGCCCATGAGGTGAAATGGCAATTGATGTCGGGATTCATTTTGGATGATCCTTGAAAAAATGAACAAATCTGAGGATATTGCGGGTTGAAATTTCGGTTTAAATTCAAAAGCATATCTGGATACCCATTTTGGAGATGAAAGCGTGGCCCCGCATGCACAAAGTGACAAATTTATTTCGGGACTGATTTCAGACGATCCGTGAAAAAAGAACGGACGCGGATATCAGGGGTTGAACTTTTTGGTTTTGAAATCCGAGAGCATATTTGGATACCCATTTTGGAGATGCAAGTGTGGCCCCGCATGCACAAAGTGACAAATCGATTTCGTGACTCATTTCGAATGATCCGTGAAAAACGAATAGACGCAGATAACGGGGGCTGAAATTTTCGATTTTGAAATATGAGAGCATATTTGGATACCCAGTTTGGAGATGAAAGCGTGGCCTTTGATGCACAAAGTGACAAATTGAGTTTGGGCCTCATTTTGGACGATCCGTGAAAAATGAACAGACGCGAATATCAGGGGATAAAATTTTTGGTTTTGAAATCTAAGAGCATATTTGGATACCCATTTTGGAGATGCAAGCATGGCCCCAGATGAACAAAGTGACAAATTGACTTCGGGACTCAATTCAATTGATCTGTGAAAAATGAAAAGACGTGGATATCGGGGATTGAAATTTTCGGTTGTGAAATCTGAGAGCATCTTTGGATACCCATTTTGGAGATGCAAGCGTGGCCCCGCATGCACAACGTGACAAATTGATTTCGGGACTCATTTCGGATGGTTCGTGAAAAAATAACAGACGTGGAAGATGGGGCTAAACTTTTCGGTTTTTATATCCGAGAGCATATTTGGATACCCATTTTGGAGATGCAAGTGTGGCCCCAGATGCACAAAGTGACGAATTGAGTTCGGACCTCATTTCGGATGATCCGTGAAAAACAAACAGACGCAAATATTGAGGGCTAAACTTTTCGGTTTTAAAATCCGAGACCATATTTGGATACCTATTTTGGAGATACGAGTGTGGCCCCGGATGCACAAATTGACGAATTGATTTCAGGATTCATTTTAGGCGATTTGTGAAAAAATAATGAACACAGATATCGGGGGCTGAAATTTTCGGTTTTGAAATCTGAGAGCATATTTGGATACACTTTTAAAACATTTTAAAATGCTTTACAAGTTTTTGAAAATGATTTAAAAACGTTTTAAAACATTTTAAACCTTTTTTAAAATATTGTAAAAGCTTTCTAAAAACATTTTTAAACCATTTTAAAACACTTTTAAATCGTTTTAAAATGCTTTACAAGTTTTTTAAAAGGATTTAAAAATGTTTTAAAACATTTTAAAAGTGTTTTGAAACATTTTAAAATAAATTTAAAACATTTTAGAAGTGTTTTGAAACATTTTAAAATAAATCTTAAAAGCATTTCAAAATATTTTAAAAACGTTTCAGAATATCTTAAAAGTGTCTTGAAATATCTTGAAAGTGTTTTACAATATTTTGAAATGTTATAAAAATCCTTTAAAACATTTTACAACTTTTTTACAATATTTTAAAAGAGTTTCATAATGTCTTAAAAACATTTTTAACGTGTTTAAAATCATGTTATAGATTTTTAAAAAGTGTTTTATAATGTTTTTAAAAATATTATTTTTTACGATTTTATTAGAAATATTTACTAAAAATGATTAAACGCTTTAAATATTTGATTTAAACATATTAATAAGAATTTGGAATATTTTATAAAAGGTTTAAACCATTTTTAAATGTCAACTTTAAAAAAATTGTTAAATGTTTATAATGTCAACTTTATTAGTTTAACGTTTATTTAATGTTATTTATAAACATTTTTAAAAATGAAATAAATGCTTTTAAATATTTTAAAAGAATTTTAAAAGTGTTTTGAAATGTTTTTAAAACATTGTAAAAGCTTTCTAAAAACATTTTAAACCATTTTAAAACACTTTTAAAAGATTTTAAAATGCTTTACAAGCTCTTCAAGAGTTCTGAAAACGTTTTAAAACATTTTAAAAGTGTTTCGAAACATTTTAAAATAAATTTAAAACATTTTAGAAGTGTTTTGAAACATTTTAAAATAAATTTTAAAAGCGTTTCAAAATATTTTAGAAGCGTTTCAAAATATTTTAGAAGTGTTTCAAAATATATTGAAAGTGTTAAAATATCTTGGAAGTGTTTTACAATATTTTGAAATGTTATAAAAATCCTTTAAAACATTTTGCAATTTTTTTAAAATATTTTAAACGAGTTTTATAATGTCTTAAATACATTTAAATGTGTTTAAAAGCACGCTATAACATTTTAAAAAGTTTTTTATAATGTTTTTAAAGCAATTTGTTTTACGATTTCATTGAAAACATTTACTAAAAATGATTAAACGCTTTAAATATTTGATTTAAACATATTAATAAAAATTTAGAATATTTTATAAAAGCTTTAAACCATTTATAAAAATTATTGAATGTCAGATTATAAGCTTAACTTGATAAGCGTTTTACAATATTTTGAAATATTTTTAAATGTTATAAAATCCTTTAAAATATTTTACAAAGTTTTTAAAATATTTTAAAAACGGCTTTATAATGTAGAAAAACATTTTAAACGTAGATAGTTAGGTAAAGAATAGACGCAGGCTAAAATTTTTAGTTTTGATATTCGAGAGCATATTTGGATACCCATTTTGGAGATGCAAGCGTGGCCCCGGATGCACAAAGTGACAAATTGAGTTCGGACCTCATTCGGATGATCGTGAAAAACGAACGGATGCGAATATCGATGGCTAAACTTTTTGGATACCCATTTTGGAGATGCAAGTGTACATGAACAAAGTGAAGAAATTTGATTTTGGGACTCTCATTTAGATTGATCTTTGACGAAGCAGCCGGATATGAGGGGTTGAACTTTTCGATTTTGAAATTCGAGAGCATATTTGGATACCCATTTTGGAGATGCAAGCGTGGCCCCGCATGCACAAAGTGATGAATTTATTTCGGGACTGATTTCGGACTATCAGTGAAAAATGAACAGACGTGGATATCGGGGGCAGAACTTTTCGGTTTTGAAATCCGAGAGAATATTTGGATACACATTTTGGAGATGCAAGCGTTTCCCCACATGCACAAAGTGACAAATTGATTTCAGGACTCATTTCAGATGATCCGTGAAAAATGAACATACGTGGATATCGGGGTCTAAACTTTTCAGTTTTGAAATCCGAGAGCATATTTGGATAACCATTTTGGAGATGCAAGCGTGGCCTCACATGCACAAAGTGACGAATTGATTTAGGGACTCATTTTGGATGATCCGTAAAAAACGAACGGATGCGGATGTCGGGGGCTAAAATTTTCGTTTTTGAAATCAAAGAGTATATTTGGATACCCATTTTGGAGATGCAAGTGTGCCCTCGCAGGAACAAAATGACGAATTGATTTCGGGATTCATTTTGGATGATCCTGGAAAAATGAACAATGCGGATATTGGGGGTTGAAATTTTCGGTTTTTAAATTCGAGAGCATATCTGGATACCCATTTTGGAGATGAAAGCATGGCCCCGCATGCACAAAGTGACAAATTTATTTCGGGACTGATTTCAGACGATCCGTGAAAAACGAACGGACGCGGATATCAGGGGTTGAACTTTTTGGTTTTGAAATCAGAGAGCATATTTGGATACCCATTTTGGAGATGCAAGTGTGGCCCCTCATGCACAAAGTGACAAATTGATTTTGCGACCCATTTCTGATGATCCGTGAAAAACGAATAGACGCAGATAACGGGGGCTGAAATTTTCGATTTTGAAATATGAGAGCATATTTGGATACCCATTTTGGAGATGAAAGCATGGCCTCGGATGCACAAAGTGAAAAATTGAGTTTGGGCCTCATTTTGGACGATCCGTGAAAAACGAACTGACGCGAATATCGGGGGCTAAATTTTTCGGTTTTGAAATCTGAGAGAATATTTGGATACCCATTTTGGAGATGCAAGCGTGGCCCCAGATGAACAAAGTGACGAATTGACTTCGGGACTCAATTCAGACGATACGTGAAAAATGAAAAGACGTGGATATCAGGGGCTCAACTTTTCGGTTGTGATATCTGAGAGCATATTTGGATACCCATTTTGGAGATGCAAGCGTGGCCCCGCATGCACAAAGTGACAAATTGATTTCGGGACTCATTTCGGATGGTTCGTGAAAAAAGAACAGACGTGGAAGATGGGGCTAAAATTTTCGGATTTGATATCTGAGAGCATATTTGGATACCCATTTTGGAGATGCAAGTGTGGCCCCAGATGCACAAAGTGACGAATTGAGTTCGAACCTCATTTCGGATGATCCGTGAAAAACAAACGGACGCGAATATCGAGGGCTAAAATTTTCGGTTTTAAAATCCGAGAGCATATTTGGATACCTATTTTGGATATGCAAGTGTGGCCCTAGATGCACAAAGTGACGAATTTATTTTGGGATTCATTTCTGACGATTTGTGAAAAATGAATGAACACAGATATCGGGCGCTGAACTTTTTGGTTTTGAAATCTGAGATCATATTTGGATACACTTTTAAAACGTTTTAAAATGCTTTACAAGTTTTTGAAAAGGATTTAAAAACGTTTTAAACATTTTAAACCTTTTTTAAAATATTGTAAAAGCTTTCTAAAAACATTTTTAAACCATTTTAAAACACTTTTAAAAAGTTTTGAAATGCTTTACAAGTTTTTTAAAAGGATTTAAAAATGTTTTAAAACATTTTAAAAGTGTTTTGAAACATTTTAAAATAAATTTAAAACATTTTAGAAGTGTTTTGAAACATTTTAAAATAAATCTTAAAAGCATTTCACAATATTTTAAAAGCGTTTCAGAATATCTTAAAAGTGTCTTGAAATATCTTGATAGTGTTTTACAATATTTTGAAACGTTATAAAAATCCTTTAAAACATTTTACAACTTTTTAAAAATATTTTAAAAGAGTTTCATAATGTCTTAAAAACATTTTTAACGTGTTTAAAATCATGTTATAGCATTTTAAAAAGTGTTTTATAATGTTTTTAAAAATATTATATTTTACGATTTTATTAAAAATGTTACTAAAAATGATTAATATTAAAAACGCTTTAAATATTTGATTTAAACATATTAATAAGAATTTGGAATATTTTATAAAAGGTTTAAACCATTTTTAAAACATTTATAAAAAATTATTGAATGTCAGCTTTATAAGCTTAACTTTATGAAATATTTTGAAATATTTTGAAATGTTATAAAAATCCTCTAAAATATTTTACAATTTTTTTAAAAATATTTTAGAAGAGTTTTATGATGTGTTAAAAACATTTTAAACATGTTTAAAAGCACATTATAACATTTTAAAAATGGTTTTATAATATTTTTAAAAACATTTCTTTTTTTACGATTTTATTAGAAACATTTAATAAAAAGATTAAACGCTTTAAATATTTGATTTAAACATATTGAGAAGAATTTATAATATTTTATAAAAGATTTAAACCATTTATGAAACATTTATAAAAATTATTGCATGTTTATAATGTTAGCTTTATAAGCTTAACTTTTATTAAATTTTATTTAAAAACCTTTTTAAAACCTAAATAAATGCTTTCAAATATTTTAAATGTGTTTTGAAATGTTTTTCTAACATTGTAAAAGCATTCTAAAAACATTTTAAAACCATTTTAAAACACTTTTAAAACGTTTTAAAAATTTTTACAAGTTTTTAAAAAGGATTTAAATATGTTTTAAAACTTTTTAAAAGTGTTTTGAAACATTTTAAAATAAATTTAAAACGTTTTAAAAATGTTTTGAAGCATTTTAAAAGTGTTTTGAAACATTTTAAAATAAATTTAAAACATTTTAAAAGCGTTTCAAAATGTTTAAAAGTGTTCAAAAATATCTTAAGCGTTTGACAATATTTTGAAATTTATAAAAATCTTTTAAAAAATTTTACAAATTTTTAAAAATATTTTAAAAGAATTTTATGATGTCTTCAAAACATTTTAAAAGCACATTATAACATTTTATAATGTTTCTAAAAACGTTTTTTTAACGTTTTATTAAATGTGTTTTATTTTAAAACACTTTTAATATAAATTTAAAATATTTTACAAGTGTTTTGAAACATTTTAAAAATAAATTTAAAACATTTTAAAAGCGTTTCAAAATATTTTACAAGTGTTTTAAAATATCTTGAAAACGTTTTTTACAATATTTTGAAATTTTTTGAATGATTTTGAAATATTTTGAAATGTTATAAAAATCCTTTAAAACATTTACAAATTTGTAAATATTTTAAACGAGTTTTATAATGTCTTAAAAACATTTTAAATGTGTTTAAAAGCACGTTATAACATTTTAAAAAGTGTTTTATAATGTTTTTAAAAACATTTTTTTTGCGATTTTATTAAAAATGATTAAACGCCTTAAATATTTGATTTAAGCATATTAATAAGAATTTAGAATATTTTATAAAAGCTTTAAGCCATTTATAAAACGTTTATAAAAATTATTAAATGTATATAATGTCAACTTTATTAGTTTAACTTTTATTAAAAGTTATTTATAAACATTTTTAAAAATGAAATAAATGCTTTTAAATATTTTAAAAGAATTTTAAAAGTGTTTTGAAATGTTTTTAAAACATTGTAAAATCTTTCTAAAAACATTTTAAAACCATTTTAAAACACTTTTAAAACATTTTAAAATGCTTTACAAGTTCTTCAAGAGGTTCTGAAAACGTTTTAAAACATTTTAAAAGCATTTTGAAACATTTTAAAATAAATTTAAAACATTTTAGAAGTGTTTTGAAACGTTTTAAAATAAATTTTAAAAGCGTTTCAAAATATTTTAGAAGCGTTTCAAAATATCTTGGAAGTGTTTTACAATATTTTGAAATGTTATAAAAATACTTTAAAACATTTTACAAATTTTTTAAAATATTTTAAACGAGTTTTATAATGTCTTAAATACATTTAAATGTGTTTAAAAGCACGCTATAACATTTTAAAAAGTTTTTTATAATGTTTTTAAAACAATTTTTTTTACGATTTCATTAAAAACATTTACTAAAAATGATTAAACACTTTAAATATTTGATTTAAACATATTAATAAAAATTTAGAATATTTTATAAAATCTTCGAACCATTTATAAAAATTATTGAATGTCGGATTTATAAGCTTAACTTGATAAGCGTTTTACAATATTTTGAAATATTTTAAAATATTTTGAAAGGTTATAAAAATCCTTTAAAATATTTTACAAAGTTTTTAAAATATTTTAAAAGAGCTTTATAATGTCTGAAAAACATTTTAAACGTAGATAGTTCATTAAAAAGGAATAGACGTAGGCTAAACTTTTCGGTTTTGATATCCGAGAGCATATTTGGATATCCATTTTGGAGATGCAAGCGTGGCCCCAGATGCACAAAGTGACGAATTGAGTTCGGACCTCATTTCGGATGATCTGTGAAAAACGAACGGATGCGAATATCGAGGGCTAAACTTTTCAGTTTAAAAATTCGAGAGCATATTTGGATACCCATTTTGGAGATGCAAGCGTGGCCCCACATGCACAAAGTGATGAATTGATTTAGGGACTCATTTCGAATGATCCATAAAAAACAAACAGACGCAGATATCGGGGTTGAAATTTTCATTTTTGAAATTCGAGATCATATTAGGATACCCATTTTGGAGATGCAAGTGTGCCCCCTCATGAACAAAGTGACGAATTGATTTTGGGACTCATTTCGAACGATCTTTGAAAACTGAACGAAAGCGGATATTGGGGGTTGAACTTTTCAGTTTTGAAATTCGAGAGCATATTTGGATACCCATTTTGGAGATGCAAGCATTTCCCCACATGCACAAAGTGACAAATTGATTTCAGGACTCATTTCGGATGATCCGTGAAAAATGAACATACGTGGATATCGGGGGCTAAACTTTTCAGTTTTGAAATCCGAGAGCATATTTGGATAACCATTTCGGAGATGCAAGCGTGGCCTCACATGCACAAAGTGACAAATTGATTTAGGGACTCATTTTGGATGATCCGTAAAAAACCAAAGGACGAGGATGTCGGGTGCTAAAATTTTCATTTTTGAAATCTGAGAGTATATTTGGATACCCATTTTGGAGATGCAAGTGTGCCCCCACGGGAACAAAATGACGAATTGATTTCGGGATTCATTTTGGATGATCCTTGAAAAAAGAACAAATGCGGATATTGGGGGTTGAAATTTTTGGTTTTTAAATTCGAGAGCATATTTGGATACCCATTTTGGAGATGAAAGCATGGCCCCGCATGCACAAAGTGAAAAAATTATTTCGGGACTGATTTCAAATGATCCGTGAAAAACGAACGGACGCGGATATCAGGGGTTGAACTTTTTGGTTTTGAAATCCGAGAGCATATTTGGATACCCATTTTGGAAATGCAAGTGTGGCCCCGCATGCACAAAGTGACAAATCGATTTCGTGACTCATTTCGGATGATCCGTGAAAAACGAATAGACGCAGATAACCGGAGCTGAAATTTTCGATTTTGAAATATGAGAGCATATTTGGATACCCATTTTGGAGATGAAAGCGTGGCCTCGGATGCACAAAGTGACAAATTGATTTTGGGCCTCATTTTGGACGATCCGTGAAAAATGAACGGACGCAAATATCGGGGGCTAAACTTTTAGGTTTTGAAATCTGAGAGCATATTTGGATACTCATTTTGGAGATGCAAACGTGGCCCCAAATGAACAAACTGACGAATTGACTTCGGGACTCAATTCAGACGATCTGTGAAAAATGAAAAGAAGTGGATATCAGGGGCTGAACTTTTCGGTTGTGAAATCTGAGAGCATATTTGGATACCCATTTTGGAGATGCAAGCGTGGCCCCGCATGCACAAAGTGAAAAATTGATTTCGGGACTCATTTCAGATGGTTCGTGAAAAAAGAACAGACGTGGAAGATGGGGCTAAAATTTTCGGTTTTGATATCCGAGAGCATATTTGGTTACCCATTTTGGAGATGCATGTGTGGCCCTAGATGCACAAAGTGACGAATTGAGTTCGGACCTCATTTTGGATGATCCGTGAAAAACAAACGACGTGAATATTGAGGGCCAAACTTTTCGGTTTTAAAATCCGAGAGCATATTTGGATACCTATTATGGAGATGCAAGTGTGGCCCCAGATGCACAAATTGACGAATTGATTTCGGGATTCATTTTAGACGATTTGTGAAAAATGAATGAACACAAATATCGGGGGCTGAACTTTTCGGTTTTGAAATCTGAGAGCATATTTGGATACACTTTTAAAACGTTTTAAAATGCTTTACAAGTTTTTGAAAAGGATTTAAAAACGTTTTAAAAAATTTTAAACCTTTTTTAAAATATTGTAAAAGCTTTCTAAAAACATTTTTAAACCATTTTAAAACACTTTTAAAACGTTTTAAAATGCTTTACAAGTTTTTTAAAAGGATTTAAAAATGTTTTAAAACATTTTAAAGTGTTTTGAAACATTTTAAAATAAATTTAAAACATTTTAGAAGTGTTTTGAAACATTTTAAAATAAATCTTAAAAGCATTTCAAAATATTTTAAAATTGTTTCAGAATATCTTAAAAGTGTCTTGAAATATCTTGAAAGTGTTTTACAATATTTTGAAATGTTATAAAAATCCTTTAAAACATTTTACAACTTTTTTATAATATTTTAAAAGAGTTTCATAATGTCTTAAAAAAAAATTTAACGTGTTTAAAATCATGTTATAGCATTTTAAAAAGTGTTTTATAATGTTTTTAAAAATATTATTTTTTACGATTTTATTAAAAATATTTACTAAAAATTATTAAACGCTTTAAATATTTGATTTAAACATATTAATAAGAATTTGGAATATTTTATAAAAGGTTTAAACCATTTTTAAAACATTTATAAAAATTATTGAATGTCGGCTTTATAAGCTTACCTTTATGAAATATTTTGAAATGTTATAAAAATCCTCTAAAATATTTTACAAATTTTTTAAAAATATTTTAAAAGAGTTTTATGATGTGTTAGAAACATTTTAAACGTGTTTAAAAACACATTATAACATTTTAAAAAGGGTTTTATAATATTTTTAAAAACGTTTCTTTTTTTACGATTTTATTAAAAACATTTAATAAAAAGATTAAACGCTTTAAATATTTGATTTAAACATATTGAGAAGAATTTAGAATATTTTATAACAGATTTAAAGCATTTATGAAACATTTATAAAAATTATTGCATGTTTATAATGTTAGCTTTATAAGCTTAACTTTTATTAAATTTTATTTAAAAACCTTTTTAAAACCTAAATAAATGCTTTCAAATATTTTAAATGTGTTTTGAAATGTTTTTCTAACATTGTAAAAGCATTCTTAAAACATTTTAAAACGTTTTAAATTTTTTTACAAGTTTTTAAAAAGGATTTAAATATGTTTTAAAACTTTTTAGAAGTGTTTTGAAACATTTTAAAATAAATTTAAAACATTTTAAAAATGTTTTGAAGCATTTTAAAAGTGTTTTGAAACATTTTAAAATAAATTTAAAACATTTTAAAAGCGTTTCAAAATATTTAAAAGTGTTCAAAAATATCTTAAGCGTTTGACAATATTTTGAAATATTTTGAAATTTATAAAAATCTTTTAAAAAATTATACAAATTTTTAAAAATATTTTAAAAGAGTTTTATGATGTCTTCAAAACATTTTAAAAGCACATTATAACATTTTAAAAAGTGTTTTATAATGTTTCTAAAAATGTTTTTTTTTACGATTTTATTAAATGTGTTTACTTTAAAACAATTTTAATATAAATTTAAAATATTTTAGAAGTGTTTTGAAACATTTAAAAATAAATTTAAAACATTTTAAAAGCGTTTCAAAATATTTTACAAGTGTTTTAAAATATCTTGAAAGCATTTTTTACAATATTTTGAAATTTTTTGAATGATTTTGAAATATTTTGAAATGTTATAAAAATCCTTTAAAACATTTTACAAATTTGTAAAAATATTTTAAACGGGTTTTATAATGTCTTAAAAACATTTTAAATGTGTTTAAAAGCACGTTATAACATTTTAAAGTGTTTTATAATGTTTTTAAAAACGTTTTTTTTGCGATTTTATTAAAAATGATTAAACGCTTTAAATATTTGATTTAATCATATTAATAAGAATTTAGAATATTTTATAAAAGCTTTAAACCATTTATAAAACGTTTATAAAAATTATTAAATGTTTATAATGTCAATTTTATTAGTTTAACTTTTATTAAATGTTATTTATAAACATTTTTAAAAATGAAATAAATGCTTTTAAATATTTTAAAAGAATTTTAAAAGTGTTTTTAAATGTTTTTAAAACATTGTAAAAGCTTTCTAAAAACATTTTTAAACATTTTTAAACCATTTTAAAACATTTTAAAATGCTTTACAAGTTCTTCAAGAGGTTCTGAAAACGTTTTAAAACATTTTAAAAGTGTTTTGAAACAATTTAAAATAAATTTAAAACATTTTAGAAGTGTTTTGAAACATTTTAAAATAAATTTTAAAAGCGTTTCAAAATATTTTAGAAGTGTTTCAAAATATTTTCGAAGTGTTTCAAAATATTTTAAAAGTGTTTTAAAATATCTTGGAAGTGTTTTACAATATTTTGAAATGTTATAAAAATCCTTTAAAACATTTTACAAATTTTTTAAAATATTTTAAATGAGTTTTATAATGTCTTAAATACATTTAAATGTGTTTAAAATCACACTATAACATTTTAAAAAGTTTTTTTTAATGTTTAAAAAAACAAAATTTATGATTTCATTGAAAACATTTACGAAAAATGATTACACGCTTTAAATAGTTGATTTAAACATATTAATAAAAATTTAGAATATTTAATAAAAGATTTAAACCATTTATAAAAATTATTGAATGTCAGATTTATAAGCTTAACATGATAAGCATTTTACAATATTTTGAAATATTTTAAAATATTTTGAAATGTTATAAAAATCCTTTAAAATATTTTACAAAGTTTTTAAAATATTTTAAAAGAGCTTTATAATGTCTGAAAAACATTTTAAATGTAGATAGTTCGTTAAAAAAGAATAGACGCAGGCTAAACTTTTCGGTTGTGAAATCTGAGAGCATATTTGGATACCCATTTTGGAGATGCAAGCGTGGCCCCGCATGCACAAAGTGACAAATTGATTTCGGGACTCATTTCGGATGGTTCGTGAAAAAAGAACAAACGTGGAAGATGGGGTTAAACTTTTTGGTTTTGATATCCGAGAGCATATTTGGATACCCATTTTGGAGATGCAAGTGCGGCCCCAGATGCAAAAAGTGACGAATTGAGTTCGGACCTCATTTCGGATGATCCGTGAAAAACAAACGAACGCGAATATCGAGGGCTAAACTTTTCGGTTTAAAATCTGAGAGCATATTTGGATAACTATTTTGGCGATGCAAGTGTGGTCCCGGATGCACAAAGTGATGAATTGATTTCGGGATTCATTTCAGACGATTTTTGAAAAATGAATGAACACAGATATCGGGGGCTGAACTTTTCGGTTTTGAAATCTGAGAGCATATTTGGATACACTTTTAAAACGTTTTAAAATGCTTTACAAGTTTTAAAAGCATTTCAAAATAAATTTTAAAAGCGTTTCAAAATATTTTAGAAGCGTTTCAAAATATTTTATAAGTGTTTCAAAATATTTTAAGAGTGTTTTAAAATATCTTGGAAGTGATTTACAATATTTTGAAATGTTATAAAAATCCTTTAAAACATTTTACAAATTTTTGAAAATATTTTAAACGAGTTTTATAATGTCTTAAATACATTTAAATGTGTTTAAAAGCACGCTATAACATTTTAAAAAGTTTCTTATAATGTTTTTAAAACAATATTTTTTACGATTTCATTAAAAACATTTACTAAAAATGATTAAACGTTTTAAATATTTGATTATCCCATATTAATAAAAATTTCGAATATTTTATAAAAGCTTTAAACCATTTATAAATATTATTGAATGTCAGATTTATAAGCTTAACTTGATAAGCGTTTGATTTAAACATATTGAGAAGAATTTAGAATATTTTATAAAAGATTTAAACCATTTATGAAACATTTATAAAAATTATTGCATGTTTATAATGTTAGCTTTATAAGCTTAACTTTTATTAAATTTTATTTAAAAACGTTTTTAAAACCTAAATAAATTCTTTCAAATATTTTAAATGTGTTTTGAAATGTTTTTCTAACATTGTAAAATCATTCTGAAAACGTTTAAAAACCATTTAAAAACACTTTTAAAACGTTTTAAAATGTTTTACAAGTTTTTAAAAAGGATTTAAATATGTTTTAAAACATTTTAAAAGTGTTTTGAAACATTTTAAAATAAATTTAAAACATTTTAAAAGTGTTTTGAAGCATTTTAAAAGTGCTTTGAAACATTTAAAAATAATTTTAAAACATTTTAATAGCGTTTCAAAATATTTAAAAGTGTTCAAAAATATCTTAAGCGTTTGACAATATTTTGAAATTTATACAAATATTTTAAAACATTTTACAAATTTTTAAAAATATTTTAAAGGAGTTTTATAATGTCTTCAAAACATTTTAAAAGCACATTATAACATTTTAAAAAGTGTTTTATAATGTTTCTAAAAACGTTTTTTTTACGATTTTATTAAATGTTTTTATTTTACAACACCTTTAATATAAATTTAAAATATTTTAGAAGTGTTTTGAAACATTTAAAAATAAATTTAAAACATTTTAAAAGTGTTTCAAAATATTTTACAAGTGTTTTAAAATATCTTGAAAGCGTTTTTTACAATATTTTGAAATTTTTTGAATGATTTTGAAATATTTTGAAATGTTATAAAAATCCTTTAAAACATTTTACAAATTTGTAAAAATATTTTAAACGAGTTTTATAATGTCTTAAAAACGTTTTAAATGTGTTTAAAAGCACGTTATAACATTTTAAAAAGTGTTTTATAATGTTTTTAAAAACGTTTTTTTTTGCGATTTTATTAAAAATGATTAAATGCTTTAAATATTTGATTTAAGCATATTAATAAGAATTTAGAATATTTTATAAAAGCTTTAAACCATTTATAAAACGTTTATAAAAATTATTAAATGTTTATAATGTCAACTTTATTAGTTTAACTTTTATTAAATGTTATTTATAAACATTTTTGAAAATGAAATAAATGCTTTTAAATATTTTAAAAGAATTTTAAAAGTGTTTTGAAATGTTTTTAAAACATTGTAAAAGCTTTCTAAAAACATTTTTAAACCATTTTCAAACACTTTTAAAACGTTTTAAAATGCTTTAGAAGTTCTTCAAGAGGTTCTGAAAACGTTTTAAAACATTTTAAAAGTGTTTTGAAACATTTTAAAATAAATTTAAAACATTTTAGAAGTGTTTTGAAACATTTTAAAATAAATTTTAAAAGCGTTTCAAAATATTTTAGAAGCGTTTCAAAATATTTTAGAATTGTTTCAAAATATTTTAAAAGTATTTTAAAATATCTTGGAAGTGTTTTACAATATTTTGAAATGTTCGGACCTCATTTCGGATGATCCGTGAAGAACGAACGGATAAGAATATCGAGGGATAAACTTTTCGGTTTAAAAATTCGAGAGCATATTTGGATACCCATTTTGGAGATGCAAGCGTGGCCCCACATGCACAAAGTGATGAATTGATTTAGGGATTCATTTCGAACGATCCATAAAAAACGAATAGACGCAGATATCGGGGTTGAAATTTTCATTTTTGAAATTCGAGAGCATATTTGGGTACCCATTTTGGAGATGCAAGTGTGCCCCCGTATGAACAAAGTGACAAATTGATTTTGGGACTCATTTCGGACGATCTTTGAAAACTGAACGAAAGCGGATATTGGGGGTTGAACTTTTCAGTTTTGAAATTCGAGAGCATATTTGGATACCCATTTTGGAGATGCAAGCGTGGCCCCGCATGCACAAAGTGATGAATTTATTTCGGGACTGATTTCGGACTATCCGTGAAAAATGAACATACGTGGATATCGGGGGCAGAACTTTTCGCTTTTGAAATTCGAGAGAATATTTGGATATACATTTTGGAGATGCAAGCATTTCCCCACATGTACAAAGTGACAAATTGATTTCAGAACTCATTTCGGATGATCCGTGAAAAACAAACATACGTGGATATCAGGGGCTAAACTTTTCAGTTTTGAAATCCGAGAGCATATTTGGATAACCATTTTGGAGATGCAAGCGTGGCCTCACATGCACAAAGTGATGAATTGATTTAGGGACTCATTTTGGATGATCCGTAAAAAACGAACGGACGCGGATGTCCGGGGCTAAAAATTTCGTTTTTGAAATCTGAGAGTATATTTGGATACCCATTTTCGAGATGCTAGTGTGCCCCCGCAGGAACAAAATGACGAATTGATTTCAGGATTCATTTTGGATGATCCTTGAAAAATGAACAAATGCGGATATTGGGGGTTGAAATTTTCGATTTTTAAATTCGAGAGTATATCTGGATACCCATTTTGGAGAATTGACTTCGGGACTCAATTCAGACGATCTGTGAAAAATGAAAAGACGTGGATATCGGAGGTTGAACTTTTCGGTTGTGAAATCTTAGAGCATATTTGGATACCCATTTTGGAGATGTAAGCGTGGCTCCGCATGCACAAAGTTACAAATTGATTTCGGGACTCATTTTGGATGGTTCGTTAAAAAAGAACAGACGTGGAAGATGGGGCTAAAATTTTCGGTTTTGATAACCGAGAGCATATTTGGATACCCATTTTGGAGATGCAAGTGTGGCCCCAGATGCACAAAGTGACGAATTGAGTTCGGACCTCATTTCGGATGATCCGTGAAAAACAAACGGACGCGAATATCGAGGGCTAAACTTATCGGTTTTAAAATCCGAGAGCATATTTGGATACCTATTTTCGAGATGCAAGTGTGGCCCCGGATGCACAAAGTGACGAATTGAGTTCGGACCTCATTTCGGATGATCCGTGAAAAACAAACGGACGCGAATATCGAGGGCTAAACTTTACCTGCTTAAAAGCACATTATAACATTTTAAAAAGGGTTTTATAATATTTTTAAAAACGTTTCTTTTTTTACAATTTTATTAGAATCATTTAATAAAAAGATTAAACGCTTTAAATATTTGATTTAAACATATGGAGAAGAATTTAGAATATTTTATAAAAGATTTAAACCGTTTATGAAACATTTATAAAAATTATTGCATGTTTATAATGTTAGCTTTATAAGCTTAACTTTTATTAAATTTTATTTAAAAACGTTTTTAAAACCTAAATAAATGCTTTCAAATATTTTAAATGTGTTTTGAAATGTTTTTCTACCATTGTAAAAGCATTCTGAAAACATTTAAAAACCATTTTAAAACACTTTTAAAACGTTTTAAAATGTTTTACAAGTTTTTAAAAAGGATTTAAATATGTTTTAAAAAATTTTAAAAGTGTTTTGAAACATTTTAAAATAAATTTAAAACATTTTAAAAGTTTTCTGAAGCATTTTAAAACTGTTTTGAAACATTTTAAAAGTGTTCTGAAGCATTTTAAAAGTGTTTTGAAACATTTTAAAATAAATTTAAAACATTTTGAAAGCGTTTCAAAATATTTAAAAGTGTTCAAAAATATCAGCGTTTGACAATATTTTGAAATATTTTGAAATTTATAAAAATATTTTAAAACATTTTACAAATTTTTAAAAATATTTTAAAAGATTTTTATGATGTCTTCAAAACATTTTAAAAGCACATTATAATATTTTAAAAAGTGTTTTATAATGTTTCTAAAAATGTTTTTTTTACGATTTTATTAAATGTGTTTATTTTAAAAAACTTTCAATATAAATTTAAAATATTTTAGAAGTGTTTTGAAACATTTAAAAATAAATTTAAAACATTTTAAAAGCGTTTCAAAATATTTTACAAGTGTTTTAAAATATCTTGAAAGCGTTTTTTACAATATTTTGAAATTTTTTGAATGATTTTGAAATATTTTGAAATGCTATGAAAATCCTTTAAAATATTTTACAAATTTGTAAAAATATTTTAAACGAGTTTTATAATGTCTTAAAAACGTTTTAAATGTGTTTAAAAGCACGTTATAACATTTTAAAAAGTGTTTTATAATGTTTTTAAAGAAGTTTTTTTTGCGATTTTATTAAAAATGATTAAACTCTTTAAATATTTGATTTAACCATATTAATAAGAATTTAGAATATTTTATAAAAGCTTTAAACCATTTATAAAACATTTATAAAAATTATTAAATGTTTATAATGTCAACTTTATTCGTTTAACTTTTATTAAATGTTATTTATAAACATTTTTAAAAATGAAATAAATGCTTTTAAATATTTTAAAAGAATTTTAAAAGTGTTTTTAAATGTTTTTAAAACATTGTAAAAGCTTTCTAAAAACATTTTTAAACCATTTTAAAACACTTTTAAAACATTTTAAAATGCTTTACAAGTTCTTTAAGGGGTTCTGAAAACGTTTTAAAACATTTTAAAAGTGTTTTGAAACATTTTAAAATAAATTTAAAACATTTTAGAAGTGTTTTGAAACATTTTAAAATAAATTTTAAAAGCGTTCAAAAATATTTTAGAAGCGTTTCAAAATATTTTAGAAGTGTTTTACAATATTTTGAAATGTTATAAAAATCCTTTAAAACATTTTACAAATTTTTTAAAATATTTTAAACGAGTTTTTTAATGTCTTAAATACATTTAAATGTGTTTAAAAGCACGCTATAACATTTTAAAAAGTTTTTTATAATGTTTTTAAAACAATTTTTTTTACGATTTCATTAAAAACATTTACTAAAAATGATTAAACGCTTTAAATATTTCATTTAAACATATTAATAAAAATTTAGAATATTTTATAAAAGCTTTAAACCATTTATAAAAATTATTGAATGTCAGATTTATAAGCTTAACTTGATAAGCGTTTTACAATATTTTGAAATATTTTAAAATATTTTGAAAGGTTATAAAAATCCTTTAAAATATTTTACAAAATTTTTAAAATATTTTAAAAGAGCTTTATAATGTCTGAAAAACATTTTAAACGTAGATAGTTCGTTAAAAAGGAATAGACGCAGGTTAAACTTTTCGGTTTTGATATCCGAGAGCATATTTGGATATCCATTTTGGAGATGCAAGCGTGGCCCCAGATGCACAAAGTGACGAATTGAGTTCGGACCTCATTTCGGATGATCTGTGAAAAACGAACGGATGCGAATATCGAGGGCTAAACTTTTCTGTTTAAAAATTCGAGAGCATATTTGGATACCCATTTTGGAGATGCAAGCGTGGCCCCACATGCACAAAGTGATGAATTGATTTAGGGACTCATTTCGAACAATCCATAAAAAATGAATAGACGCAGATATCGGGGTTGAAATTTTCATTTTTGAAATTCGAGAGCATATTTGGATACCGCTTTTGGAGATGCAAGTGTGCCCCCGCATGAACAAAGTGACGAATTGATTTTGGGACTCATTTCGAACGATCTTTGAAAACTGAACGAAAGCGGATATTGGGGGTTGAACTTTTCAGTTTTGAAATTCGAGAGCATATTTGGATACCCATTTTGGAGATGCAAGCGTGGCCCCGCATGCACAAAGTGATGAATTTATTTCGGGACCGATTTCAGACTATCCGTGAAAAATGAACAGACGTGGATATCGGGGGCAGAACTTTTCGGTTTTGAAATCCGAGAGCATATTTGGACACACATTTTGGAGATGCAAGCGTTTCCCCACATGCACAAAGTGACAAATTGATTTCAGGACTCATTTCGGATGATCCG
Source organism: Pinus albicaulis (assembly GCA_034641835.2). NCBI lineage: Eukaryota > Viridiplantae > Streptophyta > Pinopsida > Pinales > Pinaceae > Pinus > Pinus albicaulis. The sequence continues at coordinate 316,656 of JAXQQM020071623.1, forward strand.
TGAAAAACGAACATACGTGGATATCTGGGGCTAAACTTTTCAGTTTTGAAATCCGAGAGCATATTTGGATAACCATTTTGGAGATGCAAGCGTGGCCTCACATGCACAAAGTGACGAATTGATTTAGGGACTCATTTTGGATGATCCGTAAAAAACGAACGGACGCGGATGTTGGGGGCTAAAATTTTCGTTTTTGAAATCTGAGAGTATATTTGGATACCCATTTTGGAGATGCAAGTGTGCCCCCGCAGGAACAAAATGACGAATTGATTTCGGGATTCATTTTGGATGATCCTTGAAAAATGAACAAATGTGGATATTGGAGGTTGAAATTTTCAGTTTTTAAATTCGAGAGCATATCTTGATACCCATTTTGGAGATGAAAGCGTGGCCCTGCATGCACAAAGTGACAAATTTATTTCGGGACTGATTTCAGACGATCCGTGAAAAACGAACGGACGCGGATATAAGGGGTTGAACTTTTTGGTTTTGAAATCCGAGAGCATATTTGGATACCCATTTTGGAGATGCAAGTGTGGCACCGCATGCACAAAGTGACAAATCGATTTCGTGACTCATTTCGGATGATCCGTGAAAAACGAATAGACGCAGATAACGGGGGCTGATATTTTCGATTTTGAAATATGAGAGCATATTTGGATACCCATTTTGGAGATGAAAGCGTGGCCTCGGATGCACAAAGTGACAAATTGAGTTTGAGCCTCATTTTGGACGATCCGTGAAAAACGAACGAATGCGAATATCGGGGGCTAAACTTTTCGGTTTTGAAATCTGAGAGCATATTTGGATACCCATCTTGGAGATGCAAGCGTGGCCCCAGATGAACAAAGTGACGAATTGACTTTGGGACTCAATTCAGACGATCCGTGAAAAATGAAAATAGGTGGATATCGGGGGCAGAACTTTTCGGTTGTGAAATCTGAGAGCATATTTGGATACCCATTTTGGAGATGCAAGCGTGGCCCCGCATGCACAAAGTGACAAATTGATTTCGGGACTCATTTCGGATGGTTCGTGAAAAAATAACAGACGTGGAAGATGGGGCTAAAATTTTCGGTTTTGATATCCGAGAGCATATTTGGATACCCATTTTGGAGATGCAAGTGTGGCCCCAGATGCACAAAGTGACGAATTGAGTTCGGACCTCATTTCGGATGATCCGTGAAAAACAAACGGACGCGAATATCGAGGGCTAAAATTTTCGGTTTTAAAATCCGAGAGCATATTTGGATACCTATTTTGGAGATGCAAGTGTGGCCCCGGATGCACAAAGTGACGAATTGATTTCGGGATTCATTTCAGACGATTTGTGAAAAATTAATGAACACAGATATCGGGGGCTGAACTTTTCGGTTTTGAAATCTGAGAGCATATTTGGATACACTTTTAAAACGTTTTAAAATGCTTTACAAGTTTTTGAAAAGGATTTTAAAACATTTTAAACCTTTTTAAAAATATTGTGAAAGCTTTCTAAAAACATTTTTAAACCGTTTTAAAACACTTTTAAAACGTTTTAAAATGCTTTACAAGTTTTTTAAAAGGATTTTAAAATGTTCTAAAACATTTTAAAAGTGTTTTGAAACATTTTAAAATAAATTTAAAACATTTTAGAAGTGTTTTGAAGCATTTTAAAATAAATCTTAAAAGCATTTCAAAATATTTTAAAAGCGTTTCAGAATGTCTTAAAAGTGTTTACAACTTTTTAAAAATATTTTAAAAGAGTTTCATAATGTATTAAAAACATTTTTAATGTGTTTAAAATCATGTTATAGCATTTTAAAAAGTGTTTTATAATGTTTTTAAAAATATTATTTTTTACGATTTTATTAAAAAGATTTACTAAAAATGATTAAACGCTTTAAATATTTGATTTAAACATATTAATAAGACTTTGGAATATTTTATAAAAGGTTTAAACCATTTTTAAAACATTTATAAAAATTATTGAATGTCAGCTTTATAAGCTTAACTTTATGAAATATTTTGAAATATTTTGAAATGTTATAAAAATCCTCTAAAATATTTTACAAATTTTTTAAAAATATTTTAAAAGAGTTTTATGATGTGTTAAAAACATTTTAAACGTGTTTAAAAACACATTATAACATTTTAAAAAGGGTTTTATAATATTTTTAAAAACGTTTCTTTTTTTACGATTTTATTAAAAACATTTAATAAAAAAATTAAACGCTTTAAATATTTGATTTAAACATATTGAGAAGAATTTAGAATATTTTATAAAATATTTAAACCGTTTATGAAACATTTATAAAAATTATTGCATGTTTATAATGTTAGCTTTACTAACAATTCTTTTTACGATTTCATTAAAAACATTTACTAAAAATGATTAAACACTTTAAATATTTGATTTAAACATATTAATAAAAATTTAGAATATTTGATTCATCACATGCACAAAGTGATGAATTGATTTAGGGACTCATTTCGAACGATCCATAAAAAACGAACAGACGCAGATATCGGAGCTGAAATTTTCATTTTTGAAATTCGAGAGCATATTTGGATATCGTTTTTGGAGATGCAAGTGTGCCCCCGCATGAAAAAAGTGACGAATTGATTTTGGGACTCATTTCGGACGATCTTTGAAAACTGAACGAAAGCGGATATTGGGGGTTGAAATTTTCAGTTTTGAAATTCGAGAGCATATTTGGATACCCATTTTGGAGATGCAAACGTGGCCCCGCATGCACAAAATGATGAATTTATTTCGGGACTGATTTCGGACTATCCGTGAAAAATGAACAGAGGTGGATATCGGGGGCAGAACTTTTCGGTTTTGAAATCCGAGAGCATATTTGGATACACATTTTGGAGATGCAAGCGTTTCCCCACATGCACAAAGTGACAAATTGATTTCAGGACTCATTTCGGATGATTCGTGAAAAACGAACATACGTGGATATCGGGGGCTAAACTTTTCAGTTTTGAAATCCGAGAGCATATTTGGATAACCATTTTGGAGATGCAAGCGTGGCCTCACATGCACAAAGTGACGAATTGAGTTAGGGACTCATTTTGGATGATCCGTAAAAAACGAACGGACGCGGATGTCGGGGGCTAAAATTTTCGTTTTTGAAATCTGAGGGTATATTTGGATACCCATTTTGGAGATGCAAGTGTGCCCCCGCAGGAAAAGAATGACGAATTGATTTCGAGATTCATTTTGGATGATCCTTGAAAAATGTACAAATGCGGATATTGGGGGTTGAAATTTTCGGTTTTTAAATTCGAGAGCATATCTGGATACCCATTTTGGAGATGAAAGCGTGGCCCCGCATGCACAAAGTGACAAATTTATTTCGGGATTGATTTCAGACGATCCGTGAAAAACGAACGGACGCGGATATCAGGGGTTGAACTTTTTGGTTTTGAAATCCGAGAGCATATTTGGATACCCATTTTGGAGATGCGAGTGTGGCCCCTCATGCACAAAGTGACAAATTGATTTCGCGACTCATTTCGGATGATCCGTGAAAAACGAATAGACGCAGATAACGGGGGCTGAAATTTTCAATTTTGAAATATGAGAGCATATTTGGATACCCATTTTGGAGATGAAAGCGTGGCCTCGGATGCACAAAGTGACAAATTGAGTTTGGGCATCATTTTGGATGATCCGTGAAAAACAAAAAAACGCGAATATCGGGGGCTAAACTTTTCGGTTTTGAAATCTGAGAGCATATTTGGATACCCATTTTGGAGATGCAAGCGTGGCCCCAGATGAACAAAGTGACGAATTGACTTCGGGACTCAATTCAGACGATCCGTGAAAAATGAAAAGACGTGGATATCGGGGGCTGAACTTTCGGTTGTGAAATCTGAGAGCATATTTGGATACCCATTTTGGAGATGCAAGTGTGGCCCCGCATACACATAGTGACAAATCGATTTCGCGACTCATTTCGGATGATCAGTGAAAAACGAATAGACGCAGATAACGGGGGCTGAAATTTTCGATTTTGAAATATGAGAGCATATTTGGATACCCATTTTGGAGATGAAAGCGTGGCCTTGGATGCACAAAGTGAAAAATTGAGTTTGGGCCTCATTTTGGACGATCCGTGAAAAACGTACGGACTAGAATATCCGGGGCTAAACTTTTCGATTTTAAAATCTACAGCATATTTGGATACCCATTTTGGAGATGCAAGCGTGGTCCTAGATGAACAAAGTGACGAATTGACTTCGGGACTCAATTCAGACGATCCGTGAAAAATAAAAAGACGTGGATATCGGGGGCTGAACTTTTTGGTTGTGAAATCTAAGAGCATATTTGGATACCCATTTTGGAGATGCAAGCGTGGCCCCGCATGCACAAAGTGACAAATTGATTTCGGGACTCATTTCGGATGGTTCGTGAAAAAACACTTTTAAAACTGAACGAAAGTGGATATTGGGGGTTGAACTTTTCAGTTTTGAAATTTGAGAGCATATTTGGATACCCATTTTGGAGATGCAAGCGTGGCCCCGCATGCACAAAGTGATGAATTTATTTCGGGACTAATTTCGGACTATCCGTGAAAAATGAACAGACGTGGATATCGGGGGCAAAACTTTTCGGTTTTGAAATCTGAGAGCATATTTGGATACACATTTTGGAGATGCAAGCATTTCCCCACATGCACAAAGTGACAAATTGATTTCAGGACTCATTTCGGATGATCCGTGAAAAACGAACATACGTGGATATCGGGGGCTAAACTTTTCAGTTTTGAAATCCGAGAGCATATTTGGATAACCATTTTGGAGATGCAAGCGTGGCCTCACATGCACAAAGTGACGAATCGATTTAGGGACTCATTTTGGATGATCCGTAAAAAACGAACGGACGCGGATGTCGGGGGCTAAAATTTTCGTTTTTGAAATCTGAGAGTATATTTGGATACCCATTTTGGAGATGCAAGTGTGCCCCCGCAAGAAAAGAATGACGAATTGATTTCGGGATTCATTTTGGATGATCCTTGAAAAATTTACAAATGCGGATATTGGGGGTTGAAATTTTCGGTTTTTAAATTCGAGAGCATATCTGGATACCCATTTTGGAGATGAAAGCGTGGCCCCGCATGCACAAACTGACAAATTTATTTCAGGACTGATTTCAGATGATCCGTGAAAAACAAACGGACGCGGATATCAGGGGTTGAACTTTTTGGTTTTGAAATCCGAGAGAATATTTGGATACCCATTTTGGAGATGCAAGTGTGGCCCCTCATGCACAAAGTGACAAATTGATTTCGCGACTCATTTCGGATGATCCATGAAAAATGAATAGACACAGATAACGGGTGCTGAAATTTTCCATTTTGAAAATTGAGAGCACAAAGTGACAAATTGAGTTTGGGCCTCATTTTGGACGATCCGTGAAAAACGAACGGACGCGAATATCCGGGGCTAAAATTTTCGGTTTTGAAATCTGATAGCATATTTGGATACCCATTTTGGAGATGCAAGCATGGCCCCAGATGAAAAAGGTGAGGAATTGACATCGGGACTCAATTCAGACGATCCGTGAAAAATTAAAAGACGTGGATATTAGGGGCTGAACTTTTCGGTTGTGAAATCTGAGGGCATATTTGGATACCCATTTTGGAGATGCAAGCGTGGCCCCGCATGAACAAAGTGACAAATTGATTTCGGGACTCATTTCGGATGGTTCGTGAAAAAAGAACAAACGTGGAAGATGGGGCTAAACATTTCTGTTTTGATATCCGAGAGAATATTTGGATACCCATTTTGGAGATGCAAGTGTCGCCCCAGATGCACAAAGTGACGAATTGAGTTCGGACCTCATTTCGGATGATCCGTGAAAAACAAACGCACGCGAATATTGATGTCTAAAATTTTCGGTTTTAAAATCCAGGAGCATATTTGGATACCTATTTTTGAGATGCAAGTGTGGCCCCGGATGCACAAAGTGAAGAATTAATTTCGGGATTCATTTCAGACGATTTGTGAAAAATTAAAAGACGTGGATATCGGGGGCTGAACTTTTCGGTTGTGAAATCTGAGAGCATATTTGGATACCCATTTTGGAGATGCAAGTGTGGCCCCGCATGCACAAAGTGACAAATTGATTTCGGGACTCATTGCGGATGGTTCGTGAAAAAAGAACAGACGTGGAAGATGGGGCTAAAATTTTCGGTTTTGATATCCGAGAGCATATTTGGATACCCATTTTGGAGATGCTAGTGTGGCCCCATATGCACAAAGTGACGAATTGAGTTCGGACCTCATTTCGGATGATCCGTGAAAAACAAACGCACGCGAATATCAAGGTCTAAACTTTTCGGTTTTAAAATCCGAGAGCATATTTGGATACCTATTTTGGAGATGCAAGTGTGGCCCCGGATGCACAAAGTGACGAATTGATTTCGGGATTCATTTCAGACGATTTGTGAAAAATGAATGAACACAGATATCGGGGGCTGAACTTTTCGTTTATGAAATCTGAGAGCATATTTGGATACACTTTTAAAACGTTTTAAAATGCTTTACAAGTTTTTGAAAAGGATTTAAAAGCGTTTTAAAACATTTTAAACCTTTTTTAAAATATTGTAAAAGCTTTCTAAAAACATTTTTAAACCATTTTAAAACACTTTTAAAATGTTTTAAAATTCTTTACAAGTTTTTTAAAAGGATTTAAAAACGTTTTAAAACATTTAAAAAGTGTTTTGAAACATTTTAAAATAAATTTAAAACATTTTAGAAGTGTTTTGAAACATTTTAAAATAAATCTTAAAAGCATTTCAAAATATTTTAAAAGCGTTTCAGAATATCTTAAAAGTGTCTTGAAATATCTTGATAGTGTTTTACAATATTTTGAAATGTTATAAAAATAATTTAAAACATTTTACAACTTTTTAAAAATATTTTATAAGAGTTTCATAATGTCTTAAAAACATTTTTAACGTGTTTAAAATCATGTTATAGCATTTTAAAAAGTGTTTTATAATGTTTTTAAAAATATTATTTTTTACGATTTTATTAAAAAGATTTACTAAAAATGACTAAACGCTTTAAATATTTGATTTAAACATATTAATAATAATTTGGAATATTTTATAAAAGGTTTAAACCATTTTTAAAACATTTATAAAAATTATTGAATGTCAGCTTTATAAGCTTAACTTTATGAAATATTTTGAAATATTTTGAAATGTTATAAAAATCCTCTAAAATATTTTACAATTTTTTTAAAAATATTTTAAAAGAGTTTTATTATGTGTTAGAAACATTTTAAACGTGTTTAAAAGCACATTATAACATTTTAAAAAGGGTTTTATAATATTTTTAAAAACGTTTCTTTTTTTACGATTTTATTAAAAACATTTAATAAAAATATTAAACGCTTTAAATATTTGATTTAAACATATTGAGAAGAATTTAGAATATTTTATAAAAGGTTTAAACCATTTATGAAACATTTATAAAAATTATTGCATGTTTATAATGTTAGCTTTATAAGCTTAACTTTTATTAAATTTTATTTAAAAACGTTTTTAAAACCTAAATAAATGCTTTCCAATATTTTAAATGTGTTTTGAAATGTTTTTCCAACATTGTAAAAGCATTCTGAAAACATTTAAAAACCATTTTAAAACACTTTTAAAACATTTTAAAATGTTTTACAAGTTTTTAAAAAGGATTTAAATATGTTTTAAAACATTTTAAAAGTGTTTTGAAACGTTTTAAAATAAATTTAAAACATTTTAAAAGTGTTTTGAAGCATTTTAAAAGTGTTTTGAAACATTTTAAAATAAATTTAAAACATTTTAAAAGCATTTCAAAATATTTAAAAGTGTTCAAAAATATCTTAAGCGTTTGACAATATTTTGAAATTTATAAAAATATTTTAAAACATTTTACAAATTTTTAAAAATATTTTAAAAGAGTTTTATGATGTCTTCAAAACATTTTAAAAGCACATTATAACATTTTAAAAAGTGTTGTATAATGTTTCTAAATTTTTTTTTTTACGATTTTATTAAATGTGTTTATTTTAAAACACTTTTAATATAAAATTTAAAATATTTTAGAAGTGTTTTGAAACATTTAAAAATAAATTTAAAACATTTTAAAAGGGTTTCAAAATATTTTACAAGTGTTTTAAAATATCTTGAAAGCGTTTTTTACAATATTTTGAAATTTTTTGAATGATTTTGAAATTTTTTGAAATGTTATAAAAATCCTTTAAAACATTTTACAAATTTGTAAAAATATTTTAAACGAGTTTTATAGTGTCTTAAATTTTTTTTAAATGTGTTTAAAGGAACGTTATAACATTTTAAAAAGTGTTTTATAATGTTTTTAAAACGTTTTTTTTTTGTGATTTTATGAAATGATTAAACGCTGTAAATATTTGATTTAAGCATATTAATAAGAATTTAGAATATTTTATAAAAGTTTTAAACGATTTATAAAACCTTTATAAAAATTATTAAATGTTTATAATGTCAACTTTATTAGCTTAACTTTTATTGAATGTTATTTATAAACATTTTAAAAAATGAAATAAATGATTTTAAATATTTTAAAAGAATTTAAAAGTGTTTTGAAATGTTTTTAAAACATTGTAAAATCTTTCTAAAAACATTTTTAAACCATTTTAAAACATTTTTAAAACATTTTAAAATACTAAGTTCTTAAAGGAGTTAGGAAACGTTTTAAAACATTTTAAAAGTGTTTGAAACATTTTAAAATAAATTTAAAACGTTAAGAAGTGTTTCGAAACATTTTAAAATAAATTTTAAAAGCGTTTTCAAAAATATTTAGAAAACATTTCAAAATATTTTAAAAGTGTTTTAAAATATCTTGAGTGTTTTACAATAATTGTAAAGTATAATCCCCTTAAAAACATTTTACAATTTTTTTAAAATATTTTAACGAGTTTTATAATGTGTTAAATACATTTAAATGCGTTTAAAAGCATATTTACTCTTGATTAAAAAATTTTTTATAATGTTTTTAAAACAATTATTTTTTACGATTTCATTAAAAACATTTACTAAAAATGATTAAACACTTTAAATATTTGATTTAAACATATTAATAAAAATTCAGAATATTTTATAAAATCTTCGAACCATTTATAAAAATTATTGAATATCGGTTCCAATATTTTAAAATATTTTGAAATGTTATAAAATCTTTTAAAATATTTTCACAAAACTTTTAAAATATTTTAAAACTTATAATGTCTGAAAAAACATTTTAAACGTAGATAGTTCGTTAAAAAGGAATAGGCGCAGTAAACTTTTTGGTTTTGATATCAGAAGCATATTTGGATATCCATTTTGGAGAATGCAAAAGCGTGGCCCAGAGATGCACAACTGTGTGAATTGAGTTTCGAACAGTTCGAACCTCATTTTAGATGATACGAGCGAAAAGCGAACGGATGCGAATATCGAGGGCTAAAATTTTCGGTTTAGATTTTAGAATTCGAGAGCATATTTGGATACCCATTTTGGAGATGCAAGCGTGGCCCAAGATGAACAAAGTGACGAATTGACTTCGGGACTCAATTCAGACGATCCGTGAAAAATGAAAAGACGTGGATATCGGGGGCTGAACTTTTCGGTTGTGAAATCTGAGAGCATATTTGGATACGCATTTTGGAGATGCAAGTGTGGCCCCGCATGCACATAGTGACAAATCGATTTCGCGACTCATTTCGGATGATCCGTGAAAAACGAATAGACGCAGATAACGGGGGCTGAAATTTTCGATTTTGAAATATGAGAGCATATTGGGATGCCCATTTGGAAGTCTGACGTAACCCGCATGCTGAAAGTGATGCGTTTATTTCGGGGCGATTTCGGACTATCAGTGAAAAATGTACAAATGCGGATATTGGGGGTTGAAATTTTCGGTTTTTAAATTTGAGAGCATATCTAGATACCCATTTTCGAGATGGAAGCGTGGCCCCGCATGCACAAAGTGACAAATTTATTTCGGGACTGATTTCAGACGATCCGCGAAAAACGAACGGACGCGGATATCAGGGGTTGAACTTTTTGGTTTTGAAATCCAAGAGCATATTTGGATACCCATTTTGGAGATGCAAGTGTGGCCCCTCATGCACAAAGTGACAAATTGATTTCGCGACTCATTTCGGATGATCCGTGAAAAACGAATAGACGCAGATAACGGGGGCTGAAATTTTCGATTTTGAAATATGAGAGCATATTTGGATACCCATATTGGAGATGAAAGTGTGGCCTCGGATGCACAAAGTGACAAATTGAGTTTGGGCCTCATTTTGGACGATCCGTGAAAAACGAACGGACGCGAATATCGGGGGCTAAAATTTTCGGTTTTGAAATCTGAGAGCATATTTGGATACCCATTTTGGAGATGCAAGCGTGGCCCGCATGCAAAGTGGCAAATTTATTTGGAAACTGATTTGAGACGATCCATGAAAGAAACGAACGGATGGATATCGGGGGGTTGAACTTTTTGGTTTTGAAATCCGAGAGCATATTTGGATACCCATTTTGGAGATGCAAGTGTGGCCCTCATGCACAAAGTGACAAATTGATTTCGCGACTCATTTCGGATGATCCGTGAAAAACGAATAGACGCAGATAACGGGGGCTGAAATTTTCGATTTTGAAATATGAGAGCATATTTGGATACCCATTTTGGAGATAAAAGCGTGGCCTCGGATGCACAAAGTGACAAATTGATTTTGGGCATCATTTTGGATGATCCGTGAAAAACGAACAAACGCGAATATCGGGGGCTAAACTTTTAGGTTTTGAAATCTGAGAGCATATTTGGATACCCATTTTGGAGATGCAAGCGTGGCCCCAGATGAACAAAGTGACGAATTGACTTCGGGACTCAATTCAGACGATCCGTGAAAAATGAAAAGACGTGGATATCCGGGGCTGAACTTTTCTGTTGTGAAATCTGAGAGCATATTTGGATACCAATTTTGGAGATGCAAGTGTGGCCCCGCATGCACATAGTGACAAATCGATTTCGCGACTCATTTTGGATGATACATGAAAAACGAATAGACGCAGATAACGGGGGCTGAAATTTTTGATTTTGAAATATGAGAGCATATTTGGATACCCATTTTGGAGATGAAAGCGTGGCCTCAGATGCACAAAGTGACAAATTGATTTTGGGCATCATTTTGGATGATCCGTGAAAAACGAACGAACGCGAATATCGGGGGCTAAACTTTTCGGTTTTGAAATCTGAGAGCATATTTGGATTCCATTTTGGAGATGCAAGCGTGGCCCCAGATGCACAAAGTGACGAATTGAGTTCGGACCTCATTTCGGATGATCTGTGAAAAACGAACGGATGCGAATATCGAGGGCTAAACTTTTCGGTTTAAAAATTCGAGAGCATATTTGGATAGCCATTTTGGAGATGCAAGCGTGGCCCCACATGCACAAAGTGATGAATTGATTTAGGGACTCATTTCAGATGGTTCGTGAAAAAATAACAGACGTGGAAGATGGGGCTAAAATTTTCGGTTTTGATATCCGAGAGCATATTTGGATACCCATTTTGGAGATGCAAGTGCGGCCCTAGATGCACAAAGTGACGAATTGAGTTCGGACCTCATTTCGGATGATCCGTGAGAAACAAACGCACGCGAATATCGAGGTCTAAAATTTTCGGTTTTAAAATCTGAGAGCATATTTGGATACCTATTTTGGAGATGCAAGTGTGGCCCCAGATGCACAAAGTGACGAATTGATTTTGGGATTCATTTCAGACGATTTGTGAAAAATGAATGAACACAGATATCGAGGGCTGAACTTTTCGGTTTTGAAATCTGAGAGCATATTTGGATACACTTTTAAAACGTTTTAAAATCCTTTACAAGTTTTTGAAAAGGATTTAAAAACATTTTAAACCTTTTTAAAAATATTTTGAAAGCTTTCTAAAAACATTTTTAAACCGTTTTAAAACACTTTTAAAACGTTTTAAAATGCTTTACAAGTTTTTTAAAAGGATTTAAAAACGTTCTAAAACATTTTAAAAGTGTTTTGAAACATTTTAAAATAAATTTAAAACATTTAGAAGTGTTTTGAAACATTTGAAAATAAATCTTAAAAGCATTTCAAAATATTTTAAAAGTGTTTCCTAATATCTTAAAGTGTCTTGAAATATCTTGATGTTGTTTTTTACAATATTTTGAAATGTTATAAAATCCTTTAAAACATTTTACAACTTTTTAAAAATATTTTAAAAGAGTTTCATAATGTCTTAAAACATTTTTAACGTGTTTAAAATCATGTTATAGCATTTTAAAAAGTGTTTTATAATGTTTTTAAAAATATTATTTTTTACTATTTTATTAAAAAGATTTACTAAAAATGATTAAATGATTAAAAGGATTTAAAAACGTTTTAAAACATTTTAAACCTTTTTTAAAATATTGTAAAAGCTTTCTGAAAACATTTTTAAACCGTTTTAAAACACTTTTAAAACATTTTTAAATGCTTTACAAGTTTTTTAAATGGATTTAAAAACGTTTGAAAACATTTTAAAAGTGTTTTGAAACATTTTAAAATAAATCTTAAAAGCATTTCAAAATATTTTAAAAGCGTTTCTGAATATCTTAAAAGTGTCTTGAAATATCTTGATAGTGTTTTACAATATTTTGAAATGTTATAAAAATCCTTTAAAACATTTTACAACTTTTTAAAAATATTTTAAAAGAGTTTCATAATGTCTTAAAAACATTTTTAACGTGTTTAAAATCATGTTATAGCATTTTAAAAAGTGCTTTATAATGTTTTTAAAAATATTATTTTTTACGATTTTATTAAAAAGATTTACTAAAAATGATTAAACGCTTTAAATATTTGATTTAAACATATTAATAAGAATTTGGAATATTTTATAAAAGGTTTAAACCATTTTTAAAACATTTATAAAAATTATTTAATGTCAACTTTATAAGCTTAACTTTATGAAATATTTTGAAATGTTATAAAATACTCTAAAATATTTTACAAATTTTTTAAAAATATTTTAAAAGAGTTTTATGATGTGTTAAAAACATTTTAAACGTGTTTAAAAGCACATTATAACATTTTAAAAAGGGTTTTATAATATTTTTAAGAAAGTTTCTTTTTTTACGATTTTATTAAAAAAAATTAATAAAAAGATTAAATGCTTTAAATATTTGATTTAAACATATTAATAAGAATTTAGAATATTTTATAAGAGATTTAAACCATTTATGAAACATTTATAAAAATTATTGCATGTTTATAATGTTAGCTTTATAAGCTTAACTTTTATTAAATTTTATTTAAAAACGTTTTTAAAACCTAAATAAATGCTTTCAAATATTTTAAATGTGTTTTGAAAAGTTTTTCTAACTTTGTAAAAGCATTCTAAAAACATTTTAAAACCATTTTAAAACACTTTTAAACATTTTAAAATGTTTTACAAGTTTTTAAAAAGGATTTAAATATGTTTTAAAACATTTTAAAAGTGTTTTGAAACATTTTAAAATAAATTTAAAACATTTTAAAAGTGTTTTGAAGCATTTTAAAAGTGTTTTGAAACATTTTAAAATAAATTTAAAACATTTTAAAAGGGTTTAAAAATATTTAAAAGTGTTCAAAAATATCTTAAGCGTTTGACAATATTTTGAAATATATAAAAATATTTTAAAACATTTTACAAATTTTTAAAAATATTTTAAAAGAGTTTTATGATGTCTTCAAAACATTTTAAAAGCACATTATAACATTTTAAAAAGTGTTGTATAATGTTTCTAAAAACTTTTTTTACGATTTTATTAAATGTGTTTATTTTAAAACACTTTTAATATAAATTTAAAATATTTTAGAAGTGTTTTGAAACATTTAAATATAAATTTAAAACATTTTAAAAGCGTTTCAAAATATTTTACAAGTGTTTTAAAATATCTTGGAAGCATTTTTTACAACATTTTGAAATTTTTTGAATGATTTTGAAATATTTTGAAATGTTATAAAAATCATTTAAAACATTTTACAAATTTATAAAAATATTTTAAACGAGTTTTATAATGTCTTAAAAACATTTTAAATGTGTTTAAAAGCACGTTATAACATTTTAAAAAGTGTTTTATAATGTTTTTAAAAACGTTTTTTTGCGATTTTATAAAAAATGATTAAACGCTTTAAATATTTGATTTAAGCATACTAATAAGAATTTAGAATATTTTATAAAAGCTTTAAACCATTTATAAAACCTTTATAAAAATTATTAAATGTTTATAATGTCAACTTTATTAGTTTAACTTTTATTCAATGTTATTTATAAACATTTTTAGAAATGAAATAAATGTTTTTAAATATTTTAAGAGAATTTTAAAAGTGTTTTGAAATATTTTTAAAACATTGTAAAAGATTTCTAAAAACATTTTTAAACCATTTTAAAACACTTTTAAAACATTTTAAAATGCTTTACGAGTTCTTCAAGAGGTTCTCAAAACGTTTTAAAACATTTTAAAAGTGTTTTGAAACATTTTAAAATAAATTTAAAACGTTTTAGAAGTGTTTTGAAACATTTTAAAATAAATTTTAAAAGCGTTACAAAATATTTTAGAAGCGTTTCAAAATATTTAAGAAGTGTTTCAAAATATTTTAAAAGTGTTTTAAAATATCTTGGAAGTGTTTTACAATATTTTGAAAAGCTATAAAAATCCTTAAACACTTTAAATATTTGATTCAAACATATTAATAAAAATTTAGAATATTTTATAAAATCTTCGAACCATTTATAAAAATTATTGAATGTCAGATTTATAAGCTTAACTTGATAAGCGTTTTACAATATTTTGGAATATTTTAAAATATTTTGAAATGTTATAAAAATCCTTTAAAATATTTTACAAAGTTTTTAAAATATTTTAAAAGAGCTTTATAATGTCTGAAAAACATTTTAAACGTAGATAGTTCGTAAAAAGGAATAGACGCAGGCTAAACTTTTCGGTTTTGATATCCGAGAGCATATTTGGATATCCATTTTGGAGATGCAAGCGTGGCCCCAGATGCACAAAGTGACGAATTGAGTTCGCACCTCATTTTGGATGATCTGTGAAAAACGAACGGATGCGAATATCGAGGGCTAAACTTTTCGGTTTAAAAATTCGAGAGCATATTTGGATACCCATTTTGGAGATGCAAGCGTGGCCCCACATGCAAAAAGTGATGAATTGATTTAGGGACTCATTTCGAACGATCCATAAAAAACGAATAGACGCAGATATCGGGGTTGAAATTTTCATTTTTGAAATTCGAGAGCATATTTGGATACCGCTTTCGGAGATGCAAGTGTGCCCCCGCATGAACAAAGTGACGAATTGATTTTGGGACTCATTTCGGACGATCTTTGAAAACTGAACGAAAGCGGATATTGGGGGTTGAACTTTTCAGTTTTGAAATTCGAGGGCATATTTGGATACCCATTTTGGAGATGCAAGCGTGGCCCCGCATGCACAAAGTGATGAATTTATTTTGGGACTGATTTCAGACTATCCGTGAAAAATGAACAGACGTGGATATCGGGGGCAGAACTTTTCGGTTTTGAAATCCGAGAGCATATTTGGATACACATTTTGGAGATGAAAGCGTTTCCCCACATGCACAAAGTGACAAATTGATTTCAGGACTCATTTCGGATGATCCGTGAAAAACGAACATACGTGGATATCGGGGGCTAAACTTTTCAGTTTTGAAATCCGAGAGCATATTTCGATAACCATTTTGGAGATGCAAGCGTGGCCTCACATGCACAAAGTGACGAATTGATTTAGGGACTCATTTTGGATGATCCGTAAAAAACGAACGGACGCGGATGTCGCGGGCTAAAATTTTCGTTTTTGAAATCCGAGAGTATATTTGGATACCCATTTTGGAGATGCAAGTGTGCCCCCGCAGGAAAAGAATGACGAATTGATTTCGGGATTCATTTTGGATGATCCTTGAAAAATGTACAAATGCGGATATTGGGGGTTGAAATTTTCGGTTTTTAAATTCGAGAGCATATCTGGATACCCATTTTGGAGATGAAAGGGTGGCCCCGCATGCACAAAGTGACAAATTTATTTCGGGACTGATTTCAGACGATCCGTGAAAAACGAACGGACGCGGATATCAGGGGTTGAACTTTTTGGTTTTGAAATCCGAGAGCATATTTGGATACCCATTTTGGAGATGCAAGTGTGGCCCCGCATGCACAAAGTGACAAATCGATTTCGCGACTCATTTCGGATGATCCGTGAAAAACGAATAGACGCAGATAACGGGGGCTGAAATTTTCGATTTTGAAATATGAGAGCATATTTGGATACCCATTTTGGAGATGAAAGCGTGGCCTCGGATGCACAAAGTGACAAATTGATTTTGGGCATCATTTTGGATGATCCGTGAAAAACGAACAAACGCGAATATCGAGGGCTAAAATTTTCGGTTTTGAAATCTGAGAGCATATTTGGATACCCATTTTGGAGATGCAAGCGTGGCCCCAGATGAACAAAGTGACGAGTTGACTTCGGGACTCAATTCAGACGATCCGTGAAAAATGAAAAGACGTGGATATCAGGGGCTGAACTTTTCGGTTGTGAAATCTGAGAGCATATTTGGATACCCATTTTGGAGATGAAAGTGTGGCCCCGCATGCACATAGTGACAAATCGATTTCGCGACTCGTTTCGAATGATCCGTGAAAAATGAATAGACGCAGATAACGGGGGCTGAAATTTTCGATTTTGAAATATTAGAGCATATTTGGATACCCATTTTGGAGATGAAAACGTGGCTTCGGATGCACAAAGTGACAAATTGAGTTTGGGCCTCATTTTGGACGATCCGTGAAAAGTGAACGGACGCGACTATCGGGGGCTAAAATTTTCGGTTTTGAAATCTGAGAGCATATTTGGATACCCATTTCAAATGTTGGCCATTGCGATGAAAAGGTGACGAATCACTCTTTAAAATTCAATGCATCCTGGTAAGTACAAGACGTGGGATATCTGGGTCAACTTTTCTGCTTTGAAATCCGAGCATATTTGGATACCCATTTTGGAGATGCAAGCGTGGCCCCGCATGCACAAAGTGACAAATTGATTTTGGGACTCATTCCGGATGGTTCACGAAAAAAGAACAGACGTAGAAGATGGGGCTAAAATTTTCAGTTTTGATATCCGAGAGCATATTTGGATACCCATTTTGGAGATGCAAGTGCGGCCCCAGATGCACAAAGTGACGAATTGAGTCCAGACCTCATTTCGGATGATCCGTGAAAAACAAACGCACGCGAATGTCGAGGTCTAAACTTTTCGGTTTTAAAATCCGAGAGCATATTTGGATACCAATTTTGGAGATGCAAGTGTGGCCCCGGATACACAAAGTGACGAATTGATTTCGGGATTCATTTCAAACGATTTGTGAAAAATGAATGAACACAGATATCGGGGGCTAAACTTTTCGGTTTTGAAATCTGAGAGCATATTTGAATACACTTTTAAAACGTTTTAAAATGCTTTACAAGTTTTTGAAAAGGATTTAAAAACGTTTTAAAACATTTTAAACCTTTTTTAAAATATTGTAAAAGCTTTCTAAAAACATTTTTAAACCATTTTAAAACACTTTTAAAACGTTTTAAAATGCTTTACAAGTTTTTTAAAAGGATTTAAAAACATTTTAAAACATTTTAAAAGTGTTTTGAAAATTTTTAAAATAAATTTAAAACATTTTAGAAGTGTTTTGAAACATTTTAAAATAAATCTTAAAAGCATTTCAAAATATTTTAAAAGCATTTCAGAATATCTTAAAAGTGTCTTGAAATATCTTGATAGTGTTTTACAATATTTTGAAATGTTATAAAAATCCTTTAAAACATTTTACAACTTTTTAAAATATTTTAAAAGAGTTTCATAATGTCTTAAAAACATTTTTAACTTGTTTAAAATCATGTTATAGCATTTTAAAAAGTGTTTTATAATGTTTTTAAAATTATTATTTTTTACGATTTTATTAAAAAGATTTACTAAAAATGATTAAACGCTTTAAATATTTGATTTAAACATATTAATAAGAATTTGGAATATTTTATAAAAGGTTTAAACCATTGTTAAAACATTTATAAAAATTATTGAATGTCAGCTTTATAACCTTAACTTTATGAAATTTTTTGAAATATTTTGAAATGTTATAAAAATCCTTTAAAATATTTTACAATTTTTTTAAAAATATTTTAAAAGAGTTTTATGATGTGTTAGAAACATTTTAAACGTGTTTAAAAGCACATTATAACATTTTAAAAAGGGTTTTATAATATTTTTAAAAGCGTTTCTTTTTTTATGATTTTATTAAAAACATTTAATAAAAAGATTAAAGACTTTAAATATTTGATTTAAACATATTGAGAAGAATTTAGAATATTTTATAACAGATTTAAACCATTTATGAAACATTTATAAAAATTATTGCATGTTTATAGTGTTAGCTTTATAAGATTAACTTTTATTAAATTTTATTTAAAAACGTTTTTAAAACCTAAATAAATGCTTTCAAATATTTTAAATGTGTTTTGAAATGTTTTTCTTACATTGTAAAAGCATTATGAAAACATTTAAAAACCATTTTAAAACACTTTTAAAACATTTTAAAATGTTTTACAAGTTTTTAAAAAGGATTTAAATATGTTTTAAAACTTTTTAAAAGTGTTTTGAAACATTTTAAAATAAATTTAAAACATTTTAAAAGTGTTTTGAAGCATTTTAAAAGTGTTTTGAAACATTTTAAAATAAATTTAAAACATTTTAAAAGGGTTTCAAAATATTTAAAAGTGTTCAAAAATATCTTAAGCATTTGACAATATTTTGAAATATTTTGAAATATTTTGAAATCTGAGAGCATATTTGGATACCCATTTTGGAGATGCAAGCGTGGCCCCAGATGAACAAAGTGACGAATTGACTTCGGGACTCAATTCAGACGATCCGTGAAAAATGAAAAGACATGGTTTTCGGGGGCTGAACTTTTCGGTTATGAAATCCGAGAGCATATTTGGATACCCATTTTGGAGATGCAAGTGTGGCCCTGCATGCACATAGTGACAAATCGATTTCGCGACTCATTTCAGATGATCCGTGAAAAACGAATATACGCAGATAACGGGGGCTGAAATTTTCGATTTTGAAATATGAGAGCATATTTGGATACCCATTTTGGAGATGAAAGCGTGGCCTCTGATGCACAAAGTGACAAATTGAGTTTGGGCCTCATTTTGGACGATCCGTGAAAAACGAATGGACGCGAATATCGGGGGCTAAACTTTTCGGTTTTGAAATCTGAGAGCATATTTGGATACCCATTTTGGAGATGCAAGCGTGGCCCCAGATGAAAAAAGTGACGAATTGACTTCGGAACTCAATTCAGACGATCCGTGAAAAATTAAAAGACGTGGATATCGGGGGCTGAAATTTTCGGTTTTGAAATCTGAGAGCATATTTGGATACCCATTTTGGAGATGCAAGCGTGGCCCCGCATGCACAAAGTGACAAATTGACTTCGGGACTCATTTCGGATGGTTCGTGAAAAAAGAACAGACGTGGAAGATGGGGCTAAACTTTTCGGTTTTTATATCCGAGAGCATATTTGGATACCCATTTTGGAGATGCAAGTGCGGCCCAGATGCACAAAGTGATGAATTGAGTTCGGACCTCATTTCGGATGATCCGTGAAAAACAAACGCACGCTAATATCGAGGTCTAATCTTTTCAGTTTTAAAATCCGAGAGCATATTTGGATACCTATTTTGGAGATTCAAGTGTGGCCTCGGATGCACAAAGTGACGAATTGATTTCGGGATTCATTTCAGACGATTTGTGAAAAGTGAATGAACATAGATATCGGGGGCTGAACTTTTCGGATTTGAAATCTGAGAGCATATTTGGATACACTTTTAAAACGTTTTAAAATGCTTTACAAGTTTTTGAAAAGGATTTAAAAACGTTTTAAAACGTTTTAAACCTTTTTTAAAATATTGTAAAAGCTTTCTTAAAACATTTTTAAACCGTTTTAAAACACTTTTAAAACGTTTTTAAATGCTTTACAAGTTTTTTAAAAGAATTTAAAAACGTTTTAAAACATTTTAAAAGTGTTTTGAAACATTTTAAAATAAATTTAAGACATTTTAGAAGTGTTTTGAAACATTTGAAAATAAATCTTAAAAGCATTTCAATATATTTTAAAAGCGTTTCAGAATATCTTAAAAGTGTCTTGAAATATCTTGATAGTGTTTTAAAAGAGTTTCATAATGTCTTAAAAACATTTTTAACGTGTTTAAAATCATGTTATAGCATTTTAAAAAGTGTTTTATAATGTTTTTAAAAATATTATTTTTTACGATTTTATTAAAAAGATTTACTAAAAATGATTAAACGCTTTAAATATTTGATTTAAACATATTAATAAGAATTTGAAATATTTTATAAAAGGTTTAAACCATTTTTAAAACATTTATAAAAATTATTGAATGTCAGCTTTATAACCTTAACTTTATGAAATTTTTTGAAATATTTTGAAATGTTATAAAAATCCTCTAAAATATTTTAAAAGAGTTTTATTATGTGTTAGAAACATTTTAAACGTGTTTAAAAGAACATTATAACATTTTAAAAAGGGTTTTATAATATTTTTAAAAACGTTTCTTTTTTTACGATTTTATTAAAAACATTTAATAAAAAGATTAAACGCTTTAAATATTTGATTTTTAAAAATTATTGCATGTTTATAATGTTAGCTTTATAAGCTTAACTTTTATTAAATTTTATTTAAAAACGTTTTTAAAACCTAAATAAATGCTTTCAAATATTTTAAATGTGTTTTGAAATGTTTTTCTAACATTGTAAAAGCTTTCTGAAAACATTTAAAAACCATTTTAAAACACTTTTAAAACATTTTAAAATGTTTTACAAGTTTTTAAAAAGGATTTAAATATGTTTTAAAACATTTAAAAAGTGTTTTGAAACATTTTAAAATAAATTTAAAACATTTTAAAAGTGTTTTGAAGCATTTTAAAAGTGTTTTGAAACATTTTAAAATAAATTTAAAACATTTTAAAAGGGTTTCAAAATATTTAAAAGTGTTCAAAAATATCTTAAGCGTTTGACAATATTTTGAAATATTTTGAAATTTATAAAAATATTTTAAAATATTTTACAAATTTTTAAAAATATTTTAAAAGAGTTTTATGATGTCTTCAAAACATTTTAAAAGCACATTATAACATTTTAAAAAGTGTTTTATAATGTTTCTAAAAACGTTTTTTTTACGATTTTATTAAATGTGTTTATTTTAAAAAACTTTTAATATAAATTTAAAATATTTTAGAAGTGTTTTGAAACATTTAAAAATAAATTTAAAACATTTTAAAAGCGTTTCAAAATATTTTACAAGTGTTTTAAAATATCTTGGAAGCGTTTTTTACAACATTTTGAAATTTTTTGAAATATTTTGAAATGTTATATAAATCATTTAAAACATTTTACAAATTTATAAAAATATTTTAAACGAGTTTTATAATGTCTTAAAAACATTTTAAATGTGTTTAAAAGCACGTTATAACATTTTAAAAAGTGTTTTATAATGTTTTTAAAAACGTTTTTTTGCGATTTTATCAAAAATGATTAAACGCTTTAAATATTTTATTTAAGCATATTAATAAGAATTTAGAATATTTTATAAAAGCTTTAAACCATTTATAAAACCTTTATAAAAATTATTAAATGTTTATAATGTCAACTTTATTAGTTTAACTTTTATTAAATGTTATTTATAAACATTTTAAAAAATGAAATAAATGTTTTTAAATATTTTAAAAGAATTTTAAACGTGTTTTGAAATATTTTAAAACATTGTAAAAGCTTTCTAAAAACATTTCTAAACCATTTTAAAAAACTTTTAAAACATTTTAAAATGCTTTACGAGTTCTTCAAGAGGTTCTGAAAACGTTTTAAAACATTTTAAAAGTGTTTTGAAACATTTTAAAATAAATTTAAAACGTTTTAGAAGTGTTTTGAAACATTTTAAAATAAATTTTAAAAGCGTTTAAAAATATTTTAGAAGCGTTTCAAAATATTTTAGAAGTGTTTCAAAATATTTTAAAAGTGTTTTAAAATATCTTGGAAGTGTTTTACAATATTTTGAAATGTTATAAAAATCCTTAAAAACATTTTACAAAATTTTTAAAATATTTTAAAAGAGTTTTATAATGTGTTAAATACATTTAAATGTGTTTAAAAGCACGCTATAACAGTTTAAAAAGTTTTTTATAATGTTTTTAAAACAATTTTTTTTACGATTTCATTCAAAACATTTACTAAAAATGATTAAACACTTTAAATATTTGATTTAAACATATTAATGAAAATTTAGAATATTTTATAAAATCTTCGAACCATTTATAAAAATTATTGAATGTCAGATTGATAAGCTTAACTTGATAAGCGTTTTACAATATTTTGAAATATTTTAAAATATTTTGAAATGTTATAAAAATCCTTTAAAATATTTTACAAAGTTTTTAAAATATTTTAAAAGAGCTTTATAATGTCTGAAAAACATTTTAAACGTAGATAGTTCGTTGAAAAGGAATAGATGCAGGCTAAACTTTTCGGTTTTGATATTCGAGAGCATATTTGGATATCCATTTTGGAGATGCAAGCGTGGCCCCAGATGCACAAAGTGACGAATTGAGTTCGGACCTCATTTCGGATGATCTGTGAAAAACGAACGAATGCGAATATCGAGGGCAAAACTTTTCGGTTTAAAAATTCGAGAGCATATTTGGATACCCATTTTGGAGATGCAAGTGTGGCCCCACATTCACAAAGTGATGAATTGATTTAGGGACTCATTTCGAACAATCCATAAAAAATGAACAGACGCAGATATCGGGGTTGAAATTTTCATTTTTGAAATTCGAGAGCATATTTGGATACCGCTTTTGGAGATGCAAGTGTGCCCCTGCATGAACAAAGTGACGAATTGATTTTGGGGCTCATTTCGGACGATCTTTGAAAACTCAACGAAAGCGCATATTGGGGATTGAACTTTTCAGTTTTGAAATTTGAGAGCATATTTGGATACCCATTTTGGAGATGCAAGCATGGCCCCGCATGCACAAAGTGATGAATTTATTTCGGGACTGATTTCGGACTATCCGTGAAAAATGAAGAGACGTGGATATCGGGGGAAGAAATTTTTGGTTTTGAAATCCGAGAGCATATTTGGATACACATTTTGGAGATGCAAGCGTTTCCCCACATGCACAAAGTGACAAATTGATTTCAGGACTCATTTCGGATGATCCGTGAAAAACGAACATACGTGGATAACGGGGACTAAACTTCTCAGTTTTGAAATCCGAGAGCATATTTGGATAACCATTTTGGAGATGCAAGCGTGGCCTCACATGCACAAAGTGGCGAATTGATTTAGGGACTCATTTTGGATGATCCGTAAAAAACGAACGGGCGCGGATGTCGGGGGCTATAATTTTCGTTTTTGAAATCTGAGAGTATATTTGGATACCCATTTTGGAGATGCAAGTGTGCCCCCGCAGGAAAAGAATGACGAATTGATTTCGGGATTCATTTTGGATGATCCTTGAGAAATGTACAAATGCGGATATTGGGGGTTGAAATTTTCGGTTTTTAAATTCGAGAGCATATCTGGATACCCATTTTGGAGATGAAAGCGTGGCCCCGCATGCACAAAGTGAAAAATTTATTTCGGGACTGATTTCAGACGATCCGTGAAAAACGACCGGACGCGGATATCAGGGGTTGAACTTTTTGGTTTTGAAATCCGAGAGCATATTTGGATACCCATTTTGGAGATGCAAGTGTGGCCCCTCATGCACAAAGTGACAAATTGATTTAGCGACTCATTTCGGATGATCCGTGAAAAACGAATAGACGCAGATAACGGGGGCTGAAATTTTCGATTTTGAAATATGAGAGCATATTTGGATACCCATTTTGGAGATGAAAGCATGGCCTCGGATGCACAAAGTGACAAATTGATTTTGGGCATCATTTTGGATGATCCGTGAAAAACGAACAAACGTGAATATCGCGGGCTAAACTTTTCGGTTTTGAAATCTGAGAGCATATTTGGATACCCATTTTGGAGATGCAAGCGTGGCCCCAGATGAACAAAGTGACGAATTGACTTCGGGACTCAATTCAGACGATCCGTGAAAAATGAAAAGACGTGGATATCGGGGGCTGAACTTTTCGGTTGTGAAATATGAGAGCATATTTGGATACCCATTTTGGAGATGCAAGTGTGGCCCCGCATGCACATAGTGACAAATCGATTTCGCGACTCATTTCGGATGATCCGCGAAAAACGAATAGACGCAGATAACGGGGGTTGAAATTTTCGATTTTGAAATATGAGAGCATATTTGGATACCCATTTTGGAGATGAAAGCGTGGCCTCGGATGCACAAAGTGACAAATTGATTTTGGGCATCATTTTGGATGATCCGTGAAAAACGAACAAACGCAAATATCGGGGGCTAAACTTTTCGGTTTTGAAATCTGAGAGCATATTTGGATACCCATTTTGGAGATGCAAGCGTGGCCCCAGATGAAAAAAGTGACGAATTGACTTCGGGACTCAATTCAGACGATCCGTGAAAAATTAAAAGATGTGGATATCGGGGGCTGAACTTTTCGGTTTTGAAATCTGAGAGCATATTTGGATACCCATTTTGGAGATGCAAGCGTGGCCCCGCATGCACAAAGTGACAAATTGATTTCGGGACTCATTTCGGATGGTTCGTGAAAAAAAAACAGACGTGGAAGATGGGGCTAAACTTTTCGGTTTTGATATCCGAGAGCATATTTGGATACCCATTTTGGAGATGCAAGTGCGGCCCCAGATGCACAAAGTGACGAATTGAGTTCGGACCTCATTTTGGATGATCCGTGAAAAACAAACGCACACGAATATCGAGGTCTAAACTTTTCGGTTTTAAAATCCGAGAGCATATTTGGATACCTATTTTGGAGATGCAAGTGTGGCCCCGGATGCACAAAGTGACGAATTGATTTCGGGATTCATTTCAGACGATTTGTGAAAAATGAATGAACAGAGATATCGGGGGCTGAACTTTTCGGTTTTGAAATCTGAGAGCATATTTGGATACACTTTTAAAACGTTTTAAAATGCTTTACAAGTTTTTGAAAAGGATTTAAAAACGTTTTAAAACATTTTAAACCTTTTTTTAAAATATTGTAAAAGCTTTCTAAAAACAAAATTAAACCATTTTAAAACACTTTTAAAACGTTTTAAAATGCTTTACAAGTTTTTTAAAAGGATTTAAAAACGTTTTAAAACATTTTAAAAGTGTTTTGAAACATTTTAAAATAAATTTAAAACATTTTAGAAGTGTTTTGAAACATTTTAAAATAAATCTTAAAAGCATTTCAAAATATTTTAAAAGCGTTTTGAGAATATCTTAAAAGTGTCTTGAAATATCTTGATAGTGTTTTACAATATTTTGAAATGTTATAAAAATCCTTTAAAACATTTTAC
Organism: Pinus albicaulis; assembly: GCA_034641835.2. Lineage (NCBI taxonomy): Eukaryota > Viridiplantae > Streptophyta > Pinopsida > Pinales > Pinaceae > Pinus > Pinus albicaulis. The sequence goes on from JAXQQM020071623.1 coordinate 342,287, forward strand.
AACTTTTTTAAAATATTTTAAAAGAGTTTCATAATGTCTTAAAAACATTTTTAACATGTTTAAAATCATGTTATAGCATTTTAAAAAGTGTTTTATAATGTTTTTAAAAATATTATTTTTTACGATTTTATTAAAAAGATTTACTAAAAATGATTAAACGCTTTAAATATTTGATTTAAACATATTAATAAGAATTTGAAATATTTTATAAAAGGTTTAAACCATTTTTAAAACATTTATAAAAATTATTGAATGTCAGCTTTATAACCTTAACTTTATGAAATTTTTTGAAATATTTTGAAATGTTATAAAAATCCTCTAAAATATTTTAAAAGAGTTTTATTATGTGTTAGAAACATTTTAAACGTGTTTAAAAGAACATTATAACATTTTAAAAAGGGTTTTATAATATTTTTAAAAACGTTTCTTTTTTTACGATTTTATTAAAAACATTTAATAAAAAGATTAAACGCTTTAAATATTTGATTTAAACATATTGAGAAGAATTTAGAATATTTTATAACAGATTTAAACCATTTATGAAACATTTATAAAAAATATTGCATGTTTATAATGTTAGCTTTATAAGCTTAACTTTTATTAAATTTTATTTAAAAACGTTTTTAAAACCTAAATAAATGCTTTCAAATATTTTAAATGTGTTTTGAAATTTTTTTCTAACATTGTAAAAGCATTCTGAAAACATTTAAAAACCATTTTAAAACACTTTTAAAACATTTTAAAATGTTTTACAAGTTTTTAAAAAGGATTTAAATATGTTTTAAAACATTTTAAAAGTGTTTTGAAACATTTTAAAATAAATTTAAAACATTTTAAAAGTGTTTTGAAGCATTTTAAAAGTGTTTTGAAACATTTTAAAGTAAATTTAAAACATTTTAAAAGCGTTTCAAAATATTTAAAAGTGTTCAAAAATATCTTAAGCGTTTGACAATATTTTGAAGTTTATAAAAATCTTCTAAAACATTTTACAAATTTTTAAAAATATTTTAAAAGAGTTTTATGATGTCTTCAAAACATTTTAAAAGCACATTATAACATTTTAAAAAGTGTTGTATAATGTTTCTAAAAACTTTTTCTTACGATTTTATTAAATGTGTTTATTTTAAAACACTTTTAATATAAATTTAAAATATTTTAGAAGTGTTTTGAAACATTTAAAAATAAATTTAAAACATTTTAAAAGCGTTTCAAAATATTTTACAAGTGTTTTAAAATATCTTGGAAGCGTTTTTTACAACATTTTGAAATTTTTTGAATGATTTTGAAATATTTTGAAATGTTATAAAAATCATTTAAAACATTTTACAAATTTATAAAAATATTTCAAACGAGTTTTATAATGTCTTAAAAACATTTTAAATGTGTTTAAAAGCACGTTATAACATTTTAAAAAGTGTTTTATAATGTTTTTAAAAACGTTTTTTTTTTGCGATTTTATCAAAAATGATTAAACGCTTTAAATATTTGATTTAAGCATATTAATAAGATTTTAGAATATTTTATAAAAGCTTTAAACCATTATAAAACCTTTATAAAAATTATTAAATGTTTATAATGTCAACTTTATTAGTTTAACTTTTATTAAATGTTATTTATAAACATTTTTAAAAATGAAATAAATGTTTTTAAATATTTTAAAAGAATTTTAAAAGTGTTTTGAAATATTTTTAAAACATTGTAAAAGCTTTCTAAAAACATTTTTAAACCATTTTAAAACATTTTAAAATGCTTTACGAGTTCTTCAAGAGGTTCTGAAAACGTTTTAAAACATTTTAAAAGTGTTTTGAAACATTTTAAAATAAATTTAAAACGTTTTAGAAGTGTTTTGAAACATTTTAAAATAAATTTTTAAAGCATTTCAAAATATTTTAGAAGCGTTTCAAAATATTTTACAAGTGTTTCAAAATATTTTAAAAGTGTTTTAAAATATCTTGGAAGTGTTTTACGATATTTTGAAATGTTATAAAAATCCTTAAAAACATTTTACAAAATTTTTAAAATATTTTAAACGAGTTTTATAATGTGTTAAATACATTTAAATGTGTTTAAAAGCACGCTATAACAGTTTAAAAAGTTTTTTATAATATTTTTTAAAACAATTTTTTTTACGATTTCATTAAAAACATTTACTAAAAATGATTAAACACTTTAAATATTTGATTTAAACATATTAATAAAAATTTAGAATATTTTATAAAATCTTCGAACCATTTGTAAAAATTATTGAATGTCAGATTTATAAGCTTAACTTGATAAGCGTTTTACAATATTTTGAAATATTTTAAAATATTTTGAAATGTTATAAAAATCCTTTAAAATATTTTACAAAGTTTTTAAAATATTTTAAAAGAGCTTTATAATGTCTGAAAAACATTTTAAACGTAGATAGTTCCTTGAAAAGGAATAGACGCAGGCTAAACTTTTCGGTTTTGATATCTGAGAGCATATTTGGATAACCATTTTGGAGATGCAAGCGTGGCCCCAGATGCACAAAGTGACGAATTGAGTTCGGACCTCATTTCGGATGATCTGTGAAAAACGAACGGATGCGAATATCGAGGGCTAAACTTTTCGGTTTAAAAATTCGAGAACATATTTGGATACCCATTTTGGAGATGCAAGCGTGGCCCCACATGCACAAAGTGATGAATTGATTTAGGGACTCATTTCGAACGATCCATAAAAAACGAATAGACACAGATATTGGGGTTGAAATTTTCATTTTTGAAATTCGAGAGCATATTTGGATACCGCTTTTGGAGATGCAAGTGTGCCCCCGCATGAACAAAGTGACGAATTGATTTTGGGACTCATTTGGGACGATCTTTGAAAACTGAACGAAAGCGGATATTGGGGGTTGAACTTTTCAGTTTTGAAATTCGAGAGCATATTTGGATACCCATTTTGGAGATGCAAGCGTGGCCCCGCATGCACAAAGTGATGAATTTATTTCGGGACCGATTTCGGACTATCCGTGAAAAATGAACAGATGTGGATATCGGGGGCAGAACTTTTCGGTTTTGAAATCCGAGAGCATATTTGGACACACATTTTGGAGATGCAAGCGTTTCCCCACATGCACAAAGTGACAAATTGATTTCATGACTCATTTCGGATGATCCGTGAAAAACGAACATACGTGGATATCGGGGGCTAAACTTTTCAGTTTTGAAATCCGAGAGCATATTTGGATAACCATTTTGGAGATGCAAGCGTGGCCTCACATGCACAAAGTGACGAATTGATTTAGGGACTCATTTTGGATGATCCGTAAAAAACGAACGGACGCGGATGTTGGGGGCTAAAATTTTCGTTTTTGAAATCTGAGAGTATATTTGGATACCCATTTTGGAGATGCAAGTGTGCCCCCGCAGGAAAAGAATGACGAATTGATTTCGGGATTCATTTTGGATGATCCTTGAAAAATGTACAAATGCGGATATTAGGGGTTGAAATTTTCGGTTTTTAAATTCGAGAGCATATCTGGATACCCATTTTGGAGATGAAAGCGTGGCCCCGCATGCACAAAGTGACAAATTTATTTCGGGACTGATTTCAGACGATCAGTGAAAAACGAACGGACGCGGATATCAGGGGTTGAACTTTTTGGTTTTGAAATCCGAGAGCATATTTGGATACCCATTTTGGAGATGCAAGTGTGGCCCCTCATGCACAAAGTGACAAATTGATTTTGCGACTCATTTCGGATGATCCGTGAAAAACGAATAGACGCAGATAACGGGGGCTGAAATTTTCGATTTTGAAATATGAGAGCATATTTGGATACCCATTTTGGAGATGAAAGCGTGGCCTCGGATGCACAAAGTGACAAATTAAGTTTGGGCCTCATTTTGGACGATCCGTGAAAAATGAATGGACGCGAATATCGGGGGCTAAACTTTTCGGTTTTGAAATCTGAGAGCATATTTGGATACCCATTTTGGAGATGCAAGCGTGGCCCCAGATGAAAAAAGTGACGAATTGACTTCGGGACTCAATTCAGACGATCCGTGAAAAATTAAAAGAAGTGGACATTGGGGGCTGAACTTTTCGGTTTTGAAATCTGAGAGCATATTTGGATACCCATTTTGGAGATGCAAGCGTGGCCCCGCATGCACAAAGTGACAAATTGATTTCGGGACTCATTTCGGATGGTTCGTGAAAAAAGAACAGACGTGGAAGATGGGGCTAAAATTTTTGGTTTTGATATCCGAGAGCATATTTGGATACCCATTTTGGAGATGCAAGTGCGGCCCCAGATGCACAAAGTGACGAATTGAGTTCGGACCTCATTCCGGATGATCCGTGAAAAACAAACGCACGCGAATATCGAGGTCTAAACTTTTCGGTTTTAAAATCCGAGAGCATATTTGGATACCTATTTTGGAGATGCAAGTGTGGCCTCGGATGCACAAAGTGACGAATTGATTTCGAGATTCATTTCAGACGATTTGTGAAAAATGAATGAACACAGATATCGGGGGCTGAACTTTTCGGTTTTGAAATCTGAGAGCATATTTGGATACACTTTTAAAACGTTTTAAAATGCTTTACAAGTTTTTGAAAAGGATTTAAAAACGTTTTAAAACATTTTAAACCTTTTTTTAAATATTGTAAAAGCTTTCTAAAAACATTTTTAAACCGTTTTAAAACACTTTTAAAACGTTTTAAAATGCTTTACAAGTTTTTTAAAAGGATTTAAAAACGTTTTAAAACATTTTAAAAGTGTTTTGAAACATTTTAAAATAAATTTAAAACATTTTAGAAGTGTTTTGAAACATTTGAAAATAAATCTTAAAAGCATTTCAAAATATTTTAAAAGTGTTTCAGAATATCTTAAAAGTGTCTTGAAATATCTTGATAGTGTTTTACAATATTTTGAAATGTTACAAAAATCCTTTAAAACATTTTACAACTTTTTAAAAATATTTTAAAAGAGTTTCATAATGTCTTAAAAACATTTTTAACGTGTTTAAAATCATGTTATAGCATTTTAAAAAGTGTTTTATAATGTTTTTAAAAATATTATTTTTTACGATTTTATTAAAAAGATTTACTAAAAATGATTAAATGCTTTAAATATCTGATTTAAACATATTAATAAGAATTTGGAATATTTTATAAAAGGTTTAAACCATTTTTAAAACATTTATAAAAATTATTGAATGTCAGCTTTATAAGCTTAACTTTATGAAATATTTTGAAATGTTATAAAAATCCTCGAAAATATTTTACAAATTTTTTAAAAATATTTTAAAAGAGTTTTATGATGTGTTAGAAACATTTTAAACGTGTTTAAAAGCACATTATAACATTTTAAAAAGGGTTTTATAATATTTTTAAAAACATTTCTTTCTTTACGATTTTATTAAAAACATTTAATAAAAAGATTAAACGCTTTAAATATTTGATTTAAACATATTTAGAAGAATTTAGAATATTTTATAACAGATTTAAACCATTTATGAAACATTTATAAAAATTATTGCATGTTTATAATGTTAGCTTTATAAGCTTAACTTTTATTAAATTTTATTTAAAAACGTTTTTAAAACCTAAATAAATGCTTTCAAATATTTTAAATGTGTTTTGAAATGTTTTCTAACATTTTAAAAGCATTCTGAAAACATTTAAAAACCATTTTAAAACACTTTTAAAACATTTTAAAATGTTTTACAAGTTTTTAAAAAGGATTTAAATATGTTTTAAAACATTTTAAAAGTGTTTTGAAACATTTTAAAATAAATTTAAAACATTTTAAAAGGGTTTCAAAATATTTAAAAGTGTTCAAAAATATCTTAAGCGTTTGAAAATATTTTGAAATATTTTGAAATTTGTAAAAATATTTTAAAACATTTTACAAATTTTTAAAAATATTTTAAAAGAGTTTTATGATGTCTTCAAAACATTTTAAAAGCACATTATAACATTTTAAAAAGTGTTTTATAATGTTTCTAAAAACTTTTTTTTACGATTTTATTAAATGTGTTTATTTTAAAACACTTTTAATATAAATTTAAAATATTTTAGAAGTGTTTTGAAACACTTAAAAATAAATTTAAAACATTTTAAAAGCGTTTCAAAATATTTTACAAGTGTTTTAAAATATCTTGGAAGCGTTTTTTACAACATTTTGAAAATTTTTGAAATTTTTTGAAGTGTTATAAAAATCATTTAAAACATTTTAAAAATTTATAAAAATATTTTAAACGAGTTTTATAATGTCTTAAAAACATTATAACGTTTTAAAAAGTGTTTTATAATGTTTTTAAAAACATTTTTTTTTGCGATTTTATCAAAAATGATTAAACGCTTTAAATATTTTATTTAAGCATATTAATAAGAATTTAGAATATTTTATAAAAGCTTTAAACCATTTATAAAACCTTTATAAAAATTATTAAATGTTTATAATGTCAACTTTATTAGTTTAATTTTTATTAAATGTTATTTATAAACATTTTTAAAAATGAAATAAATGTTTTGAAATATTTTAAAAGAATTTTAAAAGTGTTTTGAAATATTTTTAAAACATTGTAAAAGCTTTCTAAAAACATTTTTGAATCATTTTAAAACACTTTTAAAACATTTTAAAATGCTTTACGAGTTCTTCAAGAGGTTCTGAAAACGTTTTAAAACATTTTAAAAGTGTTTTGAAACATTTTAAAATAAATTTAAAACGTTTTAGAAGTGTTTTGAAACATTTTAAAATAAATTTTTAAAGCGTTTCAAAATATTTTAGAAGCGTTTCAAAATATTTTACAAGTGTTTCAAAATATTTTAAAAGTGTTTTAAAATATCTTGGAAGTGTTTTACGATATTTTGAAATGTTATAAAAATCCTTAAAAACATTTTACAAAATTTTTAAAATATTTTAAACGAGTTTTATAACGTGTTAAATACATTTAAATGTGTTTAAAAGCACGCTATAACAGTTTAAAAAGTTTTTTATAATGTTTTTAAAACAATTTTTTTTACGATTTCATTAAAAACATTTACTAAAAATGATTAAACACTTTAAATATTTGATTTAAACATATTAATAAAAATTTAGAATATTTTATAAAATCTTCGAACCATTTATAAAAATTATTGAATGTCAGTTTTATAAGCTTAGCAGTAAAGTGTTTCTGATATTTTGAAATATTTTAAAATATTTTGAAATGTTATAAAATCATATACATATTTTACAAAGTTTTTAAAATATTTTAAAAGAGCTTTATAATGTCGAAAAAATATTTTAAACGTAGATAGTTCGTTAAAAGGAATAGACGCAAAGGAATAGACGTAGGCTAAACTTTCGGTTTTGATATCAAGAGCATATTTGGATATCCATTTTGGAGATGCAAGCGTGGCCCCAGATGCACAAAGTGACGAATTGAGTTCGGACCTCATTTCGGATGATCTGTGAAAAACGAATGGATGCGAATATCGAGGGCTAAACTTTTCGGTTTAAAAATTCGAGAGCATATTTGGATACCCATTTTGGAGATGCAAGCGTGGCCCCACATGCACAAAGTGATGAATTGATTTAGGGACTCATCTCGAACGATCCATCAAAAACGAACAAACGCAGATATCGGGGTTGAAATTTTCATTTTTGAAATTCGAGAGCATATTCAGATACCGCTTTTGGAGATGCAAGTGTGCTCCCGCATGAACAAAGTGACGAATTGATTTTGGGACTCATTTCGGACGATCTTTGAAAACTGAACAAAGTGAATATTGGGGGTTGAACTTTTCAGTTTTGAAATTCGAGAGCATATTTGGATACCCATTTTGGAGATGCAAGCGTGGCCCCGCATGCACAAAGTGATGAATTTATTTCGGGACTGATTTCGGACTATCCGTGAAAAATGAACAGATGTGGATATCGGGGGAAGAACTTTTCGGTTTTGAAATCCGAGAGCATATTTGGATACACATTTTGGAGATGCAAGCGTTTCCCCACATGCGCAAAGTGACAAATTGATTTCAGGACTCATTTCGGATGATTCGTGAAAAACGAACATACGTGGATATCGGGGGCTAAAATTTTCAGTTTTGAAATCTGAGAGCATATTTGGATAACCATTTTAGAGATGCAAACGTGGCCTCACATGCACAAAGTGATGAATTGATTTAGGGTCTCATTTTTGATGATCCGTAAAAAACGAACGGACGCGGATGTCGGGGGCTAAAATTTTCGTTTTTGAAATCTGAGAGTATATTTGGATACCCATTTTGGAGATGCAAGTGTGCCCCCGCAAGAAAAGAATGACGAATTGATTTCGGGATTCATTTTGGATGATCCTTGAAAAATTTACAAATGCGGATATTGGGGGTTGAAATTTTCGGTTTTTAAATTCGAGAGCATATCTGGATACCCATTTTGGAGATGAAAGCGTGGCCCCGCATGCACAAAGTGACAAATTTATTTCGGGACTGATTTCAAACGATCCGTGAAAAACGAACGGACGCGGATATCAGGGGTTGAACTTTTTGGTTTTGAAATCCGAGAGCATATTTGGATACCCATTTTGGAGATGCAAGTGTGGCCCCTCATGCACAAAGTGAAAAATTGATTTCGCGACTCATTTCGGATGATGCGTGAAAAACGAATAGACGCAGATAACGGGGGCTGAAATTTTCGATTTTGAAATATGAGAGCATATTTGGATACCCATTTTGGAGATGAAAGCGTGGCCTCGGATGCACAAAGTGAAAAATTGAGTTTGGGCCTCATTTTGGACAATCCGTGAAAAACGAACGGACGCGAATATCGGGGGCTAAACTTTTCGGTTTTGAAATCTGAGAGCATATTTGGATACCCATTTTGGAGATGCAAGCGTGGCCCCAGATGAAAAAAGTGACGAATTGACTTCGGGACTCAATTCAGACGATCCGTGAAAAATTAAAAGACGTGGACATCGGGGGCTGAACTTTTCGGTTTTGAAATCTGAGAGCATATTTGGATACCCATTTTGGAGATGCAAGCGTGGCCCCACATGCACAAAGTGACAAATTGATTTCGGGACTCATTTCGGATGGTTCGTGAAAAAAGAACAGACGTGGAAGATGGGTTTAAACTTTTCGGTTTTGATATCCGAGAGCATATTTGGATACCCATTTTGGAGATGCAAGTGCGGCCCCAGATGCACAAAGTGACGAATTGAGTTCGAACCTCATTTCGGATGATCCGTGAAAAACAAACGCACGCGAATATCGAGGTCTAAACTTTTTGGTTTTAAAATCCGAGAGCATATTTGGATACCTATTTTGGAGATGCAAGTGTGGCCCCGGATGCACAAAGTGACGAATTGATTTCGGGATTCATTTCAGACGATTTGTGAAAAATGAATGAACACAGATATCGGGGGCCGAACTTTTCGGTTTTGAAATCTGAGAGCATATTTGGATACACTTTTAAAACGTTTTAAAATGCTTTACAAGTTTTTGAAAAGGATTTAAAAATGTTTTAAAACATTTTAAACCTTTTTTAAAATATTGTAAAAGCTTTCTAAAAACATTTTTAAACCATTTTAAAACACTTTTAAAACATTTTAAAATGCTTTACAAGTTTTTTAAAAGGATTTAAAAACGTTTTAAAACATTTTAAAAGTGTTTTGAAACATTTTAAAATAAATTTAAAACATTTTAGAAGTGTTTTGAAACATTTGAAAACAAATCTTAAAAGCATTTCAAAATATTTTAAAATCGTTTCAGAATATCTTAAAAGCGTCTTGAAATATCTTGATAGTGTTTTACAATATTTTGAAATGTTATAAAAATCGTTTAAAACATTTTACAACTTTTTAAAAATATTTTAAAAGAGTTTCATAATGTCTTAAAAACATTTTTAACGTGTTTAAAATCATGTTATAGCATTTTAAAAAGTGTTTTATAATGTGTTTAAAAATATTATTTTTTACGATTTTATTAAAAAGATTTACTAAAAATGATTAAACGCTTTAAATATTTGATTTAAACATATTAATAAGAATTTGGAATATTTTATAAAAGGTTTAAACCATTTTTAAAACATTTATAAAAAATATTGAATGTCAGCTTTATAAGCTTAACTTTATGAAATATTTTGAAATATTTTGAAATGTTATAAAAATCCTCTAAAATATTTTACAAATTTTTTAAAAATATTTTAAAAGAGATTTATGATGTGTTAGAAACATTTTAAACGTGTTTAAAAGCACATTATAACATTTTAAAAAGGGTTTTATAATATTTTTAAAAACGTTTCTTTTTTTTACGATTTTATTAAAAACATTTAATAAAAGGATTAAACGCTTTAAATATTTGATTTAAACATATTGAGAAGAATTTAGAATATTTTATAACAGATTTAAACCATTTATGAAACATTTATAAAAATTATTGCATGTTTATAATGTTAGCTTTATAAGCTTAACTTTTATTAATTTTTATTTAAAAACGTTTTTAAAACCTAAATAAATGCTTTCAAATATTTTAAATGTGTTTTGAAATGTTTTTCTAACATTGTAAAAGCATTCTGAAAACATTTAAAAACCATTTTAAGACACTGTTAAAACATTTTAAAATGTTTTACAAGTTTTTAAAAAGGATTTAAATATGTTTTAAAACATTTTAAAAGTGTTTTGAAACATTTTAAAATAAATTTAAAACATTTTAAAAGTGTTTTGAAGAATTTTAAAAGTGTTTTGAAACATTTTAAAATAAATTTAAAACATTTTAAAAGGGTTTCAAAATACTTAAAAGTGTTCAAAAATATCTTAAGCGTTTGACAATATTTTGAAATATTTTGAAATTTGTAAAAATATTTTAAAACATTTTACAAATTTTTAAAAATATTTTAAAAGATTTTTATGATGTCTTCAAAACATTTTAAAAGCACATTATAACATTTTAAAAAGTTTTGTATAATGTTTCTAAAAACTTGTTTTTACGATTTTATTAAATGTGTTTATTTTAAAACACTTTTAATATAAATTTAAAATATTTTAGAAGTGTTTTGAAACATTTAAAAATAAATTTAAAACATTTTAAAAGCGTTTCAAAATATTTTACAAGTGTTTTAAAATATCTTGGAAGCGCTTTTTACAACATTTTGAAAATTTTTGAATGATTTTGAAATATTTTGAAATGTTATAAAAATCATTTAAAACATTTTACAAATTTATAAAAATATTTTAAACGAGTTTTATAATGTCTTAAAAACATTTTAAATGTGTTTAAAAGCGCGTTATAACATTTTAAAAAGTGTTTTATAATGTTTTTAAAAACGTTTTTTTGCGATTTTATCAAAAATGATTAAACGCTTTAAATATTTGATTTAAGCATATTAATAAGAATTTAGAATATTTTATAAAAGCCTTAAACCATTTATAAAACCTTTATAAAAATTATTAAATGTTTATAATGTCAACTTTATTAGTTTAATTTTTATTAAATGTTATTTATAAACATTTTTAAAAATGAAATAAATGTTTTTAAATATTTTAAAAGAATTTTAAAAGTGTTTTGAAATATTTTTAAAACATTGTAAAAGCTTTCTAGAAACATTTTTAAACCATTTTAAAACACTTTTAAAACATTTTAAAACATTTTAAAATGATTTACGAGTTCTTCAAGAGTTTCTGAAAACGTTTTAAAACATTTTAAAAGTGTTTTAAAACATTTTAAAATAAATTTAAAACGTTTTAGAAGTGTTTTGAAACATTTTAAAATAAATTTTAAAAGCGTTTCACAATATTTTAGAAGCGTTTCAAAATATTTTAGAAGTGTTTTAAAATATCTTGGAAGTGTTTTACAATAATTTGAAATGTTATAAAAATCCTTAAAAACATTTTACAAAATTTTTAAAATATTTTAAACGAGTTTTATAATGTGTTAAATACATTTAAATGTGTTTAAAAGCACGCTATAACAGTTTTAAAAGTTTTTTATAATGTTTTTAAAACAATTTTTTTTTACGATTTCATTAAAAACATTTACTAAAAATGATTAAACACTTTAAATATTTGATTTAAACATATTAATAAAAATTTAGAATATTTTATAAAATCTTCGAACCATTTATAAAAATTATTGAATGTCGGATTTATAAGCTTAACTTGATAAGCGTTTTACAATATTTTGAAATATTTTGAAATGTTATAAAAATCCTTTAAAATATTTTACAAAGTTTTTAAAATATTTTAAAAGAGCTTTATAATGTCTGAAAAACATTTTAAACGTAGATAGTTCGTTAAAAGGAATAGACGCAGGCTAAACTTTTCGGTTTTGATATCCGAGAGCATATTTGGATATCCATTTTGGAGATGCAAGCGTGGCCCCAGATGCACAAAGTGACGAATTGAGTTCGGACCTCATTTCGGATGATTTGTGAAAAACGAACGGATGCGAATATCGAGGGCTAAAATTTTCGGTTTAAAAATTCGAGAGCATATTTGGATACCCATTTTGGAGACGCAAGCGTGGCCCCGCATGCACAAAGTGATGAATTTATTTCGGGACTGATTTCGGACTATCCGTGAAAAATGAACAGACGTGGATATCGGGGGCAGAACTTTTCAGTTTTGAAATCCGAGAGCATATTTGGATACACATTTTGGAGATGCAAGCGTTTTCCCACATGCACAAAGTGACAAATTGATTTCAGGACTCATTTCGGATGATCCGTGAAAAACGAACATACGTGGATATCGGGGGCTAAACTTTTCAGTTTTGAAATCCGAGAGCATATTTGGATAACCATTTTGGAGATGCAAGCATGGCCTCACATGCACAAAGTGACGAATTGATTTAGGGACTCATTTTGGATGATCCGTAAAAAATGCACGGACGCGGATGTCGGGGGCTAAAATTTTCGTTTTTGAAATCTGAGAGTATATTTGGATACCCATTTTGGAGATGCTAGTGTGCCCCCGCAAGAAAAGAAAGACGAATTGATTTCGGGATTCATTTTGGATGATCCTTGAAAAATGTACAAATGCGGATATTGGGGGTTGAAATTTTCGGTTTTTCAATTTGAGAGCATATCTGGATACCCATTTTGGAGATGAAAGCGTGGTCCCGCATGCACAAAGTGACAAATTTATTTCGGGACTGATTTCAGACGATCCGTGAAAAACGAACGGACGTGGATATCAGGGGTTGAACTTTTTGGTTTTGAAATCCGAGAGCATATTTGAATACCCATTTTGGAGATGCAACTGTGGCCCCTCATGCACAAAGTGACAAATTGATTTCGCGACTCATTTCGAATGATCCGTGAAAAACGAATAGACGCAGATAACGGGGGCTGAAATTTTCGATTTTGAAATATGAGAGCATATTTTGATACCCATTTTGGAGATGAAAGCGTGGCCTCGGATGCACAAGTGAAAATTTGAGTTTGGGCATCATTTTGGATGATCCGTGAAAAACGAACTAATGCGAATATCGGGGGCTAAACTTTTCGGTTTTGAAATCTGAGAGCATATTTGGATACCCATTTTGGAGATGCAAGCGTGGCCCCAGATGAACAAAGTGACGAATTGACTTCGGGACTCAATTCAGACGATCCGTGAAAAATGAAAAGACGTGGATATCGTGGGCTGAAATTTTCGGTTGTGAAATCTGAGAGCATATTTGGATACCCATTTTGGAGATGCAAGTGTGGCCCCGCATGCACATAGTGACAAATCGATTTCGTGACTCATTTTGGATGATCCGTGAAAAACGAATAGACGCAGATAACGGGGGCTGAAATTTTCGATTTTGAAATATGAGAGCATATTTGGATACCCATTTTGGAGATGAAAGCGTGGTCTCGGATGCACAAAGTGACAAATTGAGTTTGGGCCTCATTTTGGACGATCCGTGAAAAACGAATGGACGCGAATATCGGGGGCTAAACTTTTCGGTTTTGAAATCTGAGAGCATATTTGGATACCCATTTTGGAGATGCAAGCGTGGCCCCAGATGAAAAAAGTGACGAATTGACTTCGAGACTCAATTCAGACGATCCGTGAAAAATTAAAAGACGTGGATATCGGGGGCTGAACTTTTCGGTTTATAAATCTGAGAGCATATTTGGATACCCATTTTGGAGATGCAAGCGTGGCCCCGCATGCACAAAGTGACAAATTGATTTCGGGACTCATTTCGGATGGTTCGTGAAAAAGAACAGACGTGGAAGATGGGGCTAAACTTTTCGGTTTTGATATCCGAGAGCATATTTGGATACCCATTTTGGAGATGCAAGTGCGGCCCCAGATGCACAAAGTGACGAATTGAGTTCAGACCTCATTTCGGATGATCCGTGAAAAATAAACGCATGTGAATATCGAGGTCTAAACTTTTCGGTTTTAAAATCCGAGAGCATATTTGGATACCTATTTTGGAGATGCAAGTGTGGCCCCGGATGCACAAAGTGACGAATTGATTTTGGGATTCATTTCAGACGATTTGTGAAAAATGAATGAACACAGATATCGGGGGCTGAACTTTTCGGTTTTGAAATCTGAGAGCATATTTGGATACACTTTTAAAACGTTTTAAAATGCTTTACAAGTTTTTGAAAAGGATTTAAAAACGTTTTAAAACATTTTAAACCTTTTTTAAAATATTGTAAAAGCTTTCTAAAAACATTTTAAAACCCTTTTAAAACACTTTTAAAACGTTTTAAAATGCTTTACAAGTTTTTGAAAAGGATTTAAAAACGTTTTAAAACATTTTAAAAGTGTTTTGAAACATTTTAAAATAAATTTAAAACATTTGAGAAGTGTTTTGAAACATTTTAAAATAAATCTTAAAAGCATTTCAAAATATTTTAAAAGCATTTCAGAATATCTTAAAAGTGTCTTGAAATATCTTGATAGTGTTTTACAATATTTTGAAATGTTATAAAAATCCTTTAAAACATTTTACAACTTTTTAAAAATATTTTAAGAGTTTCATAATGTCTTAAAAAAAAATTTAACGTGTTTAAAATCATGTTATAGCATTTTAAAAAGTGTTTTATAATGTTTTTAAAAGTATTATTTTTTACGATTTTATTAAAAAGATTTACTAAAAATGATTAAACGCTTTAAATATTTGATTTAAACATATTAATAAGAATTTGGAATATTTTATAAAGGTTTAAACCATTTTTAAAACATTTATAAAAATTATTGAATGTCAGCTTTATAAGCTTAACTTTATGAAATATTTTGAAATATTTTGAAATGTTATAAAAATCCTCTAAAATATTTTACAAATTTTTTAAAATTTTTTTAAAAGAGTTTTATGATGTGTTAGAAACATTTTAAACGTGTTTAAAAGCACATTATAACATTTTAAAAAGGGTTTTATAATATTTTTAAAAGCGTTTCTTTTTTTACGATTTTATTAAAAACATTTAATAAAAAGATTAAACGCTTTAAATATTTGATTTAAACATATTGAGAAGAATTTAGAATATTTTATAACTGATTTAAACCATTTATGAAACATTTATAAAAATTATTGCATGTTTATAATGTTAGCTTTATAAGCTTAACTTTTATTAAATTTTATTTAAAAACGTTTTTTAAACCTAAATAAATGCTTTCAAATATTTTAAATGTGTTTTGAAATGTTTTCTAACATTGTAAAAGCATTCTGAAAACATTTAAAAACCATTTTAAAACACTTTTTAAACATTTTAAAATGTTTTACAAGTTTTTAAAAAGGATTTAAATATGTTTTAAAACATTTTAAAAGTGTTTTGAAACATTTTAAAATAAATTTAAAACATTTTAAAAGTGTTTTGAAACATTTTAATATAAATTTAAAACATTTTAAAAGTGTTTTGAAACATTTTAAAATAAATTTAAAACATTTTAAAAGGGTTTAGAAATATTTAAAAGTGTTCAAAAATATCTTAAGCGTTTGACAATATTTTGAAATATTTTGAAATTTATAAAAGTATTTGAAAACATTTTAAAAATTTTTAAAAATATTTTAAAAGAGTTATATGATGTCTTCAAAACATTTTAAAAGCACATTATAACATTTTAAAAAGTGTTGTATAATGTTTCTAAAAACTTTTTTTTACGATTTTATTAAATGTGTTTATTTTAAAACACTTTTAATATAAATTTAAAATATTTTAGAAATGTTTTGAAACATTTAAAAATAAATTTAAAACATTTTAAAAGCGTTTCAAAATATTTTACAAGTGTTTTAAAATATCTTGGAAGCGTTTTTTACAACATTTTGAAATTTTTTGAATGATTTTGAAATATTTTGAAATGTTATAAAAATCATTTAAAACATTTTGCAAATTTATAAAAATATTTTAAACGAGTTTTATAATGTCTTAAAAACATTTTAAATGTGTTTAAAAGCACGTTATAACATTTTAAAAAGTGTTTTATAATGTTTTTAAAAACGTTTTTTTTACGATTTTATCAAAAATGATTAAACGCTTTAAATATTTGATTTAAGCATATTAATAAGAATTTAGAATATTTTATAAAAGCTTTAAACCATTTATAAAACCTTTATAAAAATTATTAAATGTTTATAATGTCAACTTTATTAGTTTAAATTTTATTAAATGTTATTTATAAACATTTTTAAAAATGAAATAAATGTTTTTAAATATTTTAAGAGAATTTTAAAAGTGTTTTGAAATATTTTTAAAACATTGTAAAAGCTTTCTAAAATCATTTTTAAACCATTTTAAAACACTTTTAAAACATTTTAAAATGCTTCACGAGTTCTTCAAGAGGTTCTGAAAACATTTTAAAACATTTTAAAAGTGTTTTGAAACATTTTAAAATAAATTTAAAACGTTTTAGAAGTGTTTTGAAACATTTTAAAATAAATTTTAAAAACCTTTCAAAATATTTTAGAAGCGTTTCAAAATATTTTAGAAGTGTTTCAAAATATTTTAAAAGTGTTTTAAAATATCTTGGAAGTGTTTTACAATATTTTTAAATGTTATAAAAATCCTTAAAAACATTTTACAAAATTTTTAAAATATTTTAAACGAGTTTTATAATGTGTTAAATACATTTAAATGTGTTTAAAAGCACGCTACTCTTGATTTAAAAAGTTTTTTATAATGTTTTTAAAACAATTTTTACGATTTCATTAAAAACATTTACTAAAAATGATTAAACACTTTAAATATTTGATTTAAACATATTAATAAAAATTTAGAATATTTTATAAAATCTTCGAACCATTTATAAAAATTATTGAATGTCAGATTTATAAGCTTAACTTGATAACGAACGGACGCGGACATCAGGGGTTGAACTTTTTGGTTTTGAAATCCGAGAGCATATTTGGATACCCATTTTGGAGATCCAAGTGTGGCCCCTCATGCACAAAGTGACAAATTGATTTCGCGACTCATTTCGGATGATCCGTGAAAAACGAATAGGCGTAGATAACGGGGGCTGAAATTTTCGATTTTGAAATATGAGAGCATATTTGGATACCCATTTTGGAGATGAAAGCGTGGCCTTGGATTCACAAAGTGACAAATTGAGTTTGGGCCTCATTTTGGACGATCCGTGAAAAACGAACGGACGCGAATATCGGGGGCTAAAATTTTTGGTTTTGAAATCTGAGAGCATATTTAGATACCCATTTTGGAGATGCAAGCGTGGCCCCAGATGAAAAAAGTGACGAATTGACTTCAGGACTCAATTCAGACGATCCGTGATAAATTAAAAGACGTGGATATCAGGGGCTGAACTTTTCGGTTTTGAAATCTGAGAGCATATTTGGATACCCATTTTGGAGATGCAAGCGTGGCCCCGCATGCACAAAGTGACAAATTGATTTCGGGACTCCTTTCGGATGGTTCCTGAAAAAAGAACAGACGTGGAAGATGGGGCTAAACTTTTCGGTTTTGATATCCGAGAGAATATTTGGATACCCATTTTGGAGATGCAAGTGCGGCCCGAGATGCACAAAGTGACGAATTAAGTTCGGACCTCATTTCGGATGATCCGTGAAAAACAAACGCACTCGAATATCGAGGTCTAAACTTTTCGGTTTTAAAATCCGAGAGCATATTTGGATACCTATTTTGGAGATGCAAGTGTGGCCCCGGATGCACAAAGTGACGAATTGATTTTGGGATTCATTTAAGACGATTTGTGAAAAATGAATGAACACAGATATCGAGGGCTGAACTTTTCGATTTTGAAATGTGAGAGCATATTTGGATACACTTTTAAAACGTTTTAAAATGCTTTACAAGTTTTTGAAAAGGATTTAAAAACGTTTTAAAACATTTTAAGCCTTTTTTAAAATATTGTAAAAGCTTTCTAAAAACATTTTTAAACCATTTTAAAACACTTTAAAACGTTTAAAATGCTTTACAAGTTTTTTAAAAGGATTTAAAAGCGTTTAAAAAATTTTAAAAGTGTTTTGAAACATTTTAAAATAAATTTAAAACATTTTAGAAGTGTTTTGAAACATTTTAAAATAAATCTTAAAAGCATTTCAAAATATTTTAAAAGCGTTTCAGAATATCTTAAAAGTAAATTTAAAACATTTTAATAGCGTTTCAAAATATTTTACAAGTGTTTTAAAATATCTTGGAAGCGTTTTTTACAACATTTTGAAATTTTTTGAATGATTTTGAAATATTTTGAAATGTTATAAAAATCATTTAAAACATTTTACAAATTTATAAAAATATTTTAAGCGAGTTTTATAATGTCTTAAAAACATTTTAAATGTGTTTAAAAGCACGTCATAACATTTTAAAAAGTGTTTTATAATGTTTTAGCGTTTTTTTGCGTTCACGAGTTCTTGAGAGGTTAAAGCGTTTAAAACATTTAAAAGTGTTTTGAAACATTTTAAAAAATAAATTTAAAACGTTTTAGAAATTAATTTTGAAACATTTTAAAATAAATTTTTAAAGCGTTTCAAAATTTTTAAAGCGTTTCAAAATATTTTAGAAGCGTTTCAAAATATTTTACAAGTGTGTCAAAATATTTTAAAAGTGTTTTAAAATATCTTGGAAGTGTTTTACGATATTTTGAAATGTTATAAAAATCCTTAAAAACATTTTACAAAATTTTTAAAATATTTTAAACGAGTTTTATAATGTGTTAAATACATTTAAATGTGTTTAAAGGCACACTGTAACAGTTTAAAAAGTTTTTTATAATGTTTTTAAAACAATTTTTTTACGATTTCATTAAAAACATTTACTAAAAATGATTAAACACTTTAAATATTTGATTTAAACATATTAATAAAAATTTAGAATATTTTATAAAATCTTCGAACCATTATAAAAATTATTGAATGTCAGATTTATAAGCTTAACTTGATAAGCGTTTTACAATATTTTGAAATATTTTAAAATATTTTGAAATGTTATAAAAATCCCTTAAAATATTTTACAAAGTTTTTAAAATATTTTAAAAGAGCTTTATAATGTCTGAAAAACATTTTAAACGTAGATAGTTCGTTAAAAAGGAATAGACGCAGGCTAAACTTTTCGGTTTTGATATCCGAGAGCATATTTGGATATCCATTTTGGAGATGCAGGCATGGCCCTAGATGCACAAAGTGACGAATTGAGTTCAGACCTCATTTCGGATGATCTGTGAAAAATGAACGGATGTGAATATCGAGGCCTAAACGTTTCGGTTAAAAAATTCGAGAGCATATTTGGATACCCATTTTGGAGATGCAAGCGTGGCCCCACATGCACAAAGTTATGAATTGATTTAGGGACTCATTTCGAACGATCCATAAAAAACGAATAGACGCAGATATCGGGGTTGAAATTTTCATTTTTGAAATTCAAGAGCATATTTGGATACCGCTTTTGGAGATGCAAGTGTGCCCCCGCATGAACAAAGTGACGAATTGATTTTGGGACTCATTTCGGACGATCTTTGAAAACTGAACGAAAGCGGATATTGGGGGTTGAACTTTTCAGTTTTGAAATTCGAGAACATATTTGGATACCCATTTTGGAGATGCAAGCGTGGCCCCGCATGCACAAAGTGATGAATTTATTTCGGGACTGATTTCGGACTATCCGTGAAAAATGAACAGACGTGGATATCGGGGGCTGAAATTTTCGGTTTTGAAATCTGAGAGCATATTTGGATACCCATTTTGGAGATGCAAGCGTGGCCCCGCATGCACAAAGTGACAAAATGATTTCGGGACTCATTTCGGATGGTTCGTGAAAAAAGAACAGACGTGGAAGATGGGGCTAAAATTTTCGGTTTTGATATCCGAGAGCATATTTGGATACCCATTTTGGAGATGCAAGTGCAGCCCCAGATGCACAAAGTGACGAATTGAGTTCGGACCTCATTTCGGATGATCCGTGAAAAACAAACGCACGCGAATATCGAGGTCTAAACTTTTCGGTTTTAAAATCCGAGAGCATATTTGGATACCTATTTTGGAGATGCAAGTGTGGCCTCGGATGCACAAAGTGACGAATTGATTTCGAGATTCATTTCAGACGATTTGTGAAAAATGAATGAACACAGATATCGGGGGCTGAACTTTTCGGTTTTGAAATCTGAGAGCATATTTGGATACACTTTTAAAACGTTTTTAAATGCTTTACAAGTTTTTGAAAAGGATTTAAAAACGTTTTGAAACATTTTAAACCTTTTTTAAAATATTGTAAAAGCTTTCTAAAAACATTTTTAAACCATTTTAAAACACTTTTAAAACGTTTTAAAATGCTTTACAAGTTTTTTAAAAGGATTTAAAAATGTTTTAAAACATTTTAAAAATGTTTTGAAACATTTTAAAATAAATTTAAAACATTTTAGAAGTGTTTTGAAACATTTTAAAATAAATCTTAAAAGCATTTCAAAATATTTTAAAAGCGTTTCAGAATATCTTAAAAGTGTCTTGAAATATCTTGATAGTGTTTTACAATATTTTGAAATGTTATAAAAATCCTTTAAGACATTTTACAACTTTTTTAAAATATTTTAAAAGAGTTTCATAATGTCTTAAAAACATTTTTAACGTGTTTAAAATCATGTTATAGCATTTTAAAAAGTGTTTTATAATGTTTTTAAAAATATTATTTTTTGCGATTTTATTAAAAAGATTTACTAAAAATGATTAAACGCTTTAAATATTTGATTTAAACATATTAATAAGAATTTGGAATATTTTATAAAAGGTTTAAACCATTTTAAAACATTTATAAAAATTATTGACTGTCAGCTTTATAAGCTTAACTTTATGAAATATTTTGAAATATTTTGAAATGTTATAAAAATCCTCTAAAATATTTTACAAATTTTTTAAAAATATTTTAAAAGAGTTTTATGATGTGTTAGAAACATTTTAAACGTGTTTAAAAGCACATTATAACATTTTAAAAGGGGTTTTATAATATTTTTAAAAACGTTTCTTTTTTTACGATTTTATTAAAAACATTTAATAAAAAGATTAAACGCTTTAAATATTTGATTTAAACATATTGAGAAGAATTTAGAATATTTTATAACAGATTTAAACCAATTATGAAACATTTATAAAAATTATTGCATGTTTTGAAACATTTTAAAATAAATTTAAAACATTTTAAAAGTGTTTTGAAGCATTTTACAAGTGTTTTGAGACATTTTAAAATAAATTTAAAACATTTTAAAAGGGTTTCAAAATATTTAAAATTGTTCAAAAATACCTTAAGCGTTTGACAATATTTTGAAATTTATAAAAATATTTTAAAACATTTTACAAATTTTTAAAAATATTTTAAAAGAGTTTTATGATGTCTTCAAAACATTTTAAAAGCACATTATAACATATTAAAAAGTGTTGTATAATGTTTCTAAAAACTTTTTTTTACGATTTTATTAAATGTGTTTATTTTAAAACACTTTTAATATAAAATTTAAAATATTTTAGAAGTGTTTTGAAACATTTAAAAATAAATTTAAAACATTTTAAAAGCGTTTCAAAATATTTTACAAGTGTTTTAAAATATCTTGGAAGCGTTTTTTACAACATTTTGAAATTTTTTGAAATGTTATAAAAATCATTTAAAACATTTTACAAATTTATAAAAATATTTTAAACGAGTTTTATAATGTCTTAAGAACATTTTAAATGTGTTTAAACGCACGTTATAACATTTTAAAAAGTGTTTTATAATGTTTTTAAAAACGTTTTTTCTTGCGATTTTATCAAAAATGATTAAACGCTTTAAATATTTGATTTAAGCATATTAATAAGAATTTAGAATATTTTATAAAAGCTTTTAACCATTTATAAAACCTTTATAAAAATTATTAAATGTTTATAATGTCAACTTTATTAGTTTAACTTTTATTAAATGTTATTTATAAACATTTTTAAAAATGAAATAAATGTTTTTAAATATTTTTAAAGAATTTTAAAAGTGTTTTGAAATATTTTTAAAACATTGTAAAAGCTTTCTAAAAACATTTTTAAACCATTTTAAAACACTTTTAAAACATTTTAAAATGCTTACTACGAGTTCTTAGAGGTTAGAAAGCGTTTTAAAACATTTTAAAAGTGTTTTAGTATTTTAAAATAAATTTAAAGCGTTTTAGAAGTGTTTTGAAACATTTTAAAATAAATTTTAAAAGCGTTCAAAATATTTTAGGGCGTTTTAAAATATTTTGAAACACTTCTAAAATATTTTAAAAGTGTTTTAAAATATCTTGGAAGTGTTTTACAATATTTTGAAATGTTATAAAAATCCTTAAAAACATTTTACAAAATTTTTAAAATATTTTAAACGAGTTTTATAATGTGTTAAATACATTTAAATGTGTTTAAAAGCACGCTATAACAGTTTAAAAAAAAATTTATAATGTTTTTAAAACAATTTTTTTTTACGATTTCATTAAAAACATTTACTAAAAATGATTAAACACTTTAAATATTTGATTTAAACATATTAATAAAAATTTAGAATATTTTATAAAATCTTCGAACCATTTATAAAAATTATTGAATGTCAGATTTATAAGCTTAACTTGATAAGCGTTTTACAATATTTTAAAATATTTTAAAATATTTTGAAAGGTTATAAAATTCCTTTAAAATATTTTACAAATTTTTTAAAATATTTTAAAAGAGCTTTATAATGTCTGAAAAACATTTTAAACGTAGATAGTTCGTTAAAAAGGAATAGACGCATGCTAAACTTTTCGGTTTTGATATCCGAGAGCATATTTGGATATCCATTTTGGAGATGCAAGCGTGGCCCCAGATGCACAAAGTGACGAATTGAGTTCGGACCTCATTTCGGATGATCTGTGAAAAACGAACGGATGCGAATATCGAGGGCTAAAATTTTCGGTTTAAAAATTCGAAAGCATATTTGGATACCCATTTTGGAGATGCAAGCGTGGCCCCACATGCACAAAGTGATGAATTGATTTAGGGACTCATTTCGAACGATCCATAAAAAAAGAATAGACGCAGATATCGGGGTTGAAATTTTCATTTTTGAAATTCGAGAGCATATTTGGATACCGCTTTTGGAGATGCAAGTGTGCCCCCGCATGAACAAAGTGACGAATTGATTTTGGGACTCATTTCGGACGATCTTTGAAAACTTAACGAAAGCGGATATTGGGGGTTGAACTTTTCAGTTTTGAAATTCGAGAGCATATTTGGATACCCATTTTGGAGATGCAAGCGTGGCCCCGCATGCACAAAGTGATGAATTTATTTCGGGATTGATTTCGGACTATCCGTGAAAAATGAACAGACGTGGATATCGGGGGCAGAACTTTTCGGTTTTGAAATCCGAGAGCATATTTGGACACACATTTTGGAGATGCAAGCGTTTCCCCACATGCACAAAGTGACAAATTGATTTCAGGACTCATTTCAGATGATCCGTGAAAAACGAACATACGTGGATATCGGGGGCTAAACTTTTCAGTTTTGAAATCCGAGAGCATATTTGGATAACCATTTTGGAGATGCAAGCGTGGCCTCACATGCACAAAGTGACGAATTGATTTAGGGACTCATTTTGGATGATCCGTAAAAAACGAATGGACGCGGATGTCGGGGGCTAAAATTTTCGTTTTTGAAATCTGAGAGTATATTTGGATACCCATTTTGGAGATGCAAGTGTGCCCCCGTAGGAAAAGAATGACGAATTGATTCCGGGATTCATTTTGGATGATCTTTGAAAAATGTACAAATGCGGATATTGGGGGTTGAAATTTTCGGTTTTTAAATTCGAGAGCATATCTGGATACCCATTTTGGAGATGAAAGCGTGGCCCCGCATGCACAAAGTGACAAATTTATTTCGGGACTGATTTCAGACGATCCGTGAAAAACGAACGGACGCGGATATCAGGGGTTGAACTTTTTGGTTTTGAAATCAGAGAGCATATTTGGATACCCATTTTGGAGATGCAAGTGTGGCCCCTCATGCACAAAGGGACAAATTGATTTCGCGACTCATTTCGAATGATCCGTGAAAAACGAATAGACGCAGATAACGGGGGCTGAAATTTTCGATTTTGAAATATGAGAGCATATTTTGATACCCATTTTGGAGATGAAAGCGTGGCCTCGGATGCACAAGTGAAAATTTGAGTTTGGGCATCATTTTGGATGATCCGTGAAAAACGAACTAATGCGAATATCGGGGGCTAAACTTTTCGGTTTTGAAATCTGAGAGCATATTTGGATACCCATTTTGGAGATGCAAGCGTGGCCCCAGATGAACAAAGTGACGAATTGACTTCGGGACTCAATTCAGACGATCCGTGAAAAATGAAAAGACGTGGATATCGGGGTCTGAAATTTTCGGTTTTGAAATATGAGAGCATATTTGGATACCCATTTTGGAGATGCAAGTGTGGCCCCGCATGCACATAGTGACAAATCGATTTCGCGACTCATTTCGGATGATCCATGAAAAACGAATAGACGCAGATAACGGGGGCTGAAATTTTCGATTTTGAAATATGAGAGCATATTTGGATACCCATTTTGGAGATGAAAGTGTGGCCTCAGATGCACAAAGTGACAAATTGAGTTTGGGCCTCATTTTGGACGATCCGTGAAAAATGAACGGACGCGAATATCGGGGGCTAAACTTTTCGGTTTTGAAATCTGAGAGCATATTTGGATACCCATTTTGGAGATGCAAGCGTGGCCCCAGATGAAAAAAGTGACGAATTGACTTCGGGACTCAATTCAGACGATCCGTGAAAAATTAAAAGACATGGATATCGGGGGCTGAAATTTTCGGTTTTGAAATCTGAGAGCATATTTGGATACCCATTTTGGAGATGCAAGCGTGGCCCCGCATGCACAAAGTGACAAATTGATTTCGGGACTCATTTTGGATGGTTC
This sequence comes from Pinus albicaulis, assembly GCA_034641835.2. Taxonomy (NCBI): domain Eukaryota; kingdom Viridiplantae; phylum Streptophyta; class Pinopsida; order Pinales; family Pinaceae; genus Pinus; species Pinus albicaulis. Next base: position 367,618 of record JAXQQM020071623.1, read on the forward strand.
GTGAAAAAAGAACAGACGTGGAAGATGGGGCTAAACTTTTCGGTTTTGATATCCGAGAGCATATTGGGATACCCATTTTGGAGATGCAAGTGTGGCCCCAGATGCACAAAGTGACGAATTGAGTTCGGACCTCATTTCGGATGATCCGTGAAAAACAAACGGATGCGAATATCGAGGGCTAAAATTTTCGGTTTTAAAATCTGAGAGCATATTTGGATACCTATTTTGGATATGCAAGTGTGGCCCCGGATGCACAAAGTGACGAATTGATTTCGGGATTCATTTCAGATGATTTGTGAAAAATGAATGAACACAGATATCGGGGGCTAAACTTTTCGGTTTTGAAATCTGAGAGCATATTTGGATACCCATTTTGGAGATGCAAGCGTGGCCCCAGATGAGCAAAGTGACGAATTGACTTCGGGACTCAATTCAGACGATCCGTGAAAAATGAAAAGACGTGGATATCGGGGGCTGAACTTTTCGGTTGTGAAATCTGAGAGCATATTTGGATACCCATTTTGGAGATGCAAGTGTGGCCCCGCATGCACATAGCGACAAATCGATTTTGCGACCCATTTTGACAATATTTTGAAATATTTTGAAATTTATAAAAATATTTTAAAACATTTTACAAATTTTGAAAAATATTTTAAAAGAGTTTCATGATGTCTTCAAAACATTTTAAAATCACATTATAACATTTTAAAAAGTGTTGTATAATGTTTCTAAAAACTTTTTTTTATGATTTTATTAAATGTGTTTATTTTAAAACACTTTTAATATAAAATTTAAAATATTTTAGAAGTGTTTTGAAACATTTAAAAATAAATTTAAAACATTTTAAAAGCATTTCAAAATATTTTACAAGTGTTTTAAAATATCTTGGAAGCGTTTTTTACAACATTTTGAAATTTTTTGAATGATTTTGAAATATTTTGAAATGTTATAAAATTCATTTAAAACATTTTACAAATTTATAAAAATATTTTAAACGAGTTTTATAATGTCTTAAAAACATTTTAAATGTGTTTAAAAGCACGTTATAACATTTTAAAAAGTGTTTTATAATGTTTTTAAAAACGTTTTGTTTTGCGATTTTATCAAAAATGATTAAACGCTTTAAATATTTGATTTAAGCATATTAATAAGAATTTAGAATATTTTATAAAAGCTTTAAACCATTTATAAAACCTTTATAAAAATTATTAAATGTTTATAATGTCAACTTTATTAGTTTAAATTTTATTAAATGTTATTTATAAACATTTTTAAAAATGAAATAAATGTTTTTAAATATTTTAAAAGAATTTTAAAAGTGTTTTGAAATATTTTTAAAACATTGTAAAAGCTTTCTAAAAACATTTTTAAACCATTTTAAAACACTTTTAAAACATTTTAAAATGCTTTACGAGTTCTTCAAGAGGTTCTGAAAACGTTTTAAAACATTTTAAAAGTGTTTTGAAACATTTTAAAATAAATTTAAAACGTTTTAGAAGTGTTTTGAAACATTTTAAAATAAATTTTAGAAGTGTTTCAAAATATTTTAGAAGCGTGTCAAAATATTTTAGAAGTGTTTCAAAATATTTTAAAAGTGTTTTAAAAAATCTTGGAAGTGTTTTACAATATTCTGAAATGTTATAAAAATCCTTAAAAACATTTTACAAAATTTTTAAAATATTTTAAATGAGTTTTATAATGTGTTAAATACATTTAAATGTGTTTAGAAGCACGCTATAACAGTTTACAAAGTTTTTTATAATGTTTTTAAAACAAATTTTTTTTTCAATTTCATTAAAAACATTTACTAAAAATGATTAAACACTTTAAATATTTTATTTAAACATATTAATAAAAATTTAGAATATTTTATAAAATATTCGAACCATTTATAAAAATGATTGAATGTCAGATTTATAAGCTTAACTTGATAAGCGTTTTACAATATTTTGAAATATTTTAAAATATTTTGAAATGTTATAAAAATCATTTAAAATATTTTACAAAGTTTTTAAAATATTTTAAAAGAGCTTTATAATGTCTGAAAAACATTTTAAACGTAGATAGTTCGTTAAAAAGGAATAGACGTAGGCTAAACTTTTCGGTTCTAATATCCGAGAGCATATTTGGATATCCATTTTGGAGATGCAAGCGTGGCCCCAGATGCACAAAGTGACGAATTGAGTTCGGACCTCATTTCGGATGATCTGCCAAAAATGAACGGATGTGAATATCGAGGGCTAAACTTTTTGTTTTAAAAATTCGAGAGCATATTTGGATACCCATTTTGGAGATGCAAGCGTGGCCCCACATGCACAAAGTGATGAATTGATTTAGGGACTCATTTCGAACGATCCATAAAAAACGAATAGACGCAGATATCGGGGTTGAAATTTTCATTTTTGAAATTCGAGAGCATGTTTGGATACCGCTTTTGGAGATGCAAGTGTGCCCCCGCATGAAGTAAGTGACGAATTGATTTTGGGACTCATTTCGGACGATCTTTGGCGGAGACGAGCGGATATTGGGGGTTGAACTTTTCGGTTTGGGGTCGAGAGCATATTTGGATACCCATTTTGGAGATGCAATTGGACCGCATGCACAAAGTGATGAATTTATTTCGGGACTCATTTCGGACTATCCGTGAAAAATGAACGGACGTGGATATCGGGGGCAGAAATTTTCGGTTTTGAAATCCGAGAGCATATTTGGATACACATTTTGGAAATGCAAGCGTTTCCCCACATGCACAAAGTGAAAAGTTGATTTCAGGACTCATTTCGGATGATCCGTGAAAAACGAACATACGTGGATATCGAGGGCTAAACTTTTCAGTTTTGAAATTCGAGAGCATATTTGGATAACCATTTTGGAGATGCAAGCGTGGCCTCACATGCACAAAGTGACGAATTGATTTAGGGACTCATTTTGGATGATCCGTAAAAAACGAAGGGACGCGGATGTCGGGGGCTAAAATTTTCGTTTTTGAAATCTGAGGGTATATTTGGATACCCATTTTGGAGATGCAAGTGTGCCCCGGCAGGAAAAGAATGACGAATTGATTTCGGGATTCATTTTGGATGATCCTTGAAAAATGTACAAATGCGGATATTGGGGGTTGAAATTTTCGGTTTTTAAATTCGAGAGCATATCTGGATACCCATTTTGGAGATGAAAGCGTGGCCCCGCATGCACAAAGTGACAAATTTATTTCGGAACTGATTTCAGACGATCCGTGAAAAACGAACGGACGCGGATATCAGGGGTTGAACTTTTTGGTTTTGAAATCCGAGAGCATATTTGGATACCCATTTTGGAGATGCAAGTGTGGCCCCTCATGCACAAAGTGACAAATTGATTTAGCGACTCATTTCGGATGATCCGTGAAAAACGAATAGACGCAGATAACGGGGGCTGAAATTTTCGATTTTGAAATATGAGAGCATATTTGGATACCCATTTTGGAGATGAAAGCGTGGCCTCGGATGCACAAAGTGACAAATTGAGTTTGGGCATCATTTTGGATGATCCGTGAAAAACGAACAAACGCGAATATCGGGGGCTAAACTTTTCGGTTTTGAAATCTGAGAGCATATTTGGATACCCATTTTGGAGATGCAAGCGTGGCTCCAGATGAACAAAGTGACCAATTGACTTCGGGACTCAATTCAGACGATCCGTGAAAAATGAAAAGACGTGGATATCGGGGGCTGAACTTTTCGGTTGTGAAATCTGAGAGCATATTTGGATGCCCATTTTGGAGATGCAAGTGTGGCCCCGCATGCACATAGTGACAAATCGATTTCGTGACTCATTTCGGATGATCCGTGAAAAACGAATAGACGCAGATAACGGGGGCTGAAATTTTCGATTTTGAAATATGAGAGCATATTTGGATACCCATTTTGGAGATGAAAGCGTGGCCTCGGATGCACAATGTGAAAAATTGAGTTTGGGCCTCAGAATATCTTAAAAGTGTCTTGAAATATCTTGATAGTGTTTAACAATATTTTGAAATGTTATAAAAATCCTTTAAAACATTTTACAACTTTTTAAAAATATTTTAAAAGAGTTTCATAATGTCTTAAAAACATTTTTAACGTGTTTAAAATCATGTTATAGCATTTTAAAAAGTGTTTTATAATGTTTTTAAAAATATTATTTTTACGATTTTATTAAAAAGATTTACTAAAAATGATTAAACGCTTTAAATATTTGATTTAAACATATTAATAAGAATTTGGAATATTTTATAAAAGGTTTAAACCATTTTTAAAACATTTATAAAAAATTATTGAATGTCAGCTTTATAAGCTTAACTTTATGAAATATTTTGAAATATTTTTAAATGTTATAAAAATCCTCTAAAATATTTTACAAATTTTTTAAAAATATTTTAAAAGAGTTTTATGATGTGTTAAAAACATTTTAAACGTGTTTAAAAGCACATTATAACATTTTAAAAAGGGTTTTATAATATTTTTAAAAACGTTTCTTTTTTACGATTTTATTAAAAACATTTAATAAAAAGATTAAACGCTTTAAATATTTGATTTAAACATATTGAGAAGAATTTAGAATATTTTATAGCAGATTTAAACCATTTATGAAACATTTATAAAAATTATTGCATGTTTATAATGTTAGCTTTATAAGCTTAACTTTTATTAAATTTTATTTAAAAACATTTTTAAAACCTAAATAAATGCTTTCAAATATTTTAAATGTGTTTTGAAATGTTTTCTAACATTGTAAAAGCATTCTGAAAACATTTAAAAACCATTTTAAAACACTTTTAAAACATTTTAAAATGTTTTACAAGTTTTTAAAAAGGATTTAAATATGTTTTAAAACATTTTAAAAGTGTTTTGAAACATTTTAAAATAAATTTAAAACATTTTAAAAGTGTTTTGAAGAATTTTAAAAGTGTTTTGAAACATTTTAAAATAAATTTAAAACATTTTAAAAGGGTTTCAAAATATTTAAAAGTGTTCAAAAATATCTTAAGCGTTTGACAATATTTTGAAATTTATAAAAATATTTTAAAACATTTTACAAATCTTTAAAAATATTTTAAAAGAGTTTTATGATGTCTTCAAAACATTTTAAAAGCACATCATAACATTTTAAAAAGTGTTGTATTATGTTTCTAAAAACTTTTTTTTACGATTTTATTAAATGTGTTTATTTTAAAACACTTTTAATATGAAATTTAAAATATTTTAGAAGTGTTTTGAAACATTTAAAAATAAATTTAAAACATTTTAAAAGCGTTTCAAAATATTTTACAAGTGTTTTAAAATATCTTGGAAGCGTTTTGTACAACATTTTGAAATTTTTTGAATGATTTTGAAATATTTTGAAATGTTAAAAAGTGTTTTATAATGTTTTTAAAAACTTTTTTTTGCGATTTTATCAAAAATGATTAAACGCTTTAAATATTTGATTTAAGCATATTAATAAGAATTTAGAATATTTTATAAAAGCTTTAAACCATTTATAAAACCTTTATAAAAATTATTACATGTTTATAATGTCAACTTTATTAGTTTAACTTTTATTAAATGTTATTTATAAACATTTTTAAAAATGAAATAAATGTTTTTAAATATTTTAAAAGAATTTTAAAAGTGTTTTGAAATATTTTTAAAACATTGTAAAAGCTTTCTAAAAACATTTTAAAACCATTTTAAAACACTTTTAAAACATTTTAAAATGCTTTATGAGTTCTTCAAGAGGTTCTGAAAACATTTTAAAAGTGTTTTGAAACATTTTAAAATAAATTTAAAACGTTTTAGAAGTGTTTTGAAACATTTTAAAATAAATTTTAAAAGCGTTTCAAAATATTTTAGAAGTGTTTCAAAATATTTTTAGAAGCGCTTCCAAAATATTTTAGAAAGCAAGCTTTCCAAGATATTTTAAAACACTTTTAAAATATCTTGGAAGTGTTTTACAATATTTTGAAATGTTATAAAAATCCTTAAAAACATTTTACAAAATTTTTAAAATATTTTAAACGAGTTTTATAATGTGTTAAATACATTTAAATGTGTTTAAAAGCACACTATAACAGTTTAAAATGTTTTTTATAATGTTTTTAAAACAATTTTTTTTACGATTTCATTAAAAACATTTACTAAAAATGATTAAACACTTTAAATATTTGATTTAAACATATTAATAAAAATTTAGAATATTTTATAAAATCTTCGAACCATTTATAAAAATTATTGAATGTCAGATTTATAAGCTTAACTTGATAAGCGTTTTACAATATTTTGAAATATTTTAAAAATATTTTGAAAGGTTATAAAAATCCTTTAAAATATTTTACAAAGTTTTTAAAATATTTTAAAAGAGCTTTATAATGTCTGAAAAACATTTTAAACGTAGATAGTTCGTTAAAAAGGAATAGACGCAGGCTAAACTTTTCGGTTTTGATATCCGAGAGCATATTTGGATATCCATTTTGGAGATGCAAGCGTGGGCCCAGATGCACAAAGTGACGAATTGAGTTTGGACCTCATTTCGGATGATCTGTGAAAAACGAACGGATGCGAATATCGAGGGCTAAAATTTTCGGTTTAAAAATTCGAGAGCATATTTGGATACCCATTTTGGAGATGCAAGCGTGGCCCCACATGCACAAAGTGATGGATTGATTTAGGGACTCATTTCGAACGATCCATAAAAAACGAATAGACGCAGATATCGGGGTTGAAATTTTCATTTTTGAAATTCGAGAGCATATTTGGATACCGCTTCTCGAGATGCAAGTGTGCCCCCGCATGAACAAAGTGACGAATTGATTTTGGGACTCATTTCGGACGATCTTTGAAAACTGAACGAAAGCGGATATTGGGGGTTGAACTTTTCAGTTTTGAAATTCGAGAGCATATTTGCATACCCATTTTGGAGATGCAAGCGTGGCCCCGCATGCACAAAGTGATGAATTTATTTCGGGACTGATTTCGGACTATCTGTGAAAAATGGACAGACGTGGATATCGGGGGCAGAACTTTTTGGTTTTGAAATCCGAGAGCATATTTGGATACACATTTTGGAGATGCAAGCGTTTCCCCACATGCACAAAGTGACAAATTGATTTCAGGACTCATTTCGGATGATCCGTGAAAAACGAACATATGTGGATATCGGGGGCTAAACTTTTCAGTGTTGAAATCCGAGAGCATATTTGGATAACCATTTTGGAGATGCAAGCATGGCCCCAGATGAAAAAAGTGACGAATTGACTTCGGGACTCATTTTGGATGATCCGTAAAAAACGAACGGACACGGATGTCGGGGGCTAAAATTTTCGTTTTTCAAATCTGAGAGTATATTTTGATACCCATTTTGGAGATGCAAGTGTGCCCCCGTAGAAACAAAATGACGATTTGATTTCGAGATTCATTTTGGATGATCCTTCAAAAATGAACGAATGCGGATATTGGGGGTTGAAATTTTCAGTTTTTAAATTCGAGAGCATATCTGGATACCAATTTTGGAGATGAAAGCGTGGCCCCGCATGCACAAAGTGACAAATTTATTTCGGGACTGATTTCAGACGATCCTTGAAAAACGAACGAACAAGGATATCAGGGGTTGAACTTTTTGGTTTTGAAATCCGAGAGCATATTTGGATACCCATTTTGGAGATGCAAGTGTGGCCCCTCATGCACAAAGTGACAAATTGATTTCGTGACTCATTTCGGATGATCCATGAAAAACGAATAGACGCAGATAACGGGGGCTGAAATTTTCGATTTTGAAATATGAGAGCATATTTGGATACCCATTTTGGAGATGAAAGCGTGGCCACAGATGCACAAAGTGACAAATTGATTATGGGCATCATTTTGGATGATCCGTGAAAAACGAACAAATGCGAATATTGGGGAATAAACTTTTCGTTTTTGAAATCTGAGAGCATATTTGGATACCCATTTTGGAGATGCAAGCGTGGCCCCAGATGAAAAAAGTGATGAATTGACTTCAGGACTCAATTCAGACGATCCATGAAAAATGAAAATACGTGGATATCGGGGGCTGAACTTTTCGGTTGTGAAATCTGAGAGCATATTTGGATACCCATTTTGGAGATGCAAGTGTGGCCCCGCATGCACATAGTGACAAATCAATTTCGCGACTCATTTTAGATGATCCGTGAAAAACGAATACACGCAGATAACGGGGGCTGAAATTTTTTATTTTGAAATATGAGAGCATATTTGGATACCCATTTTGGAGATGAAAGCGTGGCCTCGGATGCACAAAGTGACAAATTGAGTTTGGGCCTCATTTTGGACGATCCGTGAAAAACAAACGGACGTGAATATTGGGGGCTAAACTTTTCGGTTTTGAAATCTATGAGCATATTTGGATACCCATTTTGGAGATGCAAGCGTGGCCCCAGATGAAAAAAGTGACGAATTGACTTCGGGACTCAATTTAGACGATCCGTGAAAAATTAAAACACGTGGATATCGGGGGCTGAACTTTTCAGTTTTGAAATCTGAGAGCATATTTGGATACCCATTTTGGAGATGCAAGCGTGGCCTTGCATGCACAAAGTGACAAATTGATTTCGGGACTCATTTCGGATGGTTTGTGAAAAAAGAACAGATGTGGAAGATGGGGCTAAAATTTTTGGTTTTGATATCCGAGAGCATATTTGGATACCCATTTTGGAGATGCAAGTGTGGCCCCAGATGCACAAAGTGACGAATTGAGTTCGGACCTCATTTCGGATGATCCGTGAAAAACAAACGCACGCGAATATCAAGGTCTAAACTTTTCGGTTTTAAAATCCGAGAGCATATTTGGATACCTATTTTGGAGATGCAAGTGTGGCCCCGGATGCACAAAGTGACGAATTGATTTCTGGATTCATTTCAGACGATTTGTGAAAAATGAATGAACACAGATATCGGGGGCTGAACTTTTCGGTTTTGAAATCTGAGAGCATATTTTGATACACTTTTAAAACGTTTTAAAATGCTTTACAAGTTTTTGAAAAGGATTTAAAAACGCTTTAAAACATTTTAAACCTTTTTTAAAATATTGTAAAAGCTTTCTAAAAACATTTTTAAACCGTTTTAAAACAGTTTTAAAGCGTTTTAAAATGCTTTACAAGTTTTTTAAAAGGATTTAAAAACGTTTTAAAACATTTTAAAAGTGTTTTGAAACATTTTAAAATAAATTTAAAACATTTTAGAAGTGTTTTGAAACATTTTAAAATAAATCTTAAAAGCATTTCAAAATATTTTAAAAGCGTTTCAGAATATCTTAAAACTATTTTGAAATATCTTGATAGTGTTTTACAATATTTTGAAATGTTATAAAAATCCTTTAAAACATTTTACAACTTTTGAAAAATATTTTAAAACAGTTTCATAATGTCTTAAAAACATTTTTAACGTGTTTAAAATCATATTCTGGCATTTTAAAAAGTGTTTTATAATGTTTTTAAAAATATTATTTTTTACGATTTTATTAAAAATATTTACTAAAAATGATTAAACGCTTTAAATATTTGATTTAAACATATTAATAGGAATTTGGAATATTTTATAAAAGGTTTAAACCATTTTTAAAACATTTATAAAAATTATTGAATGTCAGCTTTATAAGCTTAACTTTATGAAATATTTTGAACTGTTATAAAAATCCTCTAAAATATTTTACAAATTTTTTAAAAATATTTTAAAAGAGTTTTATGATGTGTTAGAAACATTTTAAACGTGTTTAAAAGCACATTATAACATTTTAAAAAGGGTTTTATAATATTTTTAAAAACGTTTCTTTTTTTACGATTTTATTAAAAAACATTTAATAAAAGGATTAAAAGCTTTAAATATTTGATTTAAACATATTGAGAAGAATTTAGAATATTTTATAACAGATTTAAACCATTTATGAAACATTTATAAAAATTATTGCATGTTTATAATGTTAGCTTTATAAGCTTAAATTTTATTAAATTTTATTTAAAAATGTTTTTAAAACCTAAATAAATGCTTTCAAATATTTTAAATTTGTTTTGAAATGTTTTTCTAACATTGTAAAAGCATTCTGAAAACATTTAAAAACACTTTTAAAACATTTTAAAATGTTTTACAAGTTTTTAAAAAGGATTTAAATATGTTTCAAAACATTTTAAAAGTGTTTTGAAACATTTTAAAATAAATTTAAAACATTTTAAAAGTGTTTTGAAGCATTTTAAAAGTGTTTTGAAACATTTTAAAATAAATTTAAAACATTTTAAAAGGGTTTCAAAATATTTAAAAGTGTTCAAAAATATCTTAATCGTTTGACAATATTTTGAAATATTTTGAAATTTATAAAAATATTTTAAAACGTTTTACAAATTTTTAAAAATATTTTAAAAGAGTTTTATGATGTCTTCAAAACATTTTAAAAGAACATTATAACATTTTAAAAAGTGTTTTATAATGTTTCTAAAAACTTTTTTTTACGATTTTATTAAATGTGTTTATTTTAAAACACTTTTAATATAAATTTAAAATATTTTAGAAGTGTTTTGAAACATTTAAAAATAAATTTAAAACATTTTAAAAGCATTTCAAAATATTTTACAAGTGTTTTAAAATATCTTGAAAGCGTTTTTTACAACATTTTGAAATTTTGTTGAATGATTTTGAAATATTTTGAAATGTTATAAAAATCATTTAAAACATTTTACAAATTTATAAAAATATTTTAAACGAGTTTTATAATGTCTTAAAAACATTTTAAATGTGTTTAAAAGCATGTTATAACATTTTAAAAAGTGTTTTATAATGTTTTTAAAAACGTTTTTTTTTGCGATTTTATCAAAAATGATTAAACGCTTTAAATATTTGATTTAAGCATATTAATAACAATTTAGAATATTTCACAAAAGATTTAAACCATTTATAAAACCTTTATAAAAAATATTAAAAGTTTATAATGTCAACTTTATTAGTTTAACTTTTATTAAATGTTATTTATAAACATTTTTAAAAATGAAATAAATGTTTTTAAATATTTTTAAATAATTTTAAAAGTGTTTTGAAATATTTTTAAAACATTGTAAAAGATTTCTAAAAACATTTTTAAACCATTTTAAAACACTTTTAAAACATTTTAAAATGCTTTACGAGTTCTTCAAGAGGTTCTGAAAACGTTTTAAAACATTTTAAAATTGTTTTGAAACATTTTAAAATAAATTTAAAACGTTTTAGAAGTGTTTTGAAACATTTTAAAATAAATTTTAAAAGCGTTTCAAAATATTTTAGAAGCGTTTCAAAATATTTTAGAAGTGTTTCAAAATATTTTAAAAGTGTTTTAAAATATCTTAGTAGTGTTTTACAATATTTTGAAATGTTATAAAAATCCTTAAAAACATTTTACAAAATTTTTAAAATATTTTAAACGAGTTTTATAATGTGTTAAATACATTTAAATGTGTTTAAAAGCACGCTATAACAGTTTAAAAAGTTTTTTATAATGTTTTTAAAACAATTTTTTTTACGATTTCATTAAAAATATTTACTAAAAATGATTAAACACTTTAAATATTTGATTTAAACATATTAATAAAAATTTAGAATATTTTATAAAATCTTCGAACCATTTATAAAAATTATTGAATGTCAGATTTATAAGCTTAACTTGATAAGCGTTTTACAATATTTTGAAATATTTTAAAATATTTTGAAATGTAATAAAAATCCTTTAAAATATTTTACAAAGTTTTTAAAATATTTTAAAAGAGCTTTATAATGTCTGAAAAACATTTTAAACGTAGATAGTTCGTTAAAAAGGAAAAGACGCAGGCTAAAATTTTCGGTTTTGATATCCGAGAGCATATTTGGATATCCATTTTGGAGATGCAAGCGTGGCCCTAGATGCACAAAGTGACGAAATGAGTTCGGACCTCATTTCGGATGATCTGTGAAAAATGAACGGATGCGAATATCGAGGGCTAAACTTTTCAGTTTAAAAATTCGAGAGCATATTTGGATACCCATTTTAGAGATGCAAGCGTGGCCCCACATGCACAAAGTGATGAATTGATTTAGGGACTCATTTCAAACGATCCATAAAAAACGAATAGACGCAGATATCGGGGTTGAAATTTTCATTTTTGAAATTCGGGAGCATATTTGGATACCGCTTTTGGAGATGCAAGTGTGCCCCCGCATGAACAAAGTGACGAATTGATTTTGGGACTCATTTCGGACGATCTTTGAAAACTGAACGAAAGCGGATATTGGGGGTTGAAATTTTCAGTTTTGAAATTCGAGAGCATATTTGGATACCCATTTTGGAGATGCAAGCGTGGCCGCGCATGCACAAAGTGATGGATTTATTTCGGGACTGATTTCGGACTATCCGTGAAAAATGAACAGACGTGGATATCGGGAGCAGAACCTTTCAGTTTTGAAATCCGAGAGCATATTTGGATACACATTTTGGAGATGCAAGCATTTCCCCACATGCACAAAGTGACAAATTGATTTCAGGACTCATTTCGGATGATCCGTGAAAAACAAACATACGTGGATATCGAGGGCTAAACTTTTCAGTTTTGAAATCCGAGAGCATATTTGGATAACCATTTTGGAGAAGCAAGCGTGGCCTCACATGCACAAAGTGAAGAAATGATTTAGGGACTCATTTTGGATGATCCGTAAAAAACGAACGGACGCGGATGTCGGGGGCTAAAATTTTCGTTTTTGAAATCTGAGAGTATATTTTGATACCCATTTTGGAGATGCAAGTGTGGCCCCGTAGAAACAAAATGACGATTTGATTCCGAGATTCATTTTGGATGATCCTTGAAAAATGAACGAATGCAGATATTGGGGGTTGAAATTTTCGGTTTTTAAATTCAAGAGCATATCTGGATACCCATTTTGGAGATGAAAGCGTGGCCCCGCATGCACAAAGTGACAAATTTATTTCGGGACTGATTTCAGACGATCCGTGAACAGACGCGAATATCGGGGGCTAAAATTTTCGGTTTTGAAATTTGAGAGCATATTTGGATACCCATTTTGGAGATGCAAGCGTGGACCCAGATGAAAAAAGTGACGAATTGACTTCGGGACTCAATTCAGACGATCCATGAAAAATTAAGAGACGTGGATATCAGGGGCTGAACTTTTTGGTTTTGAAATCCGAAAGCATATTTGGATAACCATTTTGGAGATCCAAGCGTGGCCTCACATGCACAAAGTGACAAATTGATTTAGGGACTCATTTTGGATGATCCGTAAAAAACGAACGGACGCGGATGTCGGGGGCTAAAATTTTCGTTTTTGAAATCTGAGAGTATATTTGGATACCCATTTTGGAGATGCAAGTGTGCCCCCGCAGGAAAAGAATGACGAATTGATTTCGAAATTCATTTTGGATGATCCTTGAAAAATGTACAAATGCAGATATTGGGGGTTGAAATTTTCAGTTTTTAAATTCGAGAGCATATCTGGATACCCATTTTGGAGATGAAATCATGGCCCCGCATGCACAAAGTGACAAATTTATTTCGGGACTGATTTCAGACGATCCGTGAAAAACAAACGGACTCGCATATCAGGGGTTGAACTTTCTGGTTTTGAAATCCGAGAGCATATTTGGATACCCATTTTGGAGATGCAAGTGTGGCCCCTCATGCACAAAGTGACAAATTGATTTCGTGACTCATTTCAGATGATCCGTGAAAAACGAATAGACGCAGATAACGGGGGCTGAAATTTTCGATTTTGAAATATGAGAGCATATTTGGATACCCATTTTGGAGATGAAAGCGTGGCCTCGGATGCAGAAAGTGACAAATTGATTTTGGGCATCATTTTGGATGATCCGTGAAAAACGAACAAACGCGAATATCGGGGGCTAAACTTTTCGGTTTTGAAATCTGAGAGCATATTTCGATACCCATTTTGGAGAAGCAAGCATGGCCCCAGATGAACAAAGTGACGAATTGACTTCGTGACTCAATTCAGACGATCCGTGAAAAATGAAAAGACGTGGATATCGGGGGCTGAACTTTTCGGTTGTGAAATCTGAGAGCATATTTGGATACCCATTTTGGAGATGCAAGTGTGGCCCCGCATGCACATAGTGACAAATCGATTTCGTGACTCATTTCGGATGATCCGTGAAAAACGAATAGACGCAGATAACGGGGGCTGAAATTTTCGATTTTGAAATATGAGAGCATATTTGGATACCCATTTGGGAGATGTTAGCGTGGCCTCGGATGCACAAAGTGACAAATTCAGTTTGGGCCTCATTTTGGACGATCCGTGAAAAACGAACAGACGCGAATATCGGGAGCTAAACTTTTCGGTTTTGAAATCTAAGAGCATATTTGGATACCCATTTTGGAGATGCAAGCATGGCCCCAGATGAAAAAAGTGACGAATTGACTTCGGGACTCAATTCAGACGATCCGTGAAAAATTAAAAGACGTGGATATCGGGGGCTAAAATTTTCAGTTTTGAAATCTGAGAGCATATTTGGATACCCATTTTAGAGATGCAAGCGTGGCCCCGCATGCACAAAGTGACAAATTGATTTCGGGACTCATTTCGGATGGTTCGTGAAAAAAGAACAGACGTGGAACATGGGGCTACACTTTTCGGTTTTGATATCCTAGAGCATATTTGGATAGCCATTTTGGAGATGCAAGTGTGGCCCCAGATGCACAAAGTGACGAATTGAGTTCGGACCTCATTTCGGATGATCCGTGAAAAAAAAACGCACGCGAATATCGAGGTCTAAACTTTTCGGTTTTAAAATCCGATAGCATATTTGGATACCTATTTTGGAGATGCAAGTGTGGCCCCGGATGCACAAAGTGACGAATTGATTTCGGGATTCATTTCAGACGATTTGTGAAAAATGAATGAACACAGATATCGGGGGCTGAACTTTTCGGTTTTGAAATCTAAGAGCATATTTGGATACACTTTTAAAACGTTTTAAAATGCTTTACAAGTTTTTGAAAAGGATTTAAAAACGTTTTAAAACATTTTAAACCTTTTTTAAAATATTGTAAAAGCTTTCTAAAAACATTTTTAAACAGTTTTAAAACACTTTTAAAACGTTTTAAAATGCTTTACAAGTTTTTTAAAAGGATTTAAAAACGTTTTAAAACATTTTAAAAGTGTTTTGAAACATTTTAAAATAAATTTAAAACATTTTAGGAGTGTTTTGAAGAATTTTAAAATAAATCTTAAAAGCATTTCAAAATATTTTAAAAGCGTTTCAGAATATCTTGAAAGTGTCTTGAAATATCTTGATAGTGTTTTACAATATTTTGAAATGTTATAAAAATCCTTTAAAACATTTTAAAACTTTTTAAAAATATTTTAAAAGAGTTTCATAATGTCTTAAAAACATTTTTAACGTGTTTAAAATCATGTTATAGCATTTTAAAAAGTGTTTTATAATGTTTTTAAAAATATTATTTTTTACGATTTTATTAAAAAGATTTACTAAAAATGATTAAGCGCTTTAAATATTTGATTTAAACATATTAATAAGAATTTGGAATATTTTATTAAAGGTTTAAACCATTTTTAAAACATTTATAAAAATTATTGAATGTCAGCTTTATAAGCTTAACTTTATGAAATATTTTGAAATGTTATAAAAATACTCTAAAATATTTTACAAAATTTTTAAAAATATTTTAAAAGAGTTTTATGATGTGTTAGAAACATTTTAAACGTGTTTAAAAGCACATTATAACATTTTAAAAAGGGTTTTATAATATTTTTAAAAACGTTGCTTTTTCTACGATTTTATTAAAAACATTTAATAAAAAGATTAAACGCTTTAAATATTTGATTTAAACATATTGAGAAGAATTTAGAATATCTTATAACAGATTTAAACCATTTATGAAACATTTATAAAAATTATTGCATGTTTATAATGTTAGCTTTATAAGCTTAACTTTTATTAAATTTTATTTAAAAACGTTTTTAAAACCTAAATAAATGCTTTCAAATATTTTAAATATGTTTTAAAACATTTTAAAAGTGTTTTGAAACATTTTAAAATAAATTTAAAACATTTTAAAAGTGTTTTGAAGCATTTTAAAAGTGTTTTGAAACATTTTAAAATAAATTTAAAACATTTTAAAAGGGTTTCAAAATATTTAAAAGTGTTCAAAAATATCTTAAGCGTTTGACAATATTTTGAAATATTTTGAAATTTATAAAAATATTTTAAAACATTTTAAAAATTTTTAAAAATATTTTAAAAGAGTTTTATGATGTCTTCAAAACATTTTAAAAGCACATTATAACATTTTAAAAAGTGTTGTATAATGTTTCTAAAAACATTTTTTTACGATTTTATTAAATGTGTTTATTTTAAAACACTTTTAATATAAATTTAAAATATTTTAGAAGTGTTTTGAAACATTTAAAAATAAATTTAAAACATTTTAAAAGCATTTCAAAATATTTTACAAGTGTTTTAAAATATCTTGAAAGCGTTTTTTACAACATTTTGAAAATTTTTGAATGATTTTGAAATATTTTGAAATGTTATAAAAATCATTTAAAACATTTTACAAATTTATAAAAATATTTTAAACGAGTTTAAAAGCACGTTATAACATTTTAAAAAGTGTTTTATAATGTTTTTAAAAACGTTTTTTTTTGCGATTTTATCAAAAATGATTAAACACTTTAAATATTTGATTTAAGCATATTAATAAGAATTTAGAATGTTTTATAAAAGCTTTAAACCATTTATAAAACCTTTATAAAAATTATTAAATGTTTATAATGTCAAATTTATTAGTTTAACTTTTATTAAATGTTATTTATAAACATTTTTAAAAATGAAATAAATGTTTTTAAATATTTTAAAAGAATTTTAAAAGTGTTTTGAAATATTTTTAAAACATTGTAAAAGCTTTCTAAAAACATTTTTAAACCATTTTAAAACACTTTTAAAACATTTTAAAATGCTTTACGAGTTCTTCAAGAGGTTTTGAAAACGTTTTAAAACATTTTAAAAGTGTTTTGAAACATTTTAAAATAAATTTAAAACATTTTAGAAGTGTTTTGAAACATTTTAAAATAAATTTTAAAAGTGTTTCAAAATATTTTAGAAGCATTTCAAAATATTTTAGAAGTGTTTCAAAATATTTTAAAAGTGTTTTAAAATATCTTGGAAATGTTTTACAATATTTTGAAATGTTATAAAAATCCTTAAAAACATTTTACAAAATTTTTAAAATATTTTAAACGAGTTTTATAATGTGTTAAATACATTTAAATGTGTTTAAAAGCACGCTATAACAGTTTAAAGGGTTTTTTATAATGTTTTTAAAACAATTTTTTTACGATTTCATTAAAAACATTTACTAAAAATGATTAAACACTTTAAATATTTGATTTAAACATATTAATAAAAATTTAGAATATTTTATAAAATCTTCGAACCATTTATAAAAATTATTGAATGTCGGATTTATAAGCTTAACTTGATAAGCGTTTTACAATATTTTGAAATATTTTGAAATGTTATAAAAATCCTTTAAAATATTTTACAAAGTTTTTAAAATATTTTAAAAGAGCTTTATAATGTCTGAAAAACATTTTAAACGTAGATAGTTCGTTAAAAAGGAATAGACGTAGGCTAAACTTTTCGGTTTTGATATCCGAGAGCATATTTGGATATCCATTTTGGAGATGCAAGCGTGGCCCCAGATGCACAAAGTGACGAATTGAGTTCGGACCTCATTTCGAATGATCTGTGAAAAACGAACGGATGCGAATATCGAGGGCTAAACTTTTCGGTTTAAAAATTCGAGAGCATATTTGGATACCCATTTTGGAGATGCAAGCGTGGCCCCACATGCACAAAGTGATGAATTGATTTAGAGACTCATTTCGAACGATCCATAAAAAATGAACAGACGCAGATATCGGGGTTGAAATTTTCATTTTTGAAATTCGGAAATTTCTTTGGATACGCTTTTTTGGATTGACCAAGTGTGCCCACGCAGAGCAAGTGGCAATTGATTTTGGGACTCATTTGGACGATCTTTGAAAAGCTGAACGAAGCGGATATTGGGGGTTGAAATTTTCGGTTTTGAAATGAGAGCATATTCCGATACCCATTTTGGAGATACGACGTGGCCCCGCATGCCTGAAAGTGAGTTATTTCGGGACTGATTTCGGACTATCCCGTGAAAAATGAGCAGAGACGTGGATATCGAGGCGGAGAACTTTTTGGTTTTTGAAATCCGAGAGCATATTTGGATACACATTTTGGAGATGCAAGCATTTCCCCACATGCACAAAGTGACAAATTGATTTCAGGACTCATTTCGGATGATCCGTGAAAAACAAACATACGTGGATATCGGGGGCTAAACTTTTTAGTTTTGAAATCCGAAAGCATATTTGGATAACCATTTTGGAGATGCAACCGTGGCCTCACATGCACAAAGTGACGAATTGATTTAGGGACTCATTTTGGATGATCCATAAAAAACGAACGGACACGGATGTCGGGGGCTAAAATTTTCGTTTTTGAAATCTGAGAGTATATTTGGATACCCATTTTGGAGATGCAAGTGTGCCCCCGCAGGAAAAGAATGACGAATTGATTTAGGGATTCATTTTTGATGATCCTTGAAAAATGTACAAATGTGGATATTGGGGGTTGAAATTTTCGGTTTTTAAATTCGGGAGCATATCTGGATACCCATTTTGGAGATGAAAGCGTGGCCTCGCATGCACAAAGTGACAAATTTATTTCGGGACTGATTTCAGACGATCCATCAAAAACGAACGGACGTGGATATCAGGGGTTGAAATTTTTGGTTTTGAAATCCGAGAGCATATTTGGATACCCATTTTGGAGATGCAAGTGTGGCCCCTCATGCACAAAGTGACAAATTGATTTTGCGACTCATTTCGGATGATCCGTGAAAAACGAATAGACGCAGATAACGGGGGCTGAAATTTTCGATTTTGAAATATGAGAGCATATTTGGATACCCATTTTGGAGATGAAAGCGTGGCCTTGGATGCACAAAGTGACAAATTGATTTTGGGCATCATTTTGGATGATCCGTGAAAAATGAACAAACGCGAATATCGGGGGCTAAACTTTTCGGTTTTGAAATCTGAGAGCATATTTGGATACCCATTTTGGAGATGCAAGCGTGGCCCCAGATGAACAAAGTGACGAAATGACTTCGGGACTCAATTCAGACGATCCGTGAAAAATGAAAAGACGTGGATATCGGGGGCTGAACTTTTCGGTTGTGAAATCTGAGAGCATATTTGGACACCCATTTTGGAGATGCAAGTGTGGCCCCGCATGCACATAGTGACAAATCGATTTTGCGACTCATTTCGGATGATCCGCGAAAAACGAATAGATGCAGATAACGGGGGCTGAAATTTTCGATTTTGAAATATGAGAGCATATTTGGATACCCATTTTGGAGATGAAAGCGTGGCCTCGGATGCACAAAGTGACAAATTGAGTTTGGGCCTCATTTTGGATGATCCGCGAAAAACGAACGGACGCGAATATCGGGGGCTAAACTTTTCGATTTTGAAATCAAAGAGCATATTTGGATACCCATTTTGGAGATGCAAGCGTGGCCCCAGATGAAAAAAGTGACGAATTGACTTCGGGACTCAATTCAGACGATCCGTGAAAAATTAAAAGACGTGGATATCGGGGACTGAACTTTTCGGTTGTGAAATCTGAGAGCATATTTGGATACCCATTTTGGAGATGCAAGCGTGGCCCCGCATGCATAAAGTGACAAATTTATTTCGGGACTCATTTCGGATGGTTCGTGAAAAAAGAACAGACGTGGAAGATGGGGCTAAACTTTTCGGTTTTGATATCCGAGAGAATATTTGGATACCCATTTTAGAGATGCAAGTGTGGCCCCAGATGCACAAAGTGACGAATTGAGTTCGGACCTCATTTCGGATGATCCGTGAAAAACAAACGCATGCGAATATCGAGGTCTAAAATTTTCGGTTTTAAAATCCGAGAGCATATTTGGATACCTATTTTGGAGATGCAAGTGTGGCCCCGGATGCACAAAGTGACGAATTGATTTCGGGATTCATTTCAGATGATTTGTGAAAAATGAATGAACACAGATATCGGGGGCTGAACTTTTCGGTTTTGAAATCTGAGAGCATATTTGGATACACTTTTAAAACGTTTTAAAATGCTTTACAAGTTTTTGAAAAGGATTTAAAAACGTTTTAAAGCATTTTAAACCTTTTTTAAAATATTGTAAAAGCTTTCTAAAAACATTTTTAAACCGTTTTAAAACACTTTTAAAATGTTTTAAAATGCTTTACAAGTTTTTTAAAAGGATTTAAAAACGTTTTAAAACATTTTAAAAGTGTTTTGAAACATTTTAAAATAAAATTAAAACATTTTAGAAGTGTTTTGAAACATTTTAAAATAAATCTTAAAAGCATTTCAAAATATTTTAAAAGCGTTTCAGAATATCTTAAAAGTGTCTTGAAATATCTTGATAGTGTTTTACAATATTTTGAGATGTTATAAAAATCCTTTAAAACATTTTACAACTTTTTTAAAATATTTTAAAAGAGTTTCATAATGTCTTAAAAACATTTTTAACGTGTTTAAAATCATGTTATAGCATTTTAAAAGTGTTTTATAATGTTTTTAAAAATATTATTTTTTACGATTTTATTAAAAAGATTTACTAAAAATGATTAAACGCTTTAAATATTTGATTTAAACATATTAATAAGAATTTGGAATATTTTATAAAAGGTTTAAACCATTTTTAAAACATTTATAAAAATTATTGAATGCCAGCTTTTATAAGCTTAACTTTATGAAGTATTTTGAAATATTTTGAAATGTTATAAAAATCCTATAAAATATTTTACAAATTTTTTAAAAATATTTTAAAAGAGTTTTACGATGTGTTAGAAAAATTTTAAACGTGTTTAAAAGCACATTATAACATTTTAAAAAGGGTTTTATAATATTTTTAAAAATGTTTCTTTTTTTACGATTTTATTAAAAACATTTAATAAAAAGATTAAACGCTTTAAATATTTGATTTAAACATATTGAGAAGAATTTAGATTATTTTATAACAGATTTAAACCATTTATGAAACATTTATAAAAATTATTGCATGTTTATAATGTTAGCTTTATAATCTTAACTTTTATTAAATTTTATTTAAAAACGTTTTTAAAACCTAAATAAATGCTTTCAAATATTTTAAATGTGTTTTGAAATGTTTTTCTAACATTGTAAAAGCATTCTGAAAACATTTAAAACCATTTTAAAACACTTTTAAAACATTTTAAAATGTTTTACAAGTTTTTAAAAAGGATTTAAATATGTTTTAAAACATTTTAAAAGTGTTTTGAAACATTTTAAAAGTGTTTTGAAGCATTTTAAAACTGTTTTGGAACATTTTAAAATAAATTTAAAACATTTTAAAAGTGTTTCAAAATATTTAAAAGTGTTCAAAAATATCTCAAGCGTTTGACAATATTTTGAAATTTATAAAAATGTTTTAAAACATTTTACAAATTTTTAAAAATATTTTAAAAGAGTTTTATGATGTCTTCAAAACATTTTAAAAGCACATTATAACATTTTAAAAAGTGTTTTATAATGTTTCTAAAAACTTTTGTTTTACGATTTTATTAAATGTGTTTATTTTAAAACACTTTTAATATAAATTTAAAATATTTTAGAAGTGTTTTGAAACATTTAGAAATAAATTTAAAACATTTTAAAAGCGTTTCAAAATATTTTACAAGTGTTTTAAAATATCTTGAAAGTGTTTTTTACAATATTTTGAAATTTTTTGAATGATTTTGAAATATTTTGAAATGTTATAAAAATCCTTTAAAACATTTTACAAATTTGTAAAAATATTTTAAACAAGTTTTATAATGTCTTAAAAACATTTTAAATGTGTTTAAAAGCACGTTATAACATTTTAAAAAGTGTTTTATAATGTTTTTAAAAACATTTTTTTTGCGATTTTATCAAAAATGATTAAACGCTTTAAATATTTGATTTAAGCATATTAATAAGAATTTAGAATATTTTATAAAAGCTTTAAACCATTTATAAAACCTTTATAAAAATTATTAAATGTTTATAAGGTCAACTTTATTAGTTTAACTTTTATTAAATGTTATTTATAAACATTTTTAAAAATGAAATAAATGCTTTTAAATATTTTAAAAGAATTTTAAAAGTGTTTTGAAATGTTTTTAAAACATTGTAAAAGCTTTCTAAAAACATTTTTAAACCATTTTAAAACACTTTCAAAACATTTTAAAATGCTTTACGAGTTCTTCAAGAGGTTCTGAAAACATTTTAAAAGTGTTTTGAAACATTTTAAAATAAATTTAAAACGTTTTAGAAGTGTTTTGAAACATTTTAAAATAAATTTTAAGAGCGTTTCAAAATATTTTAGAAGCGTTTCAAAATATTTTAGAAGTGTTTCAAAATATTTTAAAAGTGTTTTAAAATATCTTGGAAGTGTTTTACAATATTTTGAAATGTTATAAAAATCCTTAAAAACATTTTACAAAATTTTTAAAATATTTTAAACAAGTTTTATAATGTGTTAAATACATTTAAATGTGTTTAAAAGCACGCTATAACAGTTTAAAAAGTTTTTTATAATGTTTTTAAAACAATTTTTTTTACGATTTCATTAAAAACATTTACTAAAAATGATTAAACACTTTAAATATTTGATTTAAACATATTAATAAAAATTTAGAATATTTTATAAAATCTTCAAACCATTTATAAAAATTGTTAAATGTCAGATTTATAAGCTTAACTTGATAAGCGTTTTACAATATTTTGAAATATTTTAAAATATTTTGAAATGTTATAAAAATCCTTTAAAATATTTTACAAAGTTTTTAAAATACTTTAAAAGAGCTTTATAATGTCTGAAAAACATTTTAAACGTAGATAGTTGGTTAAAAAGGAATAGACGCAGGCTAAAATTTTCGGTTTTGATATCCGAGAGCATATTTGGATATCCATTTTGGAGATGCAAGCGTGGCCCCAGATGCACAAAGTGACGAATTGATTTTGGACCTCATTTCGGATGATCTGTGAAAAATGAACGGATGCGAATATCGAGGGCTAAACTTTTCGGTTTAAAAATTCGAGAGCATATTTGGATACCCATTTTGGAGATGCAAGTGTGGCCCCACATGCACAAAGTGATGAATTGATTTAGGGACTCATTTCGAACGATCCATAAAAAATGAACAGACGCAGATATTGGGATTGAAATTTTCATTTTTGAAATTCGAGAGCATATTTGGATACCGCTTTTGGAGATGCAAGTGTGCCCCTGCATGAACAAAGTGGCGAATTGATTTTGGGACTCATTTCGGACGATCTTTGAAAACTGAACGAAAGCGGATATTGGGGGTTGAAATTTCAGTTTTGAAATTCGAGAGCATATTTAGATACCCATTTTGGAGATGCAAGCATGGCCCCGCATGCACAAAGTGATGAATTTATTTCGGGACTGATTTCAGACTATCCGTGAAAAATGAACAGACGTTGATATCGGGGGCAGAACTTTTCGGTTTTGAAATCCGAGAGCATATTTGGATACAAATTTTGGAGATGCAAGCATTTCCCCACATACATAAAGTGAAAAATTGATTTCAGGACTCATTTCGGATGATCCGTGAAAAATGAACATACGTGGATATTGGGGGCTAAACTTTTCAGTTTTGAAATCCGAGAGCATATTTGGATAACCATTTTGGAGATGCAAGCGTGGCCTCATATGCATAAAGTGACGAATTGATTTAGGGACTCATTTTGGATGATCCGTAAAAAACGAACGGACACGGATGTCGGGGGCTAAAATTTTCGATTTTGAAATCTGAGAGTATATTTGGATACCTATTTTGGAGATGCAAGTGTGCCCCCGCAGGAAAAGAATGACGAATTGATTTCGGGATTCATTTTGGATGATCCTTGAAAAATGTACAAATGCGGATATTGGGGGTTGAAATTTTCGGTTTTTTAAATTCGAGAGCATATCTGGATACCCATTTTGGAGATGAAAGCGTGGCCCCGCATGCACAAAGTGACAAATTTATTTCGGGACTGATTTCAGATGATCCGTGAAAAATGAACGGACGCGGATATCAGGGGTTGAACTTTTTGGTTTTGAAATCCGAGAGCATATTTGGATACCCATTTTGGAGATGCAAGTGTGGCCCCTCATGCACAAAGTGACAAATTGATTTCGTGACTCATTTCGGATGATCCGTGAAAAACGAATAGACACAGATAACGGGGGCTGAAATTTTCGATTTTGAAATATGAGAGCATTTGGATACCCATTTTGGAGATGAAAGCATGGCCTCGGATGCACAAAGTGACAAATTGAGTTTGGGCCTCATTTTGGACGATCCGTGAAAAATGAACGGATGCAAATATCGGGGGCTGAACTTTTCGGTTTTGAAATCTGAGAGCATATTTGGATACCCATTTTGGAGATGCAAGCATGGCCCCAGATGAACAAAGTGATGAATTGACTTCGGGACTCAATTCAGACGATCCGTGAAAAATGAAAAGACGTGGATATCGGGGGCTGAACTTTTTGGTTGTGAAATATGAGAGCATATTTGGATACCCATTTTGGAGATGCAAGTGTGGCCCCGCATACACATAGTGACAAATCGATTTCGCGACTCATTTCGGATGATCCGTGAAAAACGAATAGACGCAGATAACGGGGGCTGAAATTTTTGATTTTGAAATATGAGAGCATATTTGGATACCCATTTTGGAGATGAAAGCGTGGCCTCGGATGCACAAAGTGAAAAATTGAGTTTGGGCCTCATTTTGGACGATACGTGAAAAACGAACGGACGCGAATATCGGGGGCTAAACTTTTCGGTTTTGAAATCTGAGAGCATATTTGGATACCCATTTTGGAGATGCAAGCGTGGCCCCAGATGAAAAAAGTGACGAATTGACTTCGGGACTCAATTCAGACGATCCGTAAAAAATTAAAAGACGTGGATATCGGGGGCTGAACTTTTCGGTTTGGAAATATGAGAGCATATTTGGATACCCATTTTGGAGATGCAAGCGTGGCCCCGCATGCACAAAGTGACAAATTGATTTCGGGACTCATTTTGGATGGTTCGTGAAAAAAGAACAGACGTGGAAGATGGGGCTAAAATTTTCGGTTTTGATATCCGAGAGCATATTTGGATACCCATTTTGGAGATGCAAGTGCGCCCCCAGATGCACAAAGGGACGAATTGAGTTCGGACCTCATTTCGGATGATCCGTGAAAAACAAACGCACGCGAATATTGAGGTCTAAACTTTTCGGTTTTAAAATCCGAGAGCATATTTGGATACCTATTTTGGAGATGCAAGTGTGGCCCCGGATGCACAAAGTGACGAATTGATTTCAGGATTCATTTCAGACGATTTGTGAAAAATGAATGAACACAGATATCGGGGGCTGAACTTTTCAGTTTTGAAATATGAGAGCATATTTGGATACACTTTTAAAACATTTTAAAATGCTTTACAAGTTTTTGAAAAGGATTTAAAAACGTTTTAAAACATTTTAAACCTTTTTTAAAATATTGTAAAAGCTTTCTAAAAACATTTTTAAACCGTTTTAAAACACTTTTAAACCGTTTTAAAACACTTTTAAAACGTTTTAAAATGCTTTACAAGTTTTTTAAAAGGATTTAAAAACGTTTTAAAACATTTTAAAAGTGTTTTGAAACATTTTAGAATAAATTTAAAACATTTTAGAAGTGTTTTGAAACATTTTAAAATAAATCTTAAAAGCATTTCAAAATATTTTAAAAGCGTTTCAGAATATCTTAAAAGTGTCTTGAAATATCTTGATAGTGTTTTACAATATTTTGAAATGTTATAAAAATCCTTTAAAACATTTTACAACTTTTAAAAAATATTTAATAGAGTTTCATAATGTCTTAAAAACATTTTTAACGTGTTTAAAATCATGTTATAGCATTTTAAAAAGTGTTTTATAATGTTTTTAAAAATATTATTTTTTACGATTTTATTAAAAAGATTTACTAAAAATGATTAAACGCTTTAAATATTTGATTTAAACATATTAATAATAATTTGGAATATTTTATAAAAGGTTTAAACCATTTTTAAAACATTTATAAAAATTATTGAATGTCAGCATTATAAGCTTAACTTTATGAAATATTTTGAAATATTTTGAAATGTTATAAAAATCCTCTAAAATATTTTACAAATTTTTAAAAATATTTTAAAAGAGTTTTATGATGTGTTAGAAACATTTTAAATGTGTTTAAAAGCACATTATAACATTTTAAAAATGGTTTTATAATATTTTTTAAAACGTTTCTTTTTTTACGATTTTATTAAAAACATTCAATAAAAAGATTAAACGCTTTAAATATTTGATTTAAACATATTGAGAAGAATTTAGAATATTTTATAACAGATTTAAACCATTTATGAAACATTTATAAAAATTATTGCATGTTTGTAATGTTAGCTTTATAAGCTTAACTTTTATTAAATTTTATTTAAAAACGTTTTTAAAACCTAAATAAATGCTTTCAAATATTTTAAATGTGTTTTGAAATGTTTTTCTAACATTGTAAAAGCATTCTGAAAACATTTAAAAACCATTTTAAAGCATTTTAAAATGTTTTACAAGTTTTTAAAAAGGATTTAAATATGTTTTAAAACATTTTAAAAGTGCTTTGAAACATTTTAAAATAAATTTAAAACATTTTAAAAGTGTTTTGAAGCATTTTAAAAGTGTTTTGAAACATTTTAAAATAAATTTAAAACATTTTAAAAGCGTTTCAAAATATTTAAAAGTGTTCAAAAATATCTTAAGCGTTTGACAATATTTTGAAATATTTTGAAATTTATATAAATATTTTAAAACATTTTACAAATTTTTAAAAATATTTTAAAAGAGTTTTATGATGTCTTCAAAACATTTTAAAAGCACATTATAACATT
This sequence comes from Pinus albicaulis, assembly GCA_034641835.2. Lineage (NCBI taxonomy): Eukaryota > Viridiplantae > Streptophyta > Pinopsida > Pinales > Pinaceae > Pinus > Pinus albicaulis. The sequence goes on from JAXQQM020071623.1 coordinate 394,692, forward strand.
TTAAAAAGTGTTTTATAATGTTTCTAAAAACGTTGTTTTTACGATTTTATTAAATGTGTTTATTTTAAAACACTTTTAATATAAATTTAAAATATTTTAGAAGTGTTTTGAAACATTTAAAAATAAATTTAAAACATTTTTAAAGCGTTTCAAAATATTTTACAAGTGTTTTAAAATATCTTGAAAGCGTTTTTTACAATATTTTGAAATTTTTTGAATGATTTTGAAATATTTTGAAATGTTATAAAAATCATTTAAAACATTTTACAAATTTATAAAAATATTTTAAACGAGGTTTATAATGTCTTAAAAACATTTTAAATGTGTTTAAAAGCACGTTACAACATTTTAAAAAGTTTTTTTTCTTTTTTTTTTTTTTTTTTTCGCGCGCGCGCCTCTCGCATCTCTGTGTGCTTCCCGGCCCCCCGCCCGCTGTCTCCGAGCTTCCCGCGTGCCCTCCCGATCTGAGCGACTCCTGTGAGAGACCCCGCCCCTGCGCCCTGTCTTCTTTGGCGTTCGATCTGCAACAGCGAATGGAGATCCTGCTTTGACCCTCTCATCTTCGACCATGACGTTAGAAGGCGATTCCCTCCCGCCTTCTGACCTTGAGGCTTTCCGCTCCCTTGTTGCAGCTGCTAATAAGAGGCCGCCCTCGACCTCTCAGCTCAAGTTTGTAAAAAAACTGGACAAAATCCCCACGGTGTCGCTCCCGGTGGACGATGCCTGCAGAACAGCAATAAACCTGGCTGAGAGAGGCCTCATCGGCCAGTTCACTGGGCTATGGCCTTCCCCAAAAGCAGTAGATGATTGGGTCAAGCGAAACTGGTCGCCACTGGTCAAGGAAGGAGTAAAAAGCCATTTTGTAGGAAAGGGGTTCTTCGTCTTCGTGTTCGACAGTGTGGAAGACCGAAGCCTGATCTTCAGAAACGGGCCATATTTCATGGGCCCCCAAGGGTTATATCTGAATAAATGGTCTCCAGATTTCGACCCTGCACAAGATGTTCCCACAGCCGTTCCCGTTTGGGTGCGTCTCCCGCACCTCCCTCTTCACTGCTGGAGCCAGAGCTCACTGCAATCCATCGGCAATGCCCTAGGCAGGTATATTGATCAGGCCCCGAGGAAGGACCAGTTCTCCTGCGCTCATATCTGTGTGGAAGTCAATTTGGAGGTCGGACTCCCCGAAGCCATCAATCTCTCAGTGGCAGACTGGACGCACATTCAAGAACTCGATTACGAGCAACTGCCCTTTAAATGTCGACATTGCCATGAATACGGGCATTTTGTCAGATACTGTAAAAAAAAAAATGAGGAAATAGCAGAGAAAGAGAAAGGCAAACAGTGGAAGCAAGCAAAGAAATCAGCAAGCAATAGACAAAACAACAAAAGAAATGCAAAAGAGACAGGGACCAAAACATGACAGGAAGGCGCAAGTAACCAAAACAGCGAAAGCAGGGAAGCTAACAGCAGTGCAGGAGATAAAAATCCATTCAAATCTCTTGCTCCACTGACAGATCCTCCAGAAGCTGAGCAGGAAGAGCCACCACAGCTGAATATTGCAGACAATGAAGTGCCAGGTAACACTCCAAACCAGGTTCCTAGCAATACTCCTTCTCCTTCATATGCTGACATTATAAAACAAAAAAAGAAGAGTTTAGAAAACATGGGGTCATCTGATGAAGAAACCTTTGAAAGGCCATCTAAAAAAGTGGGAAGAAGAACAAACAAGGAAACCAGGGAAGAAGAATCAGAAAGGTAGAAAACCCTAGGCAGTCAATCCACCATTGAAATGACTCTCGGGAGAAATACAAGACCAAGGGCGCCCAAGGGAGGAGGCCCCACCCCTTCAAGCGGTAAATGATGCAGATGGTCTCTTGGAATTGTAGGGGCCTGGGAAATCCCAATAAGGCAGATGCTATCAAAGATCTCCTGAAGCTGGAATCCGTGGATATACTTATGCTCCAAGAGACCAAAATAGAAGGGGAAACCCACACTAGCTCAATGAAGTGGAAATATGATGCTGGAAAGGCTGTGAGTGCAAGAGGCTCGGCCGGTGGTATAGGTACCTTTTGGTAAAAAAACTCCTTCTCTTTAGAACGACACTCGGAGACCCAACACTAGATATATACAGAATTACGACACATCGCAAGCAATCTCTCTCTTGGTATGTTCAACATGTATGTTCCCGTCCGTTATGATGAAAAGAGACAGTGCTGGAGGTCACTCCTGGATTACATAGAGCACATCAACCCCTCAAACATTGTCATAGGAGGTGACTTGAATATAATCCTAGACCCCAAAGAAAAAAGAGGAGGGATTTACTCAAGGGATCCCTTCCTCAACATGGTGGAAAATCTGATTCTGCAGTGGGACTTAATAGACTACAAACCAGTAAAAGGAAAATACACCTGGACCAATAACAGGGCAGGGGAAAACCATATCTCTGCCAGGCTGGACAGATTTCTTATCAGCAGCTCGTTAATGTTGGACAACAGGATTGTTTTCACCAAGATCCTCCCAAAGCTCACGTCGGATCATAAGCCAATCCTCTTATACTTGAAAGAAGAAGAAGACCTTGGTCCTCTCCCTTTTCGCTTCAGTCCTCTTTGGGCCGGAAAAGAAGGCTTCTTTGACACAGTCCAAACTGCATGGGGGATAAAGGTTTCTGGATCCCCAAGTTTTGTTTGGGAACAAAAATTGAAAAAAACCAAAAAAGCTCTTAAGGATTGGATAAAGAACTCCATGAAAACCCCCACTAGATAGAGGAAGGAGGTTGTTCTTCTGCTGGAAGGTCTTCAATTCGAATTGGAGGAGAAAGATCCTTCTCTCACAGATTTAGCCAAGGAGAAAGCAGCCCAAAGGAATACATACAGCTCCTTTAGAAATGAAGAAGAGTACTGGCGCTTAAAATCTCGAAGTTTATGGCTTAAATCCGAGGACAGAAACACCACTTATTTCCATAGACAATGCAGGGCTCGCCTCTCTCGAAACCACATTGCAGAAATTACCTCCTCCAATGGCCAGGTGTATAAAGGTTATACTCAAATCAAAGAAGCAGCAGTAAATCATTTCCAAAATCTTCTTAGTGCAGAAAGTAATGAGAATGAGGAGGATGCATTTGAGTTTCTCTCCAACATTCCAAATCTAGTCAGCGAGGAAAATAATGAAACCCTGATAAGTCCAGCCACAGAAGAAGAGATTACCTCCATAGTCTGGTCCATGGAACCAGACAAAGCTCCAGGACCTGACGGGTTCTCAGTGCATTTCTATAGAATCTGTTGGGAGATAATCAAATTTGACCTCTTCAGAATGATAAGGGGATTCTTGAGGAAGGAAAAAGTTGGAGGCGGAATTAACTCCACCTTTCTCGCTTTAATCCCCAAGGAGACTAACCCTGGATCCTTTGACATATATAGGCCGATCTCTTTATGCAACTCATCTTACAAGATCGTGGCCAAGCTAATGGCTAATAGAATTAAACCCCTCCTTCATAAACTCATCTCTCTGGCTCAAGGGGGATTTGTGGCTGGCAGACAGATTCTAGACAACGTCATCCAAGTACAAGAAGCCCTGCATTCCAGCCATGCCCGGAAAGAACAAGGTATGATCATAAAACTGGACATGTGTAATGCTTTTGATAGAGTGAATCGTTCTTTTCTGTTCAGGGTTCTTGCTGCATTTGGTTTCAGTCAGGAATTTATTAACCTCATCAAAGCTTGCACTGAGAACATCTGGATCGCCCCAATGGTGAATGGAAGACCAGCAGACTTTTTCTTGGCCACCAGGGGATTGAGGCAGGGTTGCCCCCTCTCTCCCTTCCTATACATTCTGATGGTGGATTCACTGAGCAGGAAGCTGACACAGGAGAAACAAACAGGCTCAATTCCTGGGATCAGAATTGTGCAAGGCATCGCTCCAGTGAACCACGCATTCTTCGCAGACGATTCACTTCTGCTTGGGGGAGCTTCCTTAAGAATTGCTAACACCTTCAAGAACATTCTTCAAAAGTTCTGTAATATCTCTGGAGCGTTAATCAGTGAGAGAAAAAGCGCTATATATGGCTGGAACACAGATCAAAACACAATTGAAAGGATCGCCAGAGAATTGGGGTTCAATGGCTATGCTGTCTGGGATAAAATAAAGTATCTAGGCCTTCCATTAACTATGGGATCCAATCGAAATCATTTATGGGAAGAGGTGATCTTCAAGTTTAAGAAAAAGATAACTGCGTGGGGTGGAATCTGGCTCTCAACAGGCGGCAAACTCACCCTTATACGCACTGTTCTTTCAGCATTGCCAACGTTCCAAGCCTCTCTGTTGTTGGCACCAAGTCAAATAGCAGATCGAATCTCTTGTTTGATGCGAAATTTTTTGTGGAATGGTGGGCGCGGCAACAGCAATCGTTTCCATCTTGTTAACTGGAATACAGTGAAGCGTCCATTGAATGAAGGCAGACTTCAAATCCGAGACCCCCAACATTCCAACTTAGCCTTGGGGTGTAAGTTGTTGTGGCAGCTTCTAATCGAACCCTCCCACCCTGTCAGCCAGATCTTTGAACGCAAGTATCTCAATAATCAATCGATTGCCAAATTCAACCCAGTGACTACGCCCAGAGGAACGCAGGCATGGAAGCTCTGCAGCAAAGCAGTTGGTTTCTTCAGAATGCATCTTTATAAAATCCCAAGGAATGGGAAAAACACACTGCTGTGGAGAGATCAGATTATGGGCCATCCTCCTCTGTCAGCAAATACTGAAATCGCAGAATTAAGAGCTTGGTTAAGCTCAAGAGGAATTCGAATAATTGAGGATATAGCTGAATGGGATCACAAAGGCAATTGGCAGAGTTGGTCTCTGCCTGTTATCCCAGCGCACTTAAACAATCAGTTAAAAGTCCTTACAGCTGCAATCTCAGACTTTACACCAGTGCACAAGGACGAGGAAGACTCCTGGGGTTGGGGAAAGACCGGGGTATACACAGCCAGACAAGGATACCTGCAGCTGCAAGGTAAGAAGGATTCTTTGCATCCCGAAGCAGTGTGGAAACAGATTTGGGAAAATTTCAGCATTCCCAAGATTAATTTCTTTTCTTGGACTTTGTTTCACAACAAAATCCTTACTGGAGAAAATCTGAACAGAAGAAACATAGCCGGCCCCCATCGATGTGTTCTTTGCAAAAACGCACTGGAAACCACTGATCATTTGTTTATTGAGTGTGAGTTTGCTCAGAAGGCCTGGTCTATCTTCTTGACTGGCCTGAATGTGAGAACCCCTACACACTGTTCGACCAAAGACATGTTCTCGTCATGGAAAGCTCGACACCCCTTCAGCATTGCAGACAAATCTCTTTGGCACAAGGTATGGATTGCAGCCCCAAAATACATATGTTGGAAGTTGTGGTTGGCCCGGAATGAAATTGTCTTTAACCAAAAAGAAACCACTGCAGATATCATAGCAGATCAGGCCAAGAAACTCCTATTAGAAACTCTGAGACACTCAAATGTCAAAGACGACAGCTCCCTTCGAAATGAAGAAAGGATCTGGCTTGATGGCTTCTCCCCCAAGCCCACACCTTCAGCATTCACTCGCCCAAAACACAAAGAAAAATGGCAAATTAGAGACACGTTGGACAGTTTTCAGAAGTGGTGGAAATCACAAGGAAAATGCACCATCTTCTTTGACGGAGCCTCAAAAGGCAATCCAGGCAGGTCAGGAGCAGGAGGGGTTATTTATTTTTTGAATGGGAAAAAAGCGGCCCTCAGTTGGGGACTAGGGATAAAAACCAACAATCAGGCTGAAGTACTCAGTCTTTTAAAAGCTTGCCAGCTGGCTAGGAAAGAGAATCCAAGTGAAATTTTAGTGTTCGGAGACTCAGAGTTGCTGATAAAATCTCTAATAAACAAGAAAGGGCTCAAGGATCCAGTGTTAAATAAACAACTTGCAAGAGTGAACAGACTTCTGAAGGACTTCCCCTCAGCTCAAATCTTCCACATCCTCAGAGACTTAAACACAGAAGCAGACAGATTAGCAAACATAGGATGCACTCTTGAAATGAGCATGATCAGCTTAAATGCAGGAGAAGTGAACACGGCAAACATTCCCTAATAGGACAAGGAGTACATGTAAAAACAGTGAAATGCTTGATGCAGTGAACTGAAATGTTTGTATTGGCTTTGGCCAACCCATCTCTATCAATAAAATTAACCGTTCCAGTTAAAAAAAAAAAATGAAATAAATGTTTTTAAATATTTTAAAAGAATTTTAAAAGTGTTTTGAAATGTTTTTAAAACATTGTAAGAGCTTTCTTAAAAACATTTTAAAACCATTTTAAAACACTTTTAAAACATTTTAAAATGCTTTACGAGTTCTTCAAGAGGTTCTGAAAACGTTTTAAAACATTTTAAAAGTGTTTTGAAACATTTTGAAATAAATTTAAAACGTTTTAGAAGAGTTTTGAAACATTTTAAAATAAATTTTAAAAGCATTTCAAAATATTTTAGAAGCGTTTCAAAATATTTTAAAAGTGTTTCAAAATATTTTAAAAGTGTTTTAAAATATTTTGGAAGTGTTTTACGATATTTTGAAATGTTATAAAAATCCTTAAAAACATTTTACAAATTTTTTAAAATATTTTAAACGAGTTTTATAATGTCTTAAATACATTTAAATGTGTTTAAAAGCACGCTATAACAGTTAAAAAAGTTTTTTATAATGTTTTTAAAACAATTTTTTTTACGATTTCATTAAAAACATTTACTAAAAATGATTAAACACTTTAAATATTTGGTTCACTGCATTTAACAAAAATTGGAATATTTACAAATCGTAAGTTAATTATAAAATTATTCAGATGTTGAGTTATAAACAACTTGAGTAGCATTTACTGTGCTTTAGAAATGTTGTAAAAATGTTTAAATATTTTGAAGTTTTAAAATATTTAAAGAAACATGGTCTAAAAACATTACCAAATGATGATTAATTAAAGAGGTGACATGACTAACTTTTAAGTTTCAAATACATCAGAAACAATTTGATGTCAACTTTGGAAAATGTGTTGGCCCCAGGTGTATAGTGACGATGAGTTGGATATTTTGGATGATACTTAACAAAAAAAGTGATGAATCAGATATTAGGAAACAACTTTTCGGTTTAAAAATTCGAGAGCATATTTGGATACCCATTTTGGAGATGCAAGCGTGGCCCCACATGCACGAAGTGATGAATTGATTTAGGGACTCATTTCGAACGATCCATAAAAAAACGAATAGACGCAGATATTGGGGTTGAAATTTTCATTTTTGAAATTCAAGAGCATATTTGGATACCGCTTTTGGAGATGCAAGTGTGCCCCCGCATGAACAAAGTGACGAATTGATTTTGGGACTCATATCGGACGATCTTTGAAAACTGAACGAAAGCAGATATTGGGGGTTGAACTTTTCAGTTTTGAAATTCGAGAGCATATTTGGATACCCATTTTGGAGATGCAAGCATGGCCCCGCATGCACAAAGTGATGAATTTATTTCGGGACTGATTTCGGACTATCCGTGAAAAATGAACAGACGTGGATATCGGGGGCAGAACTTTTCGGTTTTGAAATCCGAGAGCATATTTGGATACACATTTTGGAGATGCAAGCGTTTCCCCACATGCACAAAGTGACAAATTGATTTAAGGACTCATTTCGGATGATCCGTGAAAAACGAACATACGTGGATATCGGGGGCTAAACTTTTCAGTTTTGAAATCCGAGAGCATATTTGGATAACCATTTTGGAGATGCAAGCGTGGCCTCACATGCACAAAGTGACGAATTTATTTAGGGACTCATTTTGGATGATCCGTAAAAAAGGAACGGACGCCGATGTTAGGGGCTAAAATTTTTGTTTTTTAAATCTGAGAGTATATTTGGATACCCATTTTGGAGATGCGAGTGTGCCCCCGCAGGAAAAGAATGAAGAATTGATTTCGGGATTCATTTTGGATGATCCTTGAAAAATGTACAAATCCGGATATTGGGGGTTGAAATTTTCGGTTTTTAAATTTGAGAGCATATCTGAATACCCATTTTGGAGATGAAAGCGTGGCCCCGCATGCACAAAGTGACAAATTTATTTCGGGACTGATTTCAGACGATCCGTGAAAAATGAACGGACGCGGATATCAGGGGTTGAACTTTTCGGTTTTGAAATCTGAGAGCATATTTGGATACCCATTTTGGAGATGCAAGTGTGGCCCCTGATGCATAAAGTGACAAATTGATTTCGTGACTCATTTCAGATGATCCATGAAAAACGATTAGACGCAGATAACGGGGGCTGAAATTTTCGATTTTGAAATATGAGAGCATATTTGGATACCCATTTTGGAGATGAAAGCGTGGCCTCGGATGCACAAAGTGACAAATTGAGTTTGGGCATCATTTTGGATGATCCGTGAAAAACGAACAAACGCAAATATCGAGGGCTAAAATTTTCGGTTTTGAAATCTGAGAGCATATTTGGATACCCATTTTGGAGATGCAAGCGTGGCCCTAGATGAACAAAGTGACGAATTGACTTCGGGACTCAATTCAGACGATCTGTGAAAAATGAAAAGACGTGGATATCGGGGGCTGAAATTTTCGGTTGTGAAATCTGAGAGCATATTTGGATACCCATTTTGGAGATGCAAGTGTGGCCCCGCATGCACATAGTGACAAATCGATTTCGCGACTCATTTCAGATGATCCGTGAAAAACGAATAGACGCAGATAACGGGGGCTGAAATTTTCGATTTTGAAATATGAGAGCATATTTGGATACCCATTTTGGAGATGAAAGCGTGGCCTTGGATGCACAAAGTGAAAAATTGAGTTTGGGCCTCATTTTGGACGATCCGTGAAAAACGAACGGACGCGAATATCGAGGGCTAAAATTTTCGGTTTTAAAATCCGAGAGCATATTTGGATACCTATTTTGGAGATGCAAGTGTGGCCCCGGATGCACAATGTGACGAATTGATTTCGAGATTCATTTCAGACGATTTGTGAAAAATAGCAAGACGTGGATACTCTGGGCCGAACTTTCTACAGAAATCGAGAGCATATTTGGATACCCATTTTGGAGATGCAAGTGGCTCCGCATGCACATAGTGACAATCGATTTCGATTTCACGACTCATTTCTGATGATCCGTGAAAAACGAATAGACAAGTATAACTACCGAAATTTTCGGTTTTGAAATATGAGAGCATATTTGGATACCCATTTTGGAGATGAAAGCGTGGCCTCGGATGCACAAAGTGACAAATTGAGTTTGGGCCTCATTTTGGACGATCCGTGAAAAACGAACAGACGCGAATATCGGGGGCTAAAATTTTCGGTTTTGAAATCTGAGAACATATTTGGATACCCATTTTGGAGATGCAAGCGTGGCCCCAGATGAAAAAAGTGACGAATTGACTTCGGGACTCAATTCAGACGATCCGCGAAAAATTAAAAGACGTGGATATCAGGGGCTGAACATTTCGGTTGTGAAATCTGAGAGCATATTTGGATACCCATTTTGGAGATGCAAGCGTGGCCCCGCATGCACAAAGTGACAAATCGATTTCAGAACTCATTTCGGATGGTTCGTGAAAAAACAACAGACGTGGAAGATGGGGCTAAACTTTTCGGTTTTGATATCCGAGAGCATATTTGGATACCCATTTTGGAGATGCAAGTGTGGCCCCAGATGCACAAAGTGAAGAATTAAGTTTGGACCTCATTTCGGATGATCCGTGAAAAACAAACGCACGCGAATATCGAGGTCTAAAATTTTCGGTTTTAAAATAAGAGAGCATATTTGGATACCTATTTTGGAGATGCAAGTGTGGCCCCGTATGCACAAAGTGACGAATTGATTTCGGGATTCATTTCAGACGATTTGTGAAAAATGAATGAACACAGATATTGGGGGTTGAACTTTTCGGTTTTGAAATCTGAGAGCATATTTGGATACACTTTTAAAACATTTTAAAATGCTTTACAAGTTTTTGAAAAGGATTTAAAAACGTTTTAAAACATTTTAAAGTGTTTTGAAACATTTTGAAATAAATTTAAAACATTTTAGAAGTGTTTTGAAACATTTTAAAATAAATCTTATGAGCATTTCAAAATATTTTAAAAGCGTTTCAGAATATCTTAAAAGTGTCTTGAAATATCTTGATAGTGTTTTACAGTATTTTGAAATGTTATAAAAATCCTTTAAAACATTTTACAACTTTTTAAAAATATTTTAAAAGAGTTTCATAATGTCTTAAAACATTTTTAACGTGTTTAAAATCATGTTATAGCATTTTAAAAAGTGTTTTATAATGTTTTTAAAAATATTATTTTTTACGATTTTATTAAAAAGATTTACTAAAAATGATTAAACGCTTTAAATATTTGATTTAAACATATTAATAAGAATTTGGAATATTTTATAATAGGTTTAAACCATTTTTAAAACATTTATAAAAATTATTGAATGTCAGCTTTATAAGCTTAACTTTATGAAATATTTTGAAATATTTTGAAATGTTATAAAAATCCTCTAAAATATTTTACAATTTTTTTTAAAATATTTTAAAAGAGTTTTGTGATGTGTTAGAAACATTTTAAATGTGTTTAAAAGCACATTATAACATTTCAAAAAGGGTTTTATAATATTTTTAAAAACGTTTCTTTTTTTACGATTTTATTAAAAACATTTAATAAAAAGATTAAACGCTTTAAATATTTGATTTAAACATATTGAGAAGAATTTAGAATATTTTATAACAGATTTAAACCATTTATGAAACATTTATAAAAATTATTTCATGTTTATAATGTTAGCTTTATAAGCTTAACTTTTATTAAATTTTATTTAAAAACGTTTTTAAAACCTAAATAAATGCTTTCAAATATTTTAAATGTGTTTTCAAATGTTTTTCTAACATTGTAAAAGCATTCTGAAAACATTTAAAAACCATTTTAAAACACTTTTAAAACATTTTTAAATGTTTTACAAGTTTTTAAAAAGGATTTAAATATGTTTTAAAACATTTTAAAAGTGTTTTGAAACATTTTAAAATAAATTTAAAATATTTTAAAAGTGTTTTGAAGCATTTTAAAAGTGTTTTGAAACATTTTAAAATAAATTTAAAACATTTTAAAAGCGTTTCAAAATATTTAAAAGTGTTCAAAAATATCTTAAGCGTTTGACAATATTTTGAAATTTACAAAAATATTTTAAAACATTTTACAAATTTTTAAAAATATTTTAAAAGAGTTTTATGATGTCTTCAAAACATTTTAAAAGCACATTATAACATTTTAAAAAGTGTTTTATAATGTTTCTAAAAACGTTTCTTTTACAATTTTATTAAATGTGTTTATTTTAAAACACTTTTAATATAAATTTAAAATATTTTAGAAGTGTTTTGAAACATTTAAAAATAAATTTAAAACATTTTAAAAGCATTTCAAAATATTTTACAAGTGTTTTAAAATATCTTGAAAGCATTTTTTACAATATTTTGAAATTTTTTGAATGATTTTGAAATATTTTGAAATGTTATAAAAATCCTTTAAAACATTTTGCAAATTTGTAAAAATATTTTAAACAAGTTTTATAATGTCTTAAAAATGTTTAAAATGTGTTTAAAAGCATGTTATAACATTTTAAAAAGTGTTTTATAATGTTTTTAAAAACGTTTTTTTTTGCGATTTTATTAAAAATGATTAAACGCTTTAAATATTTGATTTAACCATATTAATAAGAATTTAGAATATTTTATAAAAGCTTTAAACCATTTATAAAAAGTTTATAAAAATTATTAAATGTTTATAATCTCAACTTTATTAGTTTAACTTTTATTAAATGTTATTTATAAAGATTTTTTAAAATGAAATAAATGCTTTTAAATATTTTATAAAATCTTCGAACCATTTATAAAAATTATTGAATGTCAGATTTATAAGCTTAACTTGATAAGCGTTTTACAATATTTTGAAATATTTTAAAATATTTTGAAATGTTATAAAAATCCCTTAAAATATTTTACAAAGTTTTTAAAATATTTTAATGAGAAACATAATGTACGAAAACATGTTTAAGCGTAGATAGTTCGTTAAAAAGGACTAGACGCAGGCTAAACTTTTCGGTTTTGATATCCGAGAGCATATTTGGATATCCATTTTGGAGATACAAGCGTGGCCCCAGATGCACAAAGTGACGAATTGAGTTCGGACCTCATTTCGGATGATCTGTGAAAAACGAACGGATGCGAATATCGAGGGCTAAACTTTTCGGTTTAAAAATTTGAGAGCATATTTGGATACCCATTTTGGAGATGCAAGCGTGGCCCCACATGCACAAAGTGATGAATTGATTTAGGGACTCATTTCGAACGATCCATAAAAAACGAATAGACGCAGATATCGGGGTTGAAATTTTCATTTTTGAAACTCGAGAGCATATTTGGATACCGCTTTTGGAGATGCAAGTGTGCCCCCCCATGAACAAAGTGACGAATTGATTTTGGGACTCATTTCGGACGATCTTTGAAAACTGAACGAAAGAGGATATTGGCGGTTGAACTTTTCAGTTTTGAAATTCGAGAGCATATTTGGATACCCATTTTGGAGATGCAAGCGTGGCCCCGCATGCACAAAGTGATGAATTTATTTCGTGACCGATTTCGGACTATCCGTGAAAAATGAACAGACGTGGATATCGGGGGCAGAACTTTTCGGTTTTGAAATCCGAGAGCATATTTGGACACACATTTTGGAGATGCAAGCGTTTCCCCACATGCACAAAGTGACAAATTGATTTCAGGACTCATTTCGAATGATCCGTGAAAAACGAACATACGTGGATATCGGGGGCTAAAATTTTCAGTTTTGAAATCCGAGAGCATATTTGGATAACCATTTTGGAGATGCAAGCGTGGCCTCACATGCACAAAGTGACGAATTGATTCAGGGACTCATTTTGGATGATCCGTAAAAAACGAACGGACGCGGATGTCGGGGGCTAAAATTTTCGTTTTTGAAATCTGAGAGTATATTTGGATACCCATTTTGGAGATGCAAGTGTGCCCCCACAGGAAAAGAATGAGGAATTGATTTCGGGATTCATTTTGGATGATCCTTGAAAAATGTACAAATGCGGATATTGGGGGTTGAAATTTTCGGTTTTTAAATTCGAGAGCATATCTGGATACGCATTTTGGAGATGAAAGCGTGGCCTCGCATGCATAAAGTGACAAATTTATTTCGGGACTGATTTCAGAAGATCCGTGAAAAACGAACGGACGCGGATATCAGGGGTTGAACTTTTTGGTTTTGAAATCCGAGAGCATATTTGGATACCCATTTTGGAGATGCAAGTGTGGCCCCTCATGCAGAAAGTGACAAATTGATTTGGCGACTCATTTCGGATGATCCGTGAAAAACGAATAGACGCAGATAACGGGGGCTGAAATTTTCAATTTTGAAATATGAGAGCATATTTGGATACCCATTTTGGAGATGAAAGCGTGGCCTCGGATGAACAAAGTGACAAATTGAGTTTGGGCATCATTTTGGATGATCCGTGAAAAATGAACAAACGCGAATATCGGGGCTAAACTTTTCGGTTTTGAAATCTAAGAGCATATTTGGATACCCATTTTGGAGATGCAAGCGTGGCCCCAGATGAACAAAGTGACGAATTGACTTTGGGACTCAATTCAGAAGATCCGTGAAAAATGAAAAGACGTGGATATCGGGGGCTGAACTTTTCGGTTGTGAAATCTGAGAGCATATTTGGATACCCATTTTGGAGATGCAAGTGTGGCCCCGCATGCACATAGTGTCAAATCGATTTCGCGACTCATTTCGGATGATCCGTGAAAAACGAATAGACGCAGATAACAGGGGCTGAAATTTTCGATTTTGAAATATGACAGCATATTTGGATACCCATTTTGGAGATGAAAGCGTGGCCTCGGATGCACAAGTGACTAATTGAGTTTGGGCCTCATTTTGGACAATCCGTGAAAAATGAACGGACGCGAATATTGGGGGCTAAACTTTTCAGTTTTGAAATCTGAGAGCATATTTGGATACCGATTTTGGAGATGCAAGCGTGGCCCCAGATGAAAAAATTGACGAACTGACTTCGGGACTCAATTCAGATGATCCGTGAAATATTAAAAGACGTGGATATCGGGGGCTGAACTTTTCGGTTGTGAAATCTGAGAGCATATTTGGATACCCATTTTGGAGATGCAAGCGTGGCCCCGCATGCACAAAGTGACAAATTGATTTCGGGACTCATTTCGGATGGTTCATGAAAAAAGAACAGACGTGGAAGATGGGGCTAAACTTTTCGATTTTGATATCCGAGAGCATATTTGGATACCCATTTTGGAGATGCAAGTGTGGCCCCAGATGCACAAAGTGACGAATTGAGTTCGGACCTCTTTTCGGATGATCCATGAAAAACAAACGCACACGAATATCGAGGTCTAAACTTTTCGGTTTTAAAATCCGAGAGCATATTTGGATACCTATTTTGGAGATGCAAGTGTGGCCCCGGATGCACAAAGTGACGAATTGATTTCGGGATTCATTTCAAACGATTTGTGAAAAATGAATGAACACAGATATCGGGGGCTGAACTTTTCGGTTTTGAAATCTAGGAGCATATTTGGGTACACTTTTAAAATGTTTTAAAATGCTTTTCAAGTTTTTGAAAAGGATTTAAAAACGTTTTAAAACATTTTAAACCTTTTTTAAAATATTGTAAAAGCTTTCTAAAAACATTTTTAAACCATTTTAAAACACTTTTAAAACGTTTTAAAATGCTTTACAAGTTTTTTAAAAGGATTTAAAAATGTTTTAAAACATTTTAAAAGTGTTTTGAAACATTTTAAAATAAATTTAAAACATTTTAGAAGTGTTTTGAAGCATTTTAAAATAAATCTTAAAAGCATTTCAAAATATTTTAAAAGCGTTTCAGAATATCTTAAAAGTGTTTTGAAATATCTTGAAAGTATTTTACAATATTTTGAAATGTTATAAAAATCCTTTAAAACATTTTACAACTTTTTAAAAATATTTTAAAAGAGTTTCATAATGTCTTAAAAACATTTTTAACGTGTTTAAAATCATGTTACAACATTTTAAAAAGTGTTTTATAATGTTTTTAAAAATATTATTTTTTACGATTTTATTAAAAAGATTTACTAAAAATGATTAAACGCTTTAAATATTTGATTTAAACATATTAATAAGAATTTGGAATATTTTATAAAAGGTTTAAACCATTTTTAAAACATTTATAAAAATTATTGAATGTCAGCTTTATAAGCTTAACTTGATGAAATATTTTGAAATGTTATAAAAATCCTCTAAAATATTTTACAAATTTTTTAAGAATATTTTAAAAGAGTTTTATGATGTGTTAGAAACATTTTAAACGTGTTTAAAAGCACATTATAACATTTTAAAAAGGGTTTTATAATATTTTTAAAAACGTTTGTTTTTTTTACGATTTTATTAAAAACATTTAATAAAAGGATTAAACGCTTAAAATATTTGATTTAAACATATTGAGAAGAATTTAGAATATTTTATAACAGATTTAAACCATTTATGAAACATTTATAAAAATTATTGCATGTTTATAATGTTAGCTTTATAAGTTTAACTTTTATTAAATTTTATTTAAAAACGTTTTTAAAACCTAAATAAATGCTTTCAAATATTTTAAATGTGTTTTGAAATGTTTTTCTAACATTGTAAAAGCATTCTGAAAGCATTTAAAAACCATTTTAAAACACTTTTAAAACATTTTAAAATGTTTTACAAGTTTTTAAAAAGGATTTAAATATGTTTTAAAACATTTTAAAAGTGTTTTGAAACATTTTAAAATAAATTTAAAACATTTTAAAAGTGTTTTGAAGCATTTTAAAAGTGTTTTGATACATTTTAAAATAAATTTTAAACATTTTAAAAGCGTTTCAAAATATTTAAAAGTGTTCAAAAATATCTTAAGCGTTTGACAATATTTTGAAATATTTTGAAATTTATAAAAATATTTTAAAACATTTTACAAATTTTAGAAATATTTTATAAGAAGTTTTATGATGTCATGAAAACATTTTAAAAGCACATTTATAACATTTTAAAAAGTGTTTTATAATGTTTCTAAAGCTTTTTTTTACGATTTTATTAAATGTGTTTATTTTAAAAAACCTTTACTATAAATTTAAAATATTCTAGAAGTGTTTTGAAACATTTAAAAATAAATTTAAAACATTTTAAAAGCATTTCAAAATATTTTACAAGTGTTTTAAAATATCTTGAAAGTGTTTTTTACAATATTTTGAAATTTTTTGAATGATTTTGAAATATTTTGAAATGTTATAAAAATCATTTAAAGCATTTTACAAATTTATAAAAATATTTTAAACGAGTTTTATAATGTCTTAAAAACATTTTAAATGTGTTTAAAAGCACGTTATAACATTTTAAAAAGTGTTTTATAATGTTTTTAAAAACGTTTTTTTTACGATTTTATCAAAAATGATTAAACGCTTTAAATATTTGATTTAAGCATATTAATAAGAATTTAGAATATTTTATAAAAGCTTTAAACCATTTATAAGACCTTTATAAAAATTATTAAATGTTTATAATGTCAACTTTATTAGTTTAACTTTTATTAAATGTTATTTATAAACATTTTTAAAAATGAAATAAATGTTTTTAAATATTTTAAAAGAATTTTAAAAGTGTTTTGAAATGTTTTTAAAACATTGTAAAATCTTTCTAAAAACATTTTTAAACCATTTTAAAACACTTTTAAAACATTTTAAAATGCTTTACGAGTTCTTCAAGAGGTTTTGAAAATTTTTTAAAACATTTTAAAATAAATTTAAAACATTTTAGAAGTGTTTTGAAACATTTTAAAATAAATTTTAAAAGCGTTTCAAAATATTTTAGAAGCGTTTCAAAATATTTTAGAAGTGTTTCAAAATATTTTAAAAGTGTTTTAAAATATCTTGGAAGTGTTTTACAATATTTTGAAATGTTATAGTCGAGAGCCTGAAGATTATTCATTCCCGAAATCAAGAAGCTAAACTTTTTTTATTTTGTTGAGCGAGGTTCTGATGCGAAAGGTATAGGGTTTTGAGGATCGATCTCAGATCTAGAGCCAGAACACTGGCAGAAGCCTAGATCTCCTCCAAGATCTGCGGCAACAAGTTCTCAAACTGGCGCAAAAGGTTGGACGGCCGGGGTCCCCTGGAGCCCCCACTTTCAAGCAAGTCATTATAGACAAAGGCAAGAAGATGGGTGAGGGTTCGAAGATCCCGGGTTCCTCAGCAACTCGAAATCGTGCCGGCAATGATGAGCTGCTCTCAGGTGGCCTTACGGAAGAAACGGTGGAAGGTTCAGCCAGAAAAGGCGGAATCAGCTTCGAACAACCCTCGCAAGGGGTAGATCCGCTAAGAAAAGCAGCAGATCTGAACAATAATGCCCACCAAGGCGTTGATCTTGGTCGATCTGGAGATTCTGGAGGAAATGGCGCACAACCAAAATTTCAAGGGCGATGCAAACCAAAGGCTCTTGATAGCCTTAGGGTTAACATCACTGACCCAGATCTGCAAGAATACCGGGATCATATGTCGATCTATGCGGTGATCTGCAAATTCATGGGGTTTTGGCCTAGTGAAAAAGCTCTCTGTCAATGGATCAAGCAAGTCTGGAAACCACGAGGGGAAGTACAACTTCACCTAGGAGCCAAGGGTTTCTTCACTGTTTTTTTCACCAATCTGGACGATAAGGACTAGATCTTTGAAGGAGGCCCCTATTTTTATGCTTCTGCGGGCCTCTATATGCGGCCGTGGAAACCTAACTTCGCACCCGAGCAGGAGACCTTCACTCAAGTGCTAGTCTGGATCAGACTTTTCTCCCTGCCAATTGATTACTGGAGGCCAGCAGCGCTGGAGCAAATCGGCAACACTCTGAGCACTTTTGTCTGTGCTTCTGAAGCCACTCTTCAAAAAAGGTACACAACTTATGCTCGCATCTGTGTTGAAATGGATGTCTCTGGACCTTTGCACGAAGGACTTTGGTTAGATTATAGAGATGAAACCTACTTTCAAACTATTGACTATGAGCAGATACCATTTAGATGCCGGAAATGCCATGAGCATGGGCATTTAATTAGAGAATTCCCTCAAAACAAAACGGAGGAAAACCCCAAAGGGAAATACTCCTCGACCTCGGATGGATTCATTCGACCCACAGGTAGACACAAGGCCAACCGCAGAAATCCTCCTAAAACAGCAGATCCAAACACTGGCACAAAAAATCCCTTTGGAATACTGGGCGAGGAGTCTCAGAAGGATAAGGTAGAACAAACTCCAGCAGCAAAGCCAGTAACAGAGACAAATGATCAAACTAAAGAAGCCTTCGAATCGGCAGCTCTCAACACAGTAAACTCAGAAGACAAAGACCAGGAAGGGGATGAGGACATGGTCCTCAGTGAACAGGGCATGGAAGACCTAGAATTGGGCGAGATTTTGGAAAAAGAAGGGCTAGATCTTAATTCAATAGTGGAACAATGGAAACAGAAAGGGCTAGACAAAATACCAGAAGAGGAAATTAACAGGGTTAACCATCTGTTCTTAGCCAGACAGGATGCAGTATCAAAAGGAATGAAACGAAGTCATGGCGCTACCAAGGGCTTGGGCATCAAGTCACAAACACTACACCATACGCAAGCCAGCAGCCAGTATAAAAAGAAACGAGGAAGAAGATCAGACAAATATGCTCTCCTCGAATTGGGTCAAATGTTGATAAACTCGGGAAAGATGAAAGCCCTTGAGGCTTTCTCCTTCTCCTCCTAAACCTCGTTAACTATGAAAGTCATCTCATGGAATGCAAGAGGACTGGGAAGCATCAGGAAACAGAGGCTCCTGAAAAAGAAAATAACACAAGAAAAACCGGATATGGTTTTTCTCCAGGAAACCAAGTGCACAATTCAGAAACTAGGTGAGATAACTAAGCGTTTGGGCAGACATCTCGAGCATCTAGTTGTGGAAGGAACAAGCATGAGCGGAGGCTTAGCCATCCTCTGGAATCCGAATGTCTACCATCTCATTAACGCTGAGGCCTCAAAGCACTTCCTGGCCCTGCAAATGCAAATTATCAGGGAAAAAGGCTCCTTCTTATTAGCCAATATCTACAGCCCTCAGCGTCTAGAAGATAAAATTCTGCTGCTCCGTCAATTAACCAGCCTGCATCACAGGCACAGTACCTCTCAGGCCATTTATGGTGGGGACTTTAATATGATAACCTCTCTCGAGGAAAAGAAGGGGGGCACCAGGGCTCTCAGCAATGATGCCCGGGCCTTTAATGCCTTTATTCAAGAAATAAGTTTGGTAGACATTAGACCTCGCAATGGTTTGTTCACATGGACCAACAGACAAGGAGGAGACAGGCTTATAGCTTCCCGATTGGATCGTTTTCTAGTCTCTGAAAGCCTTCTCCTTGAAGGGAACATTATGAGTTCTGAAATCCTCCCTTCCGGGGGATCAGACCACTGGCCCATCTCTCTGCAAGTGTCGATTTCGGGCACCCCTAAGAACAGGCCTTTCCGCTTCGAAAGATTTTGGCTCACCCATAAATATTTTCTCAGCCATATCAAAACTTGGTGGAAGACACCTCTGCTTGTAGAGGGTACAAAAATGTTCAATTTACAAGCAAGGCTCAAGTTCATTAAGGCACAACTAAAAACTTGGAATCGAGAGGTCTTTGGAGATATCTTTGCAGACAAACGCCATCTGGAGCAGCAACTGGAAGAGATCCATAATAGGTGGATTCAGGGCGACACATCACAGGAGTCCATCGAGATGGAAAAGCAACTCATGAAGAAATGGAATGAACGATGTGAGCAGGAAGAAATATTATGGAAGCAAAAGTCGCGCAATCAATGGCTGAAGGAGGGAGAAAGGAACACTAAGTTTTTCCACAGGTCTGCTATTGACTATAGATGCAGCAATAGAATCACTAGATTACAAGGAGAGCATGGATCGGTTCTTAGCTCACACCAGGACATCGCCAATCAACTCCGCAGACATTTTCAGTTCATTGCCACTGAACCAGACTGCGATCGAAGGGAGGCCATTGCCAAGGTAACCTCAACCATACCCAAACTCATCTCCGATGAGCAAAATAGTGCCCTGGAACGACCGGTTTCTCTCCAGGAGGTGGAGGTGGCAGTCAGAGAAATGGCCAACGGGAAGGCGCCAGGGCCGGATGGCTTCACTGTGGATTTCTTCAAGGCGTCTTGGGACATTGTGAAAGAAGACATATGGGGATTGGTGGAAGACTCAAGAATATCTTCTTCCATCTTAAAGTCACTGAACTCCACTTTTATTGCTTTAATCCCCAAGGAAAGAGATGTCTGCACTCCGTCCAAATTCAGGCCCATTGCGCTCTGCAATGTGGTTTATAAGATCATTTCGAAAGTCATAGCTAATAGACTAAAACCTATTTTACCTCAAATCATCTCAGAGGAACAATCAGGTTACGTGGAGGGGCGACAGATCATGGATAACATTATGTTAGCCCACGAAATGATTCACACGCTACAGACACTAAGAAAGGCAGGCATGATAATTCAATTGGACCTCTCAAAGGCGTATGATAAAGTAAGTTGGGCCTATCTAGAGGCTGTCCTCAGGGCTTTTGGCTTCAGTACCAGATGGATAACTTGGATCTCAGCTCTAATCAAAACGCCTAACCATTCGATTTTAATTAATGGAGCCCCCACTCAACCTTTCTACCCAACCAGGGGTATAAGGCAGGGGGACCCTATCTCCCCTTTCCTTTTTGTTATTCTTATGGAAGGTTTCACCCGTCTCATTAAATCAGCTCAGGAGAACAATCTGATAAAGGGCTTGCAGCCATTAACCAATTTTCTGGCCACCACGCACCAGCAGTTCGTGGATGACATGATGCTACATGGCACGCCCACTGTAAAAGAAGCAAAAGGCTTTAATAAAATTCTCACCTTGTTCAATCAGGCATCTGGAATGGATTTCAACTTTGACAAATCCTCGGTCTTCTTTTTTAATACCCATCTGGCGGTTCAAAGACATTTAACTGAGGTCCTCGGTTTCAAGCAAAGCACTCTTCCTTCCAAATATTTAGGGGTTCCCCTCACAGACAAGCCATGGCATAAGTCTCATTGGGAGAAGCTAATTACCAAGCTTGCTGACAAATGCAACCACTGGACCAACCGGGTCCTCAATCTGGCAGGTTGTATGATAATGACCAAAGCAGTTCTCCAAGCTATTCCTCACTACATGCTATCGATTCTCCCGGCCCCGCAAGGGATCCTTCAGAAAAT
Source organism: Pinus albicaulis (assembly GCA_034641835.2). Taxonomy (NCBI): domain Eukaryota; kingdom Viridiplantae; phylum Streptophyta; class Pinopsida; order Pinales; family Pinaceae; genus Pinus; species Pinus albicaulis. The sequence goes on from JAXQQM020071623.1 coordinate 416,091, forward strand.
CAGAACCATCCAGCGAAACTTCCTCTGGTCGGGCAACTCTGGAAAGCAAAAATGGGCACTTGCGGCTTGGGACAAACTATGTAGGCCCAAGATCTTCGGAGTGGCGCCAAGCTATGGTGGAGATGGTTAACAGAGCCGCATACTCCGTGGGTAAAATTGTGGAAAGCTAGGTATGCAGTTCATTGGCAACAAGAAGAGCTAGTCCGAATAACCGACATCCCGATGGGCTCCCCCATATGGAACTTGGCTCAAGCCAGTCGACATACAATTTAGGATCACTGCTTTTGGGAGATAAGAAATGGGCAGTGTGCTCTCTTCTGGGAATATGCTTGGCAACAGCTCCCGAAACTAGAAGGCTCTAATCTTCATCCTTTGCAGCGATGGTATCAGGAAAAAGGGAAAATAAAAGTCCATCATTACTAGGCTCAGAGCAGTGAACCTTAGCAATGGAGGAGCTGGAATCCAACTCCTCCTCCCTCTGATGAACTACTGCAAAATCTAGCCGACACACTCAATGCCACCCTCAGGCAAAGAGTTATCAGGGAAATGCACGGTCCGGACATACTCTGCTGGGGCAAGCTCTCTGGAGGCTCTTTCAACCTAAAAGAAGCCAGGCACTACTTGGACAACAGAGAGGAGCGGGACAAGGTGGATTGGTATGAAAATGTCTGGGCCGGAAGTCTGTGGCCCAAAATTAAAATGTTCTTATGGCTCATACAAAACAGGAAAGTCCTAACATGGGAAAATCTCACCAAAAGAGGGTTTGCAGGGCCCTCCCGTTGCCCATTATGCGAGCAACAGGAGGAAACCACCAATCAGCTCTTCAATAGATGTGACTAGACAAACAAGCTTTGGGAATGGCTTCAAGAAATCTTCCGACAGTCAGACAGACAACACAATTCAATCCAAGACACCATAACCAACTGGCGTGCACAATACTCTAACAGCGCTATGGTAAATACACTTTGGACGAACAGTCCAGGATTCCTCATATGGAATGTATGGAAAGAAAGAAATAATCACATTTTCCAAAAGCGTAGCATTCGGAAACTCGATGAATTAAAACTGGTCATCATGCAGGGGCTCACAGAAACAACCCATACCTGGTGTAAAGAGGAAAAGGCTGAAACGATTTCTCCCAAAGACAGAAGAATTCTAGGCATCTTCGGGCTCATCGATTCAGCGGAACAGCTCCTGAAGAAAACTGCGCTCCGACCGGCTCCTCCTCCTGTTATTTGGTAGTGTCCACCCCATGGCTTCTGCAAGTTGAACTTCGACGGCGCAGCAAAGGGAAACCCAGGCCCAACTGGGGCAGGTGGTGATCTACGTGATGACATGGGCAACATCATTCACATCCTAAGAAAAAATATGGGCGAAACCACAAACAACGACGTTGAATTCACAGCTTTAGAACAGGGTCTGCGACTCTTAGTTCGGCTTGGAAAAGGGAAGGTTATCGTGGAAGGCGACTCTTAGTTGGCCATAACCACAATTAAGAAAATCCAGCACGGAACACATCCAAGCAAGGCAATCAAGCACTGGAGGTTAGCTGCAGTCACAGAGATGATTGCACAGCATTTGACATCCCTCAGCGGGATAATACTGCAGTCTGTGCGAAGGCAAGCTAACTCGCTTGCGGACCACCTTGCAAACTACGCTGTTGACAACCCGACTATTGCCTGGGACACGTGTTGGCATGATCTCACGAATGAACAACTTCGGGATCAATGCAACACCATCTCAAGGCAAGACTTGAATGCGGGTGATTCTGTAGGACGGACGGTGGGTCATTCGTCATCAGAAAATCAGGCATAATGGTATGGTGATTGCGCACGTTAGGCGGCACACGCAGGATCGGTTAACAAGATACCATTGGGATCAGCCTCCCTTAATGAGAAGGAATTATGGTAAAGGAAAGAGCTCTACCAAGCGCATTAAGCGCAGGATGCCAGCGTGTGAAGGATTGGATAGCAGGACGGAAATCCTCGGTCACTCACCCAGCTTTGGCGGCAGTACAATTCGGCAACTTGCCTTGCATTATGGCCTTAAATGGCTTCTCCGCAGCACGCTTCCACCCGACTCCAACCTCTTTATTAGTTCCTCCCTTCGACCTTTTTTTCTCATTCTAGCTTTGGATAATCGACCTATATGCCCTTCATCTGATCTAGGTTTCAGCTTACGAAGAGTGATCGTTGCAAGCATTGCAAGCACTGACCCAAGCGCCATGGCGGAGCTGAATCTACGAAGCATTAAAGCCTCACAGGCCCTCAAAAGGGCCAAGGACTGTTATGAGGCTTCAGTTTCTAAACGCAGCAAGCAGACAATCGAGGTTTTAGAGGAAGAAGTGGAACTGGCTTGAACACAGACGGATGACACTAACATCAGCAAGGAAGTTGACTGGCTCATGGATCCTGGGACTCCCTCCACACGCCAAACCCAATTTCTTCAGACCCAAGTCGTAGCATGGCAAGTGAAAACGATGCTGGCTAAAGCCATCGCCATGCAGGGGGCAGCAGTGAAGGAGACGTTTGCGGCTACTTCCATGGCGTCAGCTCGAAACACAGCCCGCCTCGACAAACTGGAAGTTTCATTCAACTCACTGACCGAGGAACTACGCCAGCATGGCAAGGCCGTGGAATAGTTCGTCCGTCGCTTCGAAATCTACCTCCGTCACATACTCCATGTGTCCATCGAGCTTCCTTCGGACGACTCGCAAGCCACCGTGATCAGACGGTTCAAGCCATGGGCTCCTGCCACCGGCGGTGAGGGCGCTACTCCAATTGAAGGGGGACACTCCGGTGCTTCCACTCCCACTATCTAAGAGCTCAGCAATTTCTGTGTTTTTCTGTCAACTGGTCAATTTCTTTATCTTTTCTTATGTCTGTCTACAGTTAACTTTCGGCTTGTAAAAGGCCACTGTGGCCTTCAACATTGTTTTGGTCTAGTTTTGCGGTCATAGGGCAACCCTGCGTGGTAGCCTTGAAGTTTTGTTTAAAGGACTAAGATGGTCACAAATCTAGCAATTGTTCAGCTCTGTTAAACTCAGTCCTTTGTAAGCTCGAAACGAAGCAGGCCTCTCCATTGTCAAAGCCATAAGTCTTCGAGCCTCCAAGCTGTAATCTCTGTTAATATTATAATATAATGATCCGTACATACTTACAAAAAAAAAAATATTTTGAAATGTTATAAAAATCCTTAAAAAGATTTTACAAATTTTTTAAAATATTTTGAACCAGTTTTATAATATGTTAAATACATTTAAATGTGTTTAAAAGCACGCTATAACAGTTTAAAAAGTTTTTTATAATGTTTTTAAAACAATTTTTTTTACGATTTCATTAAAAACATTTACTAAAAATGATTAAACACTTTAAATATTTGATTTAAACATATTAATAAAAATTTAGAATATTTTATAAAATCTTCGAACCATTTATAAAAATTATTGAATGTCATATTTATAAGCTTAACTTGATAAGCGTTTTACAATATTTTGAAATATTTTAAAATATTTTGAAAGGTTATAAAAATCCTTTAAAATATTTTACAAAGTTTTTAAAATATTTTAAAAGAGCTTTATAATGTCTGAAAAAACATTTTAAACGTAGATAGTTCGTTAAAAAGGAATAGACGCAGGCTAAACTTTTCGGTTTTGATATCCGAGAGCATATTTGGATATCCATTTTGGAGATGCAAGCGTGGCCCCAGATGCACAAAGTGACGAATTGAGTTCGGACCTCATTTCGGATGATCTGTGAAAAACGAACGGATGCGAATATCGAGGGGCTAAACTTTTCGGTTTAAAAATTCGAGAGCATATTTGGATACCCATTTTGGAGATGCAAGCGTGGCCCCACATGCACAAAGTGATGAATTGATTTAGGGACTCATCTCGAACGATCCATAAAAAACGAACAAACGCAGATATCGTGGTTGAAATTTTCATTTTTGAAATTCGAGAGCATATTTGGATACCGCTTTTGGAGATGCAAGTGTGCCCCCGCATGAACAAAGTGACGAATTGATTTTGGGACTCATTTCGGACGATCTTTGAAAACCGAACGAAAGCGGATATTGGGGGTTGAACTTTTCAGTTTTGAAATTCGAGAGCATATTTGGATACCCATTTTGGAGATGCAAGCGTGGCCCCGCATGCACAAAGTGATGAATTAATTTCGGGACTGATTTCGGACTATCCGTGAAAAATGAACAGACGTGGATATCGGGGGCAGAAATTTTCGGTTTTGAAATCCGAGAGCATATTTGGATACACATTTTAGAGATGCAAGCGTTTCCCCACATGCACAAAGTGACAAATTTATTTCAGGACTCATTTCGGATGATCCGTGAAAAACGAACATATGTGGATATCGGGGGCTAAACTTTTCAGTTTTGAAATCCGAGAGCATATTTGGATAACCATTTTGGAGATGCAAGCGTGGCCTCACATGCACAAAGTGACGAATTGATTTAGGGACTCATTTTGGATGATCCGTAAAAAACGAATGGACGCAGATGTCGGGGGCTAAAATTTTCGTTTTTGAAATCTAAGAGTATATTTGGATACCCATTTTGGAGATGCAAGTGTGCCCCCGCAGGAAAAGAATGACGAATTGATTTCGGGATTCATTTTGGATGATCCTTGAAAAATGTACAAATGCGGATATTGGGGGTTGAAATTTTCTGTTTTTAAATTCGAGAGCATATCTGGATACCCATTTTGGAGATGAAAGCGTGGCCCCGCATGCACAAAGTGACAAATTTATTTCGGGACTGATTTCAGACGATCCGTGAAAAACGAATGGATGCAGATATCAGGGGTTGAACTTTTTGGTTTTGAAATCCGAGAGCATATTTGGATTCCCATTTTGAAGATGCAAGTGTGGCCCCGCATGCACAAAGTGACAAATCGATTTCGCGACTCATTTCGGATGATCCGTGAAAAACGAATAGACGCAGATAACGGGGGCTGAAATTTTTTATTTTGAAATATGAGAGCATATTTGGATACCCATTTTGGAGATGAAAGCGTGGCCTCTGATGCACAAAGTGACAAATTGATTTTGGGCATCATTTTGGATGATCCGTGAAAAACGAACAAACGCGAATATCGGGGGCTAAACTTTTCGATTTTGAAATCTGAGAGCATATTTGGATACCCATTTTGGAGATGCAAGCGTGGCCCCAGATGAACAAAGTGATGAATTGACTTCGGGACTCAATTCAGACGATCCGTGAAAAATGAAAAGACGTGGATATCGGGGGCTGAACTTTTCGGTTGTGAAATCTGAGAGCATATTTGGATACCCATTTTGGAGATGCAAGTGTGGCCCCGCATGCACATAGTGACAAATCGATTTCACGACTCATTTCGGATGATCCGCGAAAAACGAATAGACGCAGATAACGGGGGCTGAAATTTTCGATTTTGAAATATGAGAGCATATTTGGATACCCATTTTGGAGATGAAAGCGTGGCCTCGGATGCACAAAATGACAAATTGAGTTTGGGCCTCATTTTGGACGATCCGTGAAAAACGAACGGACGCGAATATCGGGGGCTAAACTTTTCGGTTTTGAAATCTGGTTATTATTTGATACCCATTTTGAGATGCAAGCGTGGCCCCGTATGAATAGTGACGAATTCACTTTGGGACTCAATCTCGTACGATCCGAAAATTAAAAGACGTGATATCTAAACAATTTTCGGTTTTGAAATCTGAGAGCATATTTGGATACCCATTTTGGAGATGCAAGCGTGGCCCCGCATGCACAAAGTGACAAATTGATTTCGGGACTCCTTTCGGATGGTTCCTGAAAAAAGAACAGACGTGGAAGATGGGGTAAACTTTTCGGTTTTGATATCCGAGAGAATATTTGGATACCCATTTTGGAGATGCAAGTGCGGCCCCAGATGCACAAAGTGACGAATTGAGTTCGGACCTCATTTCAGATGATCCGTGAAAAACAAACGCACGCGAATATCGAGGTCTAAAATTTTCGGTTTTAAAATCCGAGAGCATATTTGGATACCTATTTTGGAGATGCAAGTGTGGCCCCGGATGCACAAAGTGACGAATTGATTTCGGGATTCATTTAAGACGATTTGTGAAAAATGAATGAACACAGATATCGAGGGCTGAACTTTTCGGTTTTGAAATCTGAGAGCATATTTGGATACCCATTTTGGAGTTGAGAGCGTGGCCTCGGATGCACAAAGTGACAAATTGAGTTTGGGCCTCATTTTGGACGATCTGTGAAAAATGAACGAACGCGAATAGACGCAGATAACGGGGGCTGAAATTTTCGATTTTGAAATATGAGAGCATATTTGGATACCCATTTTGGAGTTGAGAGCGTGGCCTCGGATGCACAAAGTGACAAATTGAGTTTGGGCCTCTTTTTGGACGATCTGTGAAAAATGAACGAACGCGAATATCGGGGGCTAAACTTTTCGGTTTTGAAATCTGAGAGCATATTTGGATACCCATTTTGGAGATGCAAGCGTGGCCCCAGATGAACAAAGTGACGAATTGACTTCGGGACTCAATTCGTAATGCATCCCAGGAAAATTAAAAGACGTGGATATCGGGGGCTAAACTTTTCGGTTTTGAAATCTGAGAGCATATTTGGATACCCATTTTGGAGATGCAAGCGTGGCCCCGCATGTACAAAGTGACAAATTGATTTCGGGACTCATTTCGGATGGTTCGTGAAAAAAGAACAAACGTGGAAGATGGGGCTAAACTTTTCGATTTTGATATCCGAGAGCATATTTGGATACCCATTTTGGAGATGCAAGTGCGGCCCCAGATGCACAAAGTGACGAATTGAGTTCGGACCTCATTTCTGATGATCCGTGAAAAACAAACGACGCGACACGAGGTGCAGGGGCTTCAGGTTTTAAAATCCGAGAGCATATTTGGATACCTATTTTGGAGATGCAGTGTGGCCCCGCACGGATGCACAAAGTGACGAATTGATTTCGGGATTCATTTAAGACGATTTGTGAAAAATGAATGAACACAGATATCGAGGGCTGAACTTTTCGGTTTTGAAATCTGAGAGCATATTTGGATACACTTTTAAAACGTTTTAAAATGCTTTACAATTTTTTGAAAAGGATTTAAAAACGTTTTAAAACATTTTAAGCCTTTTTTAAAATATTGTAAAAGCTTTCTAAAAACATTTTAAAACCGTTTTAAAACACTTTTAAAATGTTTTAAAATTCTTTACAAGTTTTTTAAAACCATTTAAAAACGTTTTAAAAAATTTTAAAAGTGCTTTGAAACATTTTAAAATAAATTTAAAACATTTTAGAAGTGTTTTGAAACATTTTAAAATAAATCTTAAAAGCATTTCAAAATATTTTAAAAGCGTTTCAGAATATCTTAAAAGTGTCTTGAAATATCTTGATAGTGTTTTACAATATTTTGAAATGTTATAAAAATCCTTTAAAACATTTTATAACTTTTTAAAAATATTTTAAAAGAGTTTCATAATGTCTTAAAAACATTTTTAACGTGTTTAAAATCATGTTATAGCATTTTAAAAAGTGTTTTATAATGTTTTTAAAAATATTGTTTTTTACGATTTTATTAGAAAGATTTACTAAAAATGATTAAACGCTTTAAATATTTGATTTAAACATATTAATAAGAATTGGAATATTTTATAAAAGGTTTAAACCATTTTTAAAACATTTATAAAAATTATTGAATGTCAGCTTTATAAGCTTAACTTTATGAAATATTTTGAAATGTTATAAAAATCCTGTAAAATATTTTACAAATTTTTTAAAAATATTTTAAAAGAGTTTTATGATGTGTTAGAAACATTTTAAACGTGTTTAAAAGCACATTATAACATTTTAAAAAGGGTTTTATAATATTTTTAAAAACGTTTCTTTTTTATGATTTTATTAAAAACATTTAATAAAAAGATTAAACGCTTTAAATATTTGATTTAGACATATTGAGAAGAATTTAGAATATTTTATAACAGATTTAAACCATTTATGAAACATTTATAAAAATTATTGCATGTTTATAATGTTAGCTTTATAAGCTTAACTTTTTTTTTTTTTTTTAACTGAAACGGTTGTATCTTTATTTATTTTGGGAGGAATTTGGACTTACGCCACTGCTGCCATCATTACATTGCATCCTACTCTGTTCCATGTTACATACAGGAAAATCCTCATGGATTGCAAAGATGAGTGGAGCTATCCCCGTTTATGAGTATATGGCCTTTTTCAAGAGTGCAGCCCTTGTTTGCCAAGAGATCAGCTTCACTGTTCAGATTTCTGAGAATGTGGAAACATTTGAAGGATTCAAAGTCAAGGAGTACAACCTTTAATCTGCTCAGGGTTTTGTTGAGGCTTGCATTGGTGAATAAGTTCTCCGAATTTAACTTATTAATTAAGATCTCAGAGTCTCCGAAGATTTGAATTTCTTTATCTCCTCTATCTCTAGCTATTTGGCAGGCTTTGAGGAGGCTTAAAATCTCAGCTTGATTATTTGATTTCAGCCCAATACCCCAGGAGAAGCTGTCCCTTCTGGCGCCATCAGGAGCGAAGATGACCCCACCTGCACCAGCGACCCCGGGGTTGCCTTTTGAGGCACCATCAAAGAAGATCGTAGCAATGTTTTGTTTTTTCCACCACTCTTGAAAGTTCTCTTCAGGTTCCCTTATTCTCCAAACAAGACTCACCGAATGAGGAACTGAAGGCAGCCTCCGGGAATAAGGGGTGAGAGGCCTCAGCCATCTTTCTTCTTCAGGGCGAAGCAAGGGATCTGCAGAGAAGTACTGCTGTTGGGAAGCTTCTAGGAGGAGTGATTTCGCTTTGACAGCTACAGCAAAAGGAGTGTGTTCCTTTTCATTGAAAATCAGATCATTCTGGGCCAACCAAGTTTGCCAGCAAGTGAATTTAGGTATGGCATTCCGGGCTTTCCTCCAAAAGGATTTGCTGGGGATTTCATGTGTGTAGCTTTGGTTCTAGGAGTCGAAAAGATCAGCTACGGAATTGTGCTCAGGAACAGTGATATGAAACTCCTGTAGAATGAGGCTCCAGACCTCTTTGGCAAACTTGCAGTCCAAGAAGAGGTGTTTGGCAGTTTCTGCACTGGTTCTGCAAAGCGCGCATCTGTGTGGGCCATATATGCCTCTTTTCATCAGATTGTCTCCGGTTAACAATTTGTTGTGTGCCAGCGTCCAAAAGAAGAAGTTGACTTTTGGTAACGCTAGAGGCTCCCAGACTTTCTTCCAGAAGTCCGGATTTCTGATGCTATTCTTGTTGGGTTGAAGAGCTTTGAACGCTGCAGCTGCTGTGTAGGTGCCGAATAGCCCCCACCACCACTTTTCCTTCGCCCTTCTGCTCACTGGGGCTGCGTCCTCCAGCCTCTCTTCGAGCACTCTTTTTTGGTGGAACAAGCGAGGAGGGATGCCATGGAAATCCCAGCCTTTCCATGCTCCACGACTGTCCCAAATGGAGAGATCGAACACGCTGTTGATACCAGCACGCTCCAGCCAATTTCTTATGTCTGCGATCTCTTCGTCTTCAGAGAGAGGGGCTCTGTTCATTATTCGATCGAGCCACAGCTTTGTGTGTTTTCCATTACCTGGTATTTTGTAAACTCCTTCTTTAAAGAATCTCAGACTTTTGCTGCATAATTTCCATACCTGGGAGACGTTGGTTGATTGAGGCGCCTGGAGATTTCGAAGTGGAATATCGTGAGCATACTTTGCTTTCAGAGTTTCACACACAGGATGCGTAGGATTGTTATGAAGATTCCAGAGGATTTTTCCTCCCATCACTAGATTAACCGTGACAGGGTCCCGGATTTGCAGTCCTCCCTCTGCAAAGGGGCGTTTGACCTGCTCCCATTTCACCAGGTGCGTTTTATGGGCATTGCCCTTCCCACCTTGCCAAAGGAAGTCTCGAATCAGCTTGGAGATATGCTCTGTCACCTGTTTTGGTGCGAGGAGGAAGGCAGCTTGGTAGATTGGAAGTGCTGAGAGCACAGATTTGATCAAGATGACCTTTCCTCCGTAGGTGAGCCAATATCCTCCCCAGTTAGTGATCTCTAACTTGATTTTACTGATGATTTCGGACCACAGCCCTCTCTTGTTACAACCATTTATAATAGGGAGTCCGAGATATTTTATCTTCTCCCAATTGGCTTGACTATTGAAACCAAGGAGGGCAGAGATATTAGAGAGCTCCTGTTGCTCGATGTTCCAGCCATATACTTCACTTTTCCTTTCGTTTATGGAGGCTCTCGTGACCCTGCAATATGACTTTAAAACATTGTCAAAGGCTTTGGCAATTCTGGAGGAGGCGCCTCCAAGCAGGAGTGAGTCATCTGCGAATAGAGCATGGTTCTGGGCAGGAGAGCGAATGGAAGGTTTAAGACCAGGGAGAGAGCCAGCAGCTTGTTCAGCAGTGAGTTTTCTGCTTAGGGTGTCAGCCAACAGAATGTATAGGAAGGGAGAAAGAGGGAAACCCTGCCTGAGACCTCTCTGGGCTTGGAAAATGGTGGAGGGGTGGCCATTGACTAGGGGGGCAATCCAAGGGTTATCAGTGCAGGCTTTGATGAGGGAAACAAAGAGAGGGGAGAAACCAAAAGCGAGGAGGACTTTGTGCAGGAAGGCCCGATTGACTCGATCAAAGGCATTGGCCATGTCTAGTTTGATCAGCATCCCTTTTTCTTTTCGATTCTGGCTTGAATGAATGATCTCCTGGACTTGGATCACATTGTCCAGAATGTGTCTGCCCTCCACGAAACCTCCTTGGTTACTGGAGATGAGTTTGTTGAGGAGGGGCTTGATCCTGTTTGCTAGTAGCTTTGCCAAGATTTTGTAGGAGGCGTTGCACAACGATATGGGCCTGAATCTAGCAAAGGTTTCAGGGTTAGTTTCTTTAGGTATGAGGGCCAGGTATGTGGAGTTGGTGCCTCCCCCTACCTTGGCTTTATTTCTGAAACCTTTAATCATCTTTAAGAGATCAGTCTTAATGATGTCCCAGCACATCTTGTAGAAGTGGATGGTAAAACCATCAGGTCCAGGGGCCTTGTCTGAGTCCATAGACCAGATCACTTTTATGACTTCTTCTTCCGTGAAGGGTCTGTTGAGGGCAGAGTTATCTTCCGGACTGACCAGTAGAGGAATGTTGGAGAGGAAGTCAACATTGTCCTCCTCATTTGCTTGGTTTCCTGCAGTAAAAAGCTGTTTGTAGTGGTCTACCGCTGCCTCTTTAATCTGGCTGAATCCTTTGCAGATCTGCCCATCTGCAGTTGTGATTTTTGCAAAGTCTTGCTCGGTATTGGCGATGGAAGAAGGTAGTATTCCTATCTCCTGCCTTCAGCCACAAACTTCTGGATTTGATCCTCCAGTACTCCTCCTCTCGCCGGAAGGATTGGAATGAAGAACATTGGGTTTTTACTTCTTTATCCAGCAAGGTTGGGGTGATGTCTCTGTTTTCCATGTCCATTTGCAGCTCCTCTAGGGTCTGCACAATTTCTTTTCGTTGACTAGTTGGATTTGGGACTGGGTTTCTGATCCACTCCTTCAGGGCCTGCTTTGTAGCTTTGAGCTTTTGCTCCCATACGAAGCTAGGAGACCCTGAAAAGGATTTGTTCCAAGCTGATTTCACTGTGTCAAAAAAGTCTTCTCTTTCGGTCCAGAGAGGGCTGAAACGAAATGGGATAGGACCCAAGTCTTCTTCATCTTCAAGAGAGAGCTGGACAGGCTTGTGATCTGAGGTCAGTTTGGGGAGAATTTTGGTGGTGATGATCTTGTTGGTTTTCATTAGAGCACCCTGGACCAGAAATCGATCTAACCGGGCAGAGATGTGTTCCCCTCCCACTCTGTTGTTGGACCAAGTGAAGAGTCCTTTTGCCGGGATGAAATCGACAAGGTCCCAATCCTGAATGATGCCCTCAACTAAAGGGAGGAAAGGATCTCTACTAATATTGCCTCCTCTTTTTTCCTTGTGTTTCAGAACAATATTTAAGTCCCCAGCCAGAATGATGTTTTTGGGGGAGTGCTGCTCAAGGAAGGCTATTAGAGAAGTCCAGCATTCTCTTTTTTCTGAATATATTACAGGAACATAAAGATTGAAGAGGGAGAAGTTTAACTTACTTGGGATGTGCAATAATTCCGTATAGATCCAGTGTTGTGTTTCATGAGTGTTTTTTAGCTGGAAGAGATCTTCTAACCAGAGAGTTGCAAGTCCTCTAGCAGAGCCTCTTGAGCTAACAGCTTTTCCTGCATTTTTTCTCCATTTCTTCTTGCTGATGTCTAGGAGGGCGCTGCCCTCTATCTTTGTCTCTTGGAGCATGAGGATATCTGAGGGTTCCATTTTGAGCAGGTCTTTGATCACTTCAGCTTTCGTGGGATTGCCCAGACCTCTGCAGTTCCAAGAGACGAGACGCATTATTTACCAGGGAGGTGGAGAGAGCCTCCCTTGGGAGGCCTGGTCCTGGTATTTCTCCCAATAGACATCTCGATAGTGGGCTGGCTTCCTTGGGTTTTGAGCCTTTCAGCCTCCTCTTCCCTTTCTTCTCTGCGCGATTTCCTGCCAACTTTTTTTGAGGGTTGTTCGAAGGTTTCATCCTCTGAGGATTCAGAACTGTCTATAGGTTTTTTCCTTGTGACATCTGCATATGAGGGGTTTGAAGGGCTTCCTTGGGTGGCCTCAGGGAGAGGCTTTACCCCGCCATCTTGAGGAGTGATGGGGGGTCCAGGCTGGGTCTGGGATTCCTGATTTGCTGTGGCTGCCTTGTTCTGACTGTTTTCTTTGCCGTTTGAGTTTTTACCTTGAATGTGATTGGAGCTGCTTGGAGCCTCTTTCAGGGGGTCTTTCCCGGTGCCCTTTTTTTGATGAGAGGGTTTTTGGACTAGAGTCCATTGCTCTCCATTTTGGTTTTCAGGATGATCTTCTGCCTTTTTCTTACAGTGTTTGGCAAAGTGCCCGTAGCCATGGCAGTGTCTGCACTTGAATGGGAGCTGTTCATAATCCAACTCTTGGACATGCGTCCACCCTGCGACTGTTAGGTTGATGGCTTATGGTAAACCCTCCTCCAAATCCACTTCGACGCAGATGCGAGCACAGGAGTATTGATCTTTCCTTGGGGCTTGATCAATGTATTTGCCTAGGGTGTTGCCTATGATCTGCAGAGACTTAGGGTTCCAGCAGTGGAGGGGGAGGTGGGGTAGACGCACCCACACCGGAACGGCCGATGGAACGTCCTGGGTTGGATCAAAATCAGGTGTCCATTTGTTAAGGTAAAGTCCTTGCGGCCCCATGAAGTAAGGACCGTTCCTGAAGATCAAGCTTCTGTCATCTGCACTGTCGAAGACAAAGACGAAGAAGCCTTTGCCGACAAAGTAACTTTTAACTCCTTCTTTGGTGAGCGGTTTCCAGTTCCTTTGAGTCCAATCCTCCACCGACTTGGGGGAGGGCCAGAGGCCCGTGAACTGACCTATTAAGCCACGATCTGCCAGGTTCAGAGCTTCTTTGCAGGTTTCTTCCTCGGGGAGAGCTACAGTGGGAATGGAATCCATCTTCTTAACGAATTTTTGCTGACTCACAGAGGGAGGGCGCTTGGTACCTTGGGCGATCATTTCTTTGAAGGCTAAAACCTCCGGGGGAGGAGGCAGAGCCGAACCCCCGGAGGGCTCCATGGCAGGGAGCGGCAGAGACAAAACAACAGAAAGGGCACGGCAGCCCTAGGGGGCAGAGGCACAGAAGCCCAAGCCCGATCGCATGCAGAGCACAGCGCGGCCAGAGCAGTCCGGCAGAGCTGTAGATAGATTGATAAGCTTAACTTTTATTAAATTTTATTTAAAAACGTTTTTAAAACCTAAATAAATGCTTTCAAATATTTTAAATGTGTTTTGAAATGTTTTTCTAACATTGTAAAAGCATTCTGAAAAAATTTAAAAACCATTTAAAAACACTTTTAAAACATTTTAAAAATGTTTTACAAGTTTTTAAAAAGGATTTAAATATGTTTTAAAACATTTTAAAAGTGTTTTGAAATATTTTAAAATAAATTTAAAACATTTTAAAAGTGTTTTGAAGCATTTTTAAAAGTGTTTTGAAACATTTTAAAATAAATTTAAAACATTTTAAAAGGGTTTCAAAATATTTAAAAGTGTTCAAAAATCTCTTAAGCATTTGACAATATTTTGAAATTTATAAAAATATTTTAAAACATTTTACAAATTTTTAAAAATATTTTAAAAGAGTTTTATGATGTCTTCAAAACATTTTAAAAGCACATTATAACATTTTAAAAAGTGTTGTATAATGTTTCTAAAAACTTTTTTTTACGATTTTATTAAATGTGTTTATTTTAAAATACTTTTAATATAAAATTTAAAATATTTTAGAAGTGTTTTGAAACATTTAAAAATAAATTTAAAACATTTTAAAAGCATTTCAAAATATTTTACAAGTGTTTTAAAATATCTTGGAAGCGTTTTTTACAACATTTTGAAATTTTTTGAATGATTTTGAAATATTTTGAAATGTTATAAAAATCATTTAAAACATTTTACAAATTTATAAAAATATTTTAAACGAGTTTTATAATGTCTTAAAAACATTTTAAATGTGTTTAAAAGCACGTTTTAACATTTTAAAAAGTGTTTTATAATGTTTTTAAAAACGTTTTTTTGCGATTTTATCAAAAATGATTAAACGCTTTAAATATTTGATTTAAGCATATTAATAAGAATTTAGAATATTTTATAAAAGCTTTAAACCATTTATAAAAACTTTATAAAAATTATTAAATGTTTATAATGTCAACTTTATTAGTTTAACTTTTATTAAATGTTATTTATAAACATTTTTAAAAATGAAATAAATGTTTTTAAATATTTTAAAAGAATTTTAAAAGTGTTTTGAAATATTTTTAAAACATCGTAAAAGCTTTCTAAAAACATTTTTAAACCATTTTTAAACACTTTTAAAACATTTTAAAATGCTTTACGAGTTCTTCAAGAGGTTCTGAAAATGTTTTAAAACATTTTAAAAGTGTTTTGAAACATTTAAAAATAAATTTAAAACGTTTTAGAAGTGTTTTGAAACATTTTAAAATAAATTTTAAAAGCGTTTCAAAATATTTTAGAAGCGTTTCAAAATATTTTAGAAGTGTTTCCAAATATTTTAAAAGTGTTTTAAAATATCTTGGAAGTGTTTTACAATATTTTGAAATGTTATAAAAATCCTTAAAAACATTTTACAAAATTTTTAAAATATTTTAAACGAGTTTTATAATGTGTTAAATACATTTAAATGTGTTTAAAAGCAAGCTATAACAGGGTAAAAAGTTTTTTATAATGTTTTTAAAACAATTTTTTTTACGATTTCATTAAAAATATTTACTAAAAATGATTAAACACTTTAAATATTTGATTTAAACATATTAATAAAAATTTAGAATATTTTATAAAATCTTCGAACCATTTATAAAAATTATTGAATGTCAGAGTTATAAGCTTAACTTGATAAGCGTTTTACAATATTTTGAAATATTTTAAAATATTTTGAAATGTTATAAAAATCCTTTAAAATATTTTACAAAGTTTTTAAAATATTTTAAAAGAGCTTTATAATGTCTAAAAAACATTTTAAACGTAGATAATTCGTTAAAAAGGAATAGACGCAGGCTAAACTTTTCGGTTTTGATATCCGAGAGCATATTTGGATATCCATTTTGGAGATGCAAGCGTGGCCCCAGATGCACAAAGTGACGAATTGAGTTCGGACCTCATTTCGGATGATCTGTGAAAAGCGAACGGATGCGAATATCGAGGGCTAAACTTTTCGGTTTAAAAATTCGAGAGCATATTTGGATACCCATTTTGGAGATGCAAGCGTGGCCCCACATGCACAAAGTGATGAATTGATTTAGGGACTCATTTCGAACGATCCATAAAAAACGAATAGACGCGGATATCGGGGTTGAAATTTTCATTTTTGAAATTCGAGAGCATATTTGGATACCGCTTTTGGAGATGCAAGTGTGCCCCCGCATGAACAAAGTGACGAATTGATTTTGGGACTCATTTCGGACGATCTTTGAAAACTGAACGAAAGCGGATATTGGGGGTTGAACTTTTCAATTTTGAAATTCGAGAGCATATTTGGATACCCATTTTGGAGATGCAAGCGTGGCCCCGCATGCACAAAGTGATGAATTTATTTCGGGACTGATTTCGGACTATCCGTGAAAAATGAACAGACGTGGATATCGGGGGCAGAACTTTTCGGTTTTCAAATCCGAGAGCATATTTGAATACACATTTTGGAGATGCAAGCGTTTCCCCACATGCACAAAGTGACAAATTGATTTCAAGACTCATTTCGGATGATCCGTGAAAAATGAACATATGTGGATATCGGGGGATAAACTTTTCAGTTTTGAAATCCGAGAGCATATTTGGATAACCATTTTGGAGATGCAAGCGTGGCCTCACATGCACAAAGTGACGAATTGATTTAGGGACTCATTTTGGATGATCCGTAAAAAACGAACGGACGTGGATGTCGGGGGCTAAAATTTTCGTTTTTGAAATCTGAGAGTATATTTGGATACCCATTTTGGAGATGCAAGTGTGCCCCCGCAGGAAAAGAATGACGAATTGATTTCGGGATTCATTTTGGATGATCCTTGAAAAATGTACAAATGCGGATATTGGGGGTTGAAATTTTCGGTTTTTAAATTCAAGAGCATATCTGGATACCCATTTTGGAGATGAAAGCGTGGCCCCGCATGCACAAAGTGACAAATTTATTTCGGGACTGATTTCAGACGATCCGTGAAAAACGAACGGATGCGGATATCAGGGGTTGAACTTTTTGGTTTTGAAATCCGAGAGCATATTTGGGTACCCATTTTGGAGATGCAAGTGTGGCTCCTCATGCACAAAGTGACAAATTGATTTCGCGACTCATTTCGGATGATCCGTGAAAAACGAATAGACGCAGATAACGGGGGCTGAAATTTTCGATTTTGAAATATGAGAGCATATTTGGATACCCATTTTGGAGATGAAAGCGTGGCCTCGGATGCAAAAAGTGACAAATTGATTTCGGGCATCATTTTGGATGATCCGTGAAAAACGAACAAACGCGAATATCGGGGGCTAAACTTTTCGGTTTTGAAATCTGAGAGCATATTTGGATACCCATTTTGGAGATGCAAGCGTGGCCCCAGATGAACAAAGTGACGAATTGACTTCGAGACTCAATTCGGATGATCCGTGAAAAATGAAAAGACGTGGATATCGGGGGCTGAACTTTTCGGTTGTGAAATCTGAGAGCATATTTGGATACCCATTTTGGAGATGCAAGTGTGGCCCCGCATGCACATAGTGACAAATCGATTTCGCGACTCATTTCGGATGATCCGTGAAAAACGAATAGACGCAGATAACGGGGGCTGAAATTTTCAATTTTGAAATATGAGAGCATATTTGGATACCCATTTTGGAGTTGAGAGCGTGGCTTCGGATGCACAAAGTGACAAATTGAGTTTGGGCCTCATTTTGGACGATCCGTGAAAAACGAACGGACGCGAATATCGGGGGCTAAACTTTTTGGTTTTGAAATCTGAGAGCATATTTGGATACCCATTTTGGAGATGCAGCGTGGCCCGGATGAACAAAGTGGCCAATTGACTTCGGGACTCAATTCGAGACGATAGTGAAAAATTAAAAGAGAAGCGATGAATCTCAGTGAACTTTTCGGTTTTGAAATGCGAGCATGATATTTGGATACCATTTAAGAGATGCAAGTGTGGCAGCATACACAAAGTGACAAATTGATTTAGGACTCATTTCGGATGGTTCGTGAAAAAAGAACAGACGTGCAAGATGGGGCTAAAATTTTCATTTTTGATATCCGAGAGCATATTTGGATACCCATTTTGGAGATGCAAGTGCGGCCCCAGATGCACAAAGTGACGAATTGAGTTCGGACCTCATTTCGGATAATCCGTGAAAAACAAACGCACGCGAATATCGAGGTCTAAAATTTTCGGTTTTAAAATCCGAGAGCATATTTGGATACCTATTTTGGAGATGCAAGTGTGGCCCTGGATGCACAAAGTGACGATTGATTTCGGGATTCATTTCAGACGATTTGTGAAAAATGAATGAACACAGATATCAGAGGCTGAACTTTTCGGTTTTGAAATCTGAGAGCATATTTGGATACACTTTTAAAACGTTTTAAAATGCTTTACAAGTTTTTGAAAAGGATTTAAAAACGTTTTAAAACATTTTAATCCTTTTTTAAAATATTGTAAAAGCTTTCTAAAAACATTTTTAAACTGTTTTAAAACACTTTTAAAACGTTTTAAAATGCTTTACAAGTTTTTTAAAACCATTTAAAAATGTTTTAAAATTTTTTAAAAGTGCTTTGAAACATTTTAAAATAAATTTAAAACATTTTAGAAGTGTTTTGAAACATTTTAAAATAAATCTTGAAAGCATTTCAAAATATTTTAAAATCGTTTCAGAATATCTTAAAAGTGTCTTGAAATATCTTGATAGTGTTTTACAATATTTTGAAATATTATAAAAATCCTTTAAAACATTTTAGAACTTTTTTAAAATATTTTAAAAGAGTTTCATAATGTCTTAAAAACATTTTTAACGTGTTTAAAATCATGTTATAGCATTTTAAAAAGTGTTTTATAATGTTTTTAAAAATATTATTTTTTACGATTTTATTAAAAAGATTTACTAAAAATGATTAAACGCTTTAAATATTTGATTTACACATATTAATAAGAATTTGGAATATTTTATAAAAGGTTTAAACCATTTTTAAAACATTTATAAAAATTATTGAATGTCAGCTTTATAAGCTTAACTTTATGAAATATTTTGAAATGTTATAAAAATCCTGTAAAATATTTTACAAATTTTTTAAAAATATTTTAAAAGAGTTTTATGATGTGTTAGAAACATTTTAAATGTGTTTAAAAGCACATTATAACATTTTAAAAAGGGTTTTATAATATTTTTAAAAACGTTTCTTTTTTTACGATTTTATTAAAAACATTTAATAAAAATATTAAACGCTTTAAATATTTGATTTAAACATATTGAGAAGAATTTAGAATATTTTATAACAGATTTAAACCATTTATGAAACATTTATAAAAATTATTGCATGTTTATAATGTTAGCTTTATAAGCTTAATTTTTATTAAATTTTATTTAAAAACGTTTTTAAAACCTAAATAAATGCTTTCAAATATTTTAAATGTGTTTTGAAATGTTTTTCTAACATTGTAAAAGCATTCTGAAAACATTTAAAAACCATTTTAAAACACTTTTAAAACGTTTTAAAATGTTTTACAAGTTTTTAAAAGGGATTTAAATATGTTTTAAAACATTTTAAAAGTGTTTTGAAACATTTTAAAATAAATTTAAAACATTTTAAAAGTGTTTTGAAGCATTTTAAAAGTGTTTTGAAACATTTTAAAACAAATTTAAAACATTTTAAAAGGGTTTCAAAATATTTAAAAGTGTTCAAAAATATCTTAAGTGTTTGACAATATTTTGAAATTTATAAAAATATTTTAAAACATTTTACAAATTTTTAAAAATATTTTAAAAGAGTTTTATGATGTCTTCAAAACATTTTAAAAGCACATTATAACATTTTAACAAGTGTTGTATAATGTTTCTAAAAACTTTTTTTTACGATTTTATTAAATGTGTTTATTTTAAAACACTTTTAATATAAAATTTAAAATATTTTAGAAGTGTTTTGAAACATTTAAAAATAAATTTAAAACATTTTAAAAGCGTTTGAAAATATTTTACAAGTGTTTTAAAATATCTTGGAAGCATTTTTTACAACATTTTGAAATTTTTTGAATGATTTTGAAATATTTTGAAATGTTATAAAAATCATTTAAAACATTTTACAAATTTATAAAAATATTTTAAACGAGTTTTATAATGTCTTAAAAACATTTTAAATGTGTTTAAAAGCACGTTATAACATTTTAAAAATTGTTTTATAATGTTTTTAAAAACGTTTTTTTTTGCGATTTTATCAAAAATGATTAAACGCTTTAAATATTTGATTTAAGCATATTAATAAGAATTTAGAATATTTTATAAAAGCTTTAAACCATTTATAAAACTTTATAAAAATTATTAAAAGTTTATAATGTCAACTTTATTAGTTTAACTTTTATTAAATGTTATTTATAAACATTTTTAAAAATGAAATAAATGTTTTTAAATATTTTAAAAGAATTTTAAAAGTGTTTTGAAATATTTTTAAAACATTGTAAAAGCTTTCTAAAAACATTTTTAAACCATTTTAAAACACTTTTGAAACATTTTAAAATGCTTTACGAGTTCTTCAAGAGGTTCTGAAAACGTTTTAAAACATTTTAAAAGTGTTTTGAAACATTTTAAAATAAATTTAAAACGTTTTAGAAGTGTTTTGAAACATTTTAAAATAAATTTTAAAAGCGTTTCAAAATATTTAGAAGCGTTTCAAAATATTTTAGAAGTGTTTCAAAATATTTTAAAAGTGTTTTAAAATATCTTGGAAGTGTTTTACAATATTTTGAAATGTTATAAAAATCCTTAAAAAAATTTTACAAATTTTTTAAAATATTTTAAACGAGTTTTATAATGTGTTAAATACATTTAAATGTGTTTAAAAGCACGCTATAAGAGTTTAAAAAGTTTTTTATAATGTTTTTAAAACAATTTTTTTTACGATTTCATTAAAAACATTTACTAAAAATGATTAAACACTTTAAATATTTGATTTAAACATATTAATAAAAATCTAGAATATTTTATAAAATCTTTGAACCATTTATAAAAATTATTGAATGTCAGATTTATAAGCTTAACTTGATAAGCGTTTTACAATATTTTGAAATATTTTGAAATGTTATAAAAATCCTTTAAAATATTTTACAAAGTTTTTAAAATATTTTAAAAGAGCTTTATAATGTCTGAAAAACATTTTAAACATAGATAGTTCGTTAAAAAGGAATAGACGCAGGCTAAACTTTTCGGTTTTGATATCCGAGAGCATATTTGGATATCCATTTTGGAGATGCAAGCGTGGCCCCAGATGCACAAAGTGACGAATTGAGTTCGGACCTCATTTCGGATGATCTGTGAAAAGCGAACGGATGTGAATATCGAGGGCTAAACTTTTCGGTTTAAAAATTCGAGATCATATTTGGATACCCATTTTGGAGACGCAAGCGTGGCCCCACATGCACAAAGTGATGAATTGATTTAGGGACTCATTTCGAACGATCCATAAAAAACGAATAGACGCAGATATCGGGGTTGAAATTTTCATTTTTGAAATTCGAGAGCATATTTGGATACCGCTTTTGTAGATGCAAGTGTGCCCCCCATGAACAAAGTGACGAATTGATTTTGGGACTCATTTCAACGATCTTTGAAAAACTCAACGAAGCGGATATCAGTTGAAATTTTCAGTTTTGAAATTCGAGCATATTTGGATACCCATTTTGAAGATGCAAGCGTGGCCCCTATGCACAAAGTGATGAATTTATCGACCCATTTCTGACTATCCGTGGAAAATGAACAGATCGATATCTAGCGAACTTTCAGCTTTGAAATCTGAGAGTATATTTGGATACCCATTTTGGAGATGCAAGTGTGCCCCCGCAGGAAAAGAATGACGAATTGATTTCGGGATTCATTTTGGATGATCCTTGAAAATGTACAAATGCGGATATTGGGGGTTGAAATTTTCGGTTTTTAAATTCGAGAGCATATCTGGATACCCATTTTGGAGATGAAAGCGTGGCCCCGCATGCACAAAGTGACAAATTTATTTCGAGACTGATTTCAGACGATCCGTGAAAAACGAACGGACGCGGATATCAGGGGTTGAACTTTTTGGTTTTGAAATCCGAGAGCATATTTGGATACCCATTTTGGAGATGCAAGTGTGGGCCCTCATGCACAAAGTGACAAATTGATTTCGCGACTCATTTCGGATGATCCGTGAAAAAAGAATAGACGCAGATAACGGGGGCTGAAATTTTCGATTTTGAAATATGAGAGCATATTTGGATACCCATTTTGGAGATGAAAGCGTGGCCTCGGATGCACAAAGTGACAAATTGATTTTGGGCATCATTTTGGATGATCCGTGAAAAACGAACAAACGCGAATATCTGGGGCTAAACTTTTCGGTTTTGAAATCTGAGAGCATATTTGGATACCCATTTTGGAGATGCAAGCGTGGCCCCAGATGAACAAAGTGACGAATTGACTTCGGGACTCAATTCAGACGATCCGTGAAAAATGAAAAGACGTGGATATCGGGGGCTGAACTTTTCAGTTGTGAAATCTGAGAGCATATTTGGATACCCGTTTTGGAGATGCAAGTGTGGCCCCGCATGCACATAGTGACAAATCGATTTCGCGACTCATTTCGGATGATCCGTGAAAAATGAATAGACGCAGATAACGGGGGCTGAAATTTTCGATTTTGAAATATGAGAGCATATTTGGATACCCATTTTGGAGATGAAAGCGTGGCCTCGGATGCACAAAGTGACAAATTGAGTTTGGGCCTCATTTTGGACGATCCGTGAAAAACGAACGGACGCGAATATCAGGGGCTAAACTTTTCGGTTTTGAAATTTGAGAGCATATTTGGATACCCATTTTGGAGATGCAAGCGTGGCCCCAGATGAAAAAAGTGACGAATCGACTTCGGGACTCAATTCAGACGATCCGTGAAAAATTAAAAGACGTGGATATCGGGGGCTGAACTTTTCGGTTTTGAAATCTGAGAGCATATTTGGATACCCATTTTGGAGATGCAAGCGTGGCCCAGCATGCACATACCATTTTGGAGATGCAAGTGTGGCCCCGCATGCACATAGTGACAAATCAATTTCGCGACTCATTTCGGATGATCCGTGAAAAACTAATAGACGCAGATAACGGGGGCTGAAATTTTCGATTTTGAAATATGAGAGCATATTTGGATACCCATTTTGGAGATGCAAGCGTGGCCCCGCATGCACAAAGTGAAAAATTGATTTCGGGACTCATTTCGATGAAACTGTAAAAGAATGTATTGTGGAAGATGGGGCTGTAAACTTTTCGGTTTTGATATCCGAGAGCATATTTGGATACCCATTTGGATATGCAAGTGCGGCCTCTAGAAACAGTGATGCACGAATTGAGTTCGACTACTGATGATCCGTGAAAACAAACGCACGCGAATCGAGGTCGAAAAATTTTCCGTTTTAAAACTGCAGAGCATATTTGGATACCTGTTTTGGAGATGCAAGTGTGTCCCGGATGCACAAAGTGACGAATTGATTTCGGGATTCATTTCATACGATTTGTGAAAAATGAATGAACACAGATATCGGGGGCTGAACTTTTCGGTTTTGAAATCTGAGAGCATATTTGGATACACTTTTAAAAACGTTTTAAAATGCTTTACAAGTTTTTGAAAAGGATTTAAAAACGCTTTAAAACATTTTAAACCTTTTTTAAAATATTGTAAAAGCTTTCTAAAAACATTTTTAAACCGTTTTAAAACAGTTTTAAAACGTTTTAAAATGCTTTACAAGTTTTTTAAAAGGATTTTAAAACGTTTTAAAACATTTTAAAAGTGTTTTGAAACATTTTAAAATAAATTTAAAACATTTTAGAAGTGTTTTGAAACATTTTAAAATAAATCTTAAAAGCATTTCAAAATATTTTAAAAGCATTTCAGAATATCTTAAAAGTGTCTTGAAATATCTTGATAGTGTTTTACAATATTTTGAAATGTTATAAAAATCCTTTAAAACATTTTACAACCTTTTAAAAATATTTTAAAAGAGTTTCATAATGTCTTAAAAACATTTTTAACGTGTTTAAAATCATGTTATAGCATTTTAAAAAGTGTTTTATAATGTTTTTAAAAATATTATTTTTACGATTTTATTAAAAAGATTTACTAAAAATGATTAAACGCTTTAAATATTTGATTTAAACATATTAATAAGAATTTGGAATATTTTATAAAAGGTTTAAACCATTTTTAAAACATTTATAAAAATTATTGAATGTTAGCTTTATAAGCTTAACTTTATGAAATATTTTGAAATGTTATAAAAATCCTGTAAAATATTTTACAACTTTTTTAAAAATATTTTAAAAGAGTTTTATGATGTGTTAGAAACATTTTAAACGTGTTTAAAAGCACATTATAACATTTTAAAAAGGGTTTTATAATATTTTTAAAAACGTTTCTTTTTTTACGATTTTATTAAAAAGATTAAACGCTTTAAATATTTGATTTAAACATATTGAGAAGAATTTAAAATATTTTATAACAGATTTAAACCATTTATGAAACATTTATAAAAATTATTGCATGTTTATAATGTTAGCTTTATAAGCTTAACTTTTATTAAATTTTATTTAAAACCATTTTTAAAACCTAAATAAATGCTTTCAAATATTTTAAATGTGTTTTGAAATGTTTTTCTAACATTTTAAAAGCATTCTGAAAACATTTAAAAACCATTTTAAAACACTTTTAAGACATTTTAAAATGTTTTACAAGTTTTTAAAAAGGATTTAAATATGTTTTAAAACATTTTAAAAGTGTTTTGAAACATTTTAAAATAAATTTAAAACATTTTAAAAGTGTTTTGAAGCATTTTAAAAGTGTTTTGAAACATTTTAAAATAAATTTAAAACATTTTTAAAGGGTTTCAAAATATTTAAAAGTGTTCAAAAATATCTTAAGCGTTTGACAATATTTTGAAATATTTTGAAATTTATAAAAATATTTTAAACATTTTACAAATTTTTAAAAATATTTTAAAAGAGTTTTATGATGTCTTCAAAACATTTTAAAAGCACATTATAAAATTTTAAAAAGTGTTGTATAATGTTTCTAAAAACATTTTTTTACGATTTTATTAAATGTGTTTATTTTAAAACACTTTTAATATAAAATTTAAAATATTTTAGAAGTGTTTTGAAATTTTTTAGAAGTGTTTCAAAATATTTTAAAAGTGTTTTAAAATATCTTGGTAGTGTTTTACAATATTTTGAAATGTTATAAAAATCCTTAAAAACATTTTACAAAATTTTTAAAATATTTTAAACGAGTTTTATAATGTGTTAAATACATTTAAATGTGTTTAAAAGCACGCTATAACAGTTTTAAAAGTTTTTTATAATGTTTTTAAAACAATTTTTTTACGATTTCATTAAAAACATTTACTAAAAATGATTAAACACTTTAAATATTTGATTTAAACATATTAATAAAAATTTAGAATATTTTATAAAATCTTCTAACCATTTATAAAAATTATTGAATGTCAGATTTATAAGCTTAACTTGATAAGCGTTTTACAATATTTTGAAATATTTTAAAATATTTTGAAATGTTATAAAAATCCTTTAAAATATTTTACAAAGTTTTTAAAATATTTTAAAAGAGCTTTATAATGTCTGAAAAACATTTTAAACGTAGATAGTTCGTTAAAAGGAATAGACGCAGGCTAAACTTTTCGGTTTTGATATCCGAGAGCATATTTGGATATCCATTTTGGAGATGCAAGCGTGGCCCCAGATGCACAAAGTGACGAATTGAGTTCGGACCTCATTTCGGATGATCTGTGAAAAACGAATGGATGCGAATATCGAGGGCTAAAATTTTCGGTTTAAAAATTCAAGAGCATATTTGGATACCCATTTTGGAGATGCAAGCGTGGCCCCACATGCACAAAGTGATGAATTGATTTAGGGACTCATTTCGAACGATCCATAAAAAACGAATAGACGCAGATATCTGGGTTGAAATTTTCATTTTTGAAATTCGAGAGCATATTTGGATACCGCTTTTGGAGATGCAAGTGTGCCCCCGCATGAACAAAGTGACGAATTGATTTTGGGACTCATTTCGGATGATCTTTGAAAACTGAACGAAAGCGGATATTGGGGGTTGAAATTTTCAGTTTTGAAATTCGAGAGCATATTTGGATACCCATTTTGGAGATGCAAGCGTGGCCCCGCATGCACAAAGTGATGAATTTATTTCGGGACTGATTTTGGACTATCCGTGAAAAATGAACAGACGTGGATATCGGGGGCAGAACTTTTCGGTTTTGAAATCCGAGAGAATATTTGGATACACATTTTGGAGATGCAAGCGTTTCCCCACATGCACAAAGTGACAAATTGATTTCAGGACTCATTTTAGATGATCCGTGAAAAACGAACATACGTGGATATCGGGGGCTAAACTTTTCAGTTTTGAAATCCGAGAGCATATTTGGATAACCATTTTGGAGATGCAAGCATGGCCTCACATGCACAAAGTGACGAATTGATTTAGGGACTCATTTTGGATGATCCGTAAAAAACGAACGGACGCGGATGTCGGGGGCTAAAATTTTCGCTTTTGAAATCTGAGAGTATATTTGGATACCCATTTTGGAGATGCAAGTGTGCCCCCGCAGGAAAAGAATGACGAATTGATTTCGGGATTCATTTTGGATGATCCTTGAAAAATGTACAAATGCGGATATTGGGGGTTGAAATTTTTTATTTTTAAATTCGAGAGCATATCTGGATACCCATTTTGGAGATGAAAGCGTGGCCCCGCATGCACAAAGTGACAAATTTATTTCGGGACTGATTTCAGATGATCCGTGAAAAACGAACGGACGCGGATATCAGGGGTTGAAATTTTTGGTTTTGAAATCCGAGAGCATATTTGGATACCCATTTTGGAGATGCAAGTGTGGCCCCTCATGCACAAAGTGACAAATTGATTTCGCGACTCATTTCGGATGATCCGTGAAAAACGAATAGACGCAGATAACGGGGGCTGAAATTTTTTATTTTGAAATATGAGAGCATATTTGGATACCCATTTTGGAGATGAAAGCGTGGCCTCTGATGCACAAAGTGACAAATTGATTTTGGGCATCATTTTGGATGATCCGTGAAAAACGAACAAACGCGAATATCGGGGGCTAAACTTTTCGGTTTTGAAATCTGAGAGCATATTTGGATACCCATTTTGGAGATGCAAGCGTGGCCCCAGATGAACAAAGTGACGAACTGACTTCGGGACTCAATTCAGACGATCCGTGAAAAATGGAAAGACGTGGATATCGGGGGCTGAACTTTTCGGTTGTGAAATCTGAGAGCATATTTGGATACCCATTTTGGAGATGCAAGTGTGGCCCCGCATGCACATAGTGACAAATCGATTTCATGACTCATTTCGCCGATCCGTGGAAAACGAATAGACGCAGATAAAGGGGGCTGAAATTTTCGATTTTGAAATACAGAGCATATTTGGATACCCATTTTGGAGATGAAAGCGTGGTCTCTATGCACAAGGTGACAAATTGATTTTGGGCATCATTTTGATGATCCGGTGAAAAACGAACAAACGCGATTATCGGGGGTAAACTCTTCGGTTTTGAAACTGGGAGCATGTTTGGATACCCATTTTGGAGATGCAAGCGTGGCCTCGTATGAACAAAGTGACGAATTGACTTCGAGACTCAATTCAGACGATCCGTGAAAAATGAAAAGACGTGGATATCGGGGGCTGAACTTTTCGGTTGTGAAATCTGAGAGCATATTTGGATACCCATTTTGGAGATGCAAGTGTGGCCCCGCATGCACATAGTGACAAATCAATTTCGCGACTCATTTCGGATGATCCGTGAAAAACGAATAGACGCAGATAACGGGGCCTGAAATTTTTGATTTTGAAATATGAGAGCATATTTGGATACCCATTTTGGAGATGAAAGCGTGGCCTCGGATGCACAAAGTGACAAATTGAGTTTGGGCCTCATTTTGGACGATCCGTGAAAAACGAACGGACGCGAATATCGAGGGATAAACTTTTCGGTTTTGAAATCTGAGAGCATATTTGGATACCCATTTTGGAGATGCAAGCGTGGCCCTGCATGAAAAAAGACGAATTGACTTCGACTCCAATTCAGACGATCCGTGAAAAATTAAAAGACGCGGGATGACGGGGTCAACTTTTCGGGTTTTGAAATCCTGAGAGCATATTTGATACCCATTTTGGAGATGCAAGCGTGGCCCCGCATGCACAAAGTGACAAATTGATTTCGGGACTCATTTCGGATGGTTCGTGAAAAAAGAACAGACGTGGAAGATGGGGCTAAACTTTTCGGTTTTGATATCCTAGAGCATATTTGGATACCCATTTTGGAGATGCAAGTGCGGCCCCAGATGCACAAAGTGACGAATTGAGTTCGGACCTCATTTCGGATGATCCGTGAAAAACAAACGCACGCCAATATCGAGGTCTAAACTTTTCGGTTTTAAAATCCGAGAGCATATTTGGATACCTATTTTGGAGATGCAAGTGTGGCCCCGGATGCACAAAGTGACGAATTGATTTCGGGATTCATTTCAGACGATTTGTGAAAAATGAATGAACACAGAGATCGGGGGGTGAACTTTTCGGTTTTGAAATCTGAGAGCATATTTGGATACACTTTTAAAACGTTTTAAAATGCTTTACAAGTTTTTGAAAAGGATTTAAAAACGCTTTAAAACATTTTAAACCTTTTTTAAAATATTGTAAAAGCTTTCTAAAAACATTTTTAAACCGTTTTAAAACAGTTTTAAAACGTTTTAAAATGCTTTATAAGTTTTTTAAAAGGATTTAAAAATGTTTTAAAACATTTTAAAAGTGTTTTGAAACATTTTAAAATAAATTTAAAACATTTTAGAAGTGTTTTGAAACATTTTAAAATAAATCTTAAAAGCATTTCAAAATATTTTAAAAGCGTTTCAGAATGTCTTAAAAGTGTCTTGAAATATCTTGATAGTGTTTTACAATATTTTGAAATGTTATAAAAATCCTTTAAAACATTTTACAACTTTTTAAAAATATTTTAAAAGAGTTTCATAATGTCTTAAAACATTTTTAACGTGTTTAAAATCATGTTATAGCATTTTAAAAAGTGTTTTATAATGTTTTTAAAAATATTATTTTTTACGATTTTATTAAAAAGATTTACTAAAAATGATTAAACGCTTTAAATATTTGATTTAAACATATTAATAAGAATTTGGAATATTTTATAAAAGGTTTAAACCTTTTTTAAAACATTTATAAAAATTATTGAATGTCAGCTTTATAAGCTTAACTTTATGAAATATTTTGAAATATTTTGAAATGTTATAAAAATCCTGTAAAATATTTTACAAATTTTTTAAAAATATTTTACAAATTTTTTAAAAATATTTTACAAAATTTTTAAAAATATTTTACAAATTTTTTAAAAATATTTTAAAACCTAAATAAATGCTTTCAAATATTTTAAATGTGTTTTGAAATGTTTTTCTAACATTGTAAAAGCAATCTGAAAACATTTAAAAACCATTTTAAAACACTTTTAAAACATTTTAAAATGTTTTACAAGTTTTTAAAAAGGATTTAAATATGTTTTAAAACATTTAAAAAGTGTTTTGAAACATTTTAAAATAAATTTAAAACATTTTAAAAGTGTTTTGAAGCATTTTAAAAGTGTTTTGAAACATTTTAAAATAAATTTAAAACATTTTAAAAGGGTTTCAAAATATTTAAAAGTGTTCAAAAATATCTTAAGCGTTTGACAATATTTTGAAATATATAAAAATATTTTAAAACATTTTACAATTTTTAAAAAATATTTTAAAAGAGTTTTATGATGTCTTCAAAACATTTTAAAAGCACATTATAACATTTTAAAAAGTGTTTTATAATGTTTCTAAAAAATTATTTTTTACGATTTTATTAAATGTGTTTATATTAAAACACTTTTAATATAAATTTAAAATATTTTAGAAGTGTTTTGAAACATTTAAAAATAAATTTAAAACATTTTAAAAGCATTTCAAAATATTTTACAAGTGTTTTAAAATATCTTGAAAGCGTTTTCTACAATATTTTGAATTTTTTTGAATGATTTTGAAATACTTTGAAATGTTATAAAAATCCTTTAAAACATTTTACAAATTTGTAAAAATATTTTAAACGAGTTTTATAATGTCTTAAGAACATTTTAAATGTGTTTAAAAGCACGTTATAACATTTTAAAAAGTGTTTTATAATGTTTTTAAAAACGTTTTTTTTGCGATTTTATTAAAAATGATTGAACGCTTTAAATATTTGATTTAAGCATATTAATAGGAGTTTAGAATATTTTATAAAAGCTTTAAACCATTTATAAAACCCTTATAAAAATTATTAAATGTTTATAATGTCAACTTTATTAGTTTAACTTTTATTAAATGTTATTTATAAACATTTTTTAAAATGAAATAAATTCTTTTAAATATTTTAAAAGAATTTTAAAAGTTTTTTGAAATGTTTTTAAAACATTGTAAAATCTTTCTAAAAACATTTTAAAACCATTTTAAAACACTTTTAAAACATTTTAAAATGCTTTACAAGTTCTTCAAGAGGTTCTGAAAACATTTTAAAACATTTTAAAAGTGTTTTGAAACATTTTAAAATAAATTTAAAACATTTTAGAAGTGATGAATTTAAACAAAGTGATGAATTTATTTCGGGACTGATTTCGGACTATCTGTGAAAAATGAACAGACGTGGATATCGGGGGCAGAAATTTTCGGTTTTGAAATCCGAGAGCATATTTGGATACACATTTTGGAGATGCAAGCATTTCCCCACATGCACAAAGTGAAAAATTGATTTCAGAACTCATTTCGGATGATCCGTGAAAAACAAACATACGTGGATATCGGGGGCTAAAATTTTCAGTTTTGAAATCCGAGAGCATATTTGGATAACCATTTTGGAGATGCAAGCGTGGCCTCACATGCACAAAGTGACGAATTGATTTAGGGACTCATTTTGGATGATCCGTAAAAAACGAACGGACGCGGATGTCGAGGGCTAAAATTTTCGTTTTTGAAATCTGAGAGTATATTTGGATACCCATTTTGGAGATGCAAGTGTGCCCCCGCAGGAACAAAACGACGAATTGATTTCGGGATTCATTTTGGATGATCCTTGAAAAATGAACAAATGCAGATATTGGGGGTTGAAATTTTCGGTTTTTAAATTCGAGAGCATATCTAGATACCCATTTTGGAGATGAAAGCGTGGCCCCGCATGCACAAAGTGACAAATTTATTTCGGGACTGATTTCAGACGATCCGCGAAAAACGAACGGACGCGGATATCAGGAGTTGAACTTTTTGGTTTTGAAATCCGAGAGCATATTTGGATACCCATTTTGGAGATGCAAGTGTGGCCCCTCATGCACAAAGTGACAAATTGATTTCGCGACTCATTTCGGATGATCCGTGAAAAACGAATAGACGCAGATAACGGGGGTTGAAATTTTCGATTTTGAAATATGAGAGCATATTTGGATACCCATTTTGGAGATGAAAGCGTGGCCTCGGATGCACAAAGTGACAAATTGAGTTTGGGCCTCATTTTGGACAATCCGTGAAAAACGAACGGACGCGAATATCGGGGGCTAAACTTTTCGTTTTTGAAATCTGAGGGCATATTTGGATACCCATTTTGGAGATGCAAGCGTGGCCCCAGATGAACAAAGTGACGAATTGACTTCGGGACTCAATTCAGACGATCCGTGAAAAATTGAAAGACGTGGATATCGGGGGCTGAACTTTTCGGTTGTGAAATCTGAGAGCATATTTGGATACCCATTTTGGAGATGCAAGCGTGGCCCCGCATGCACAAAGTGACAAATTGATTTCGGGACTCATTTCGGATGGTTCGTGAAAAAATAACAGACGTGGAAGATGGGGCTAAACTTTTTGGTTTTGATATCCGAGAGCATATTTGGATACCCGTTTTGGAGATGCAAGTGTGGCCCCAGATGCATAAAGTGACGAATTGAGTTCGGACCTCATTTCGGATGATCCGTGAAAAACAAACGGATGCGAATATCAAGGGCTAAACTTTTCGGTTTTAAAATCCGAGAGCATATTTGGATACCTATTTTGGAGATGCAAGTGTGGCCTCGGATGCACAATGTGACGAATTGATTTCTGGATTCATTTCAGACGATTTGTGAAAAATGAATGAACACAGATATCAGGGGCTGAACTTTTCGGTTTTGAAATCTGAGAGAATATTTGGATACACTTTTAAAACATTTTAAAATGCTTTACAAGTTTTTGAAAAGGATTTAAAAACCTTTTAAAACATTTTAAACCTTTTTTAAAATATTGTAAAAGCTTTCTAAAAACAAATTTTTTTTTTTTGACAGAAACGGTTATGTGATATTAATATTCATCTTGGCCTGAATGCCAGAAATCTGATTACATTGAGGATGTGTAAATCCTGATGCATCTTACTGCTAATATTGAAAATGCAGCCGAAGCTTGCAAACTTCTTCCATGACAGACAATCTAAAAATTCGATTTCAGAGATTTTCCCTAACTTAAAGATACAAACAAATTTATTTAAGAGCCAACAGTAAAACATGACCACGGACAGCTTATGGGATAGGTTCCCAAGATTCTTCCTCATCTTTCATCTTGACCCCGGCAGAGAGGAGGGTAGCTTTATTGGCTTCAATGTCCGCCTGTTTATTGTGAGTTCTCAGCACATGATAGTAATTCAGCTTCTGAAAAGCGTTTTCCATACCCTTAATTCTGGATATCAGCCTTGCTAGTTTGAGATCCGAGGATGGGGAGTTGGAAACCATTGCGTACAACACCTCCAGCACCAGCTTTGCCCGGATTGCCCTTTGCTGCCCCATAAAAAAAGAGAGAGTGCCTTGAATGTGAATTGAGCCAGTCTTGAAGGTCAGTTTCGGACTTCCTTATTTTCCAGTCTTTGAGAGGAGGGACGTTTCTAACTGCTGATTGAAATTGCAAGTCAAGGGAAGATCCCCATGCAATGTCCTGTTTGGCTGAGATTGGAATCATCTTTTATATCAGTCAAGCACTCCTTTAGATGACATTTAATCTTGATTTCTAAGACCTTGTGATTCTGTTTAATATTTCTGAATATTCTTCTGTTTCTTTCTAGCCAGATCTGCCAACAAATAACCTTAAAACCATTTTAAAACACTTTTAAAACGTTTTAAAAATGCTTTACAAGTTTTTTAAAAGGATTTAAAAACGTTTTAAAACATTTTAAAAGTGTTTTGAAACATTTTAAAATAAATTTAAAACATTTTAAAAGTGTTTTGAAGCATCTTAAAAATGTTTTGAAACATTTTAAAATAAATTTAAAACATTTTAAAAGCATTTCAAAATATTTAAAAGTGTTCAGAAATATCTTAAGCGTTTGACAATATTTTGAAATTTATAAAAATCTTTTAAAACATTTTACAAATTTTTAAAAATATTTTAAAGGAGTTTTATGATGTCTTCAAAACATTTTAAAAGCACATTATAACATTTTAAAAAGTGTTTTATAATGTTTCTAAAAACGTTTTTTTTTACGATTTTATTAAATGTGTTTATTTTAAAACATTTTTAATATAAATTTAAAATATTTTAGAAGTGTTTTGAAACATTTAAAAATAAATTTAAAACATTTTAAAAGCGTTTCAAAATATTTTACAAGTGTTTTAAAATATCTTGAAAGCGTTTTTTACAAAATTTCGAAATTTTTTGAATGATTTTGAAATATTTTGAAATGTTATAAAAATCCTTTAAAACATTTTACAAATTTGTAAAAATACTTTAAACGAGTTTTATAATGTCTTTAAAACATTTTAACTGTGTTTAAAAGCACGTTATAACATTTTAAAAAGTGTTTTACAATGTTTTTAAAAACGTTTTTTTTGCGATTTTATTAAAAATGATTAAACACTTTAAATATTTGATTTAAGCATATTAATAAGAATTTAGAATATTTTATAAAAGCTTTAAACCATTTATAAAATTTTTATAAAAATTATTAAATGTTTATAATTTCAACTTTATTAGTTTAACTTTTATTAAATGTTATTTATAAAAAATTTTAAAAATGAAATAAATGCTTTTAAATATTTTAAAAGAATTTTAAAAGTGTTTTGAAATGTTTTTAAAACATTGTAAAAGCTTTCTAAAAACATTTTAAAACCATTTTAAAACACTTTTAAAACATTTTAAAATGCTTTACAAGTTCTTCAAGAGGTTCTCAAAACGTTTTAAAACATTTTAAAAGTGTTTTGAAACATTTTAAAATAAATTTAAAACATTTTAGAAGTGTTTTGAAACATTTTAAAAAAAAATTTAGAAGCGTTTCAAAATATTTTAGAAGCGTTTCAAAATATTTTAGAAGCATTTCAAAATATTTTAAAAGTGTTTTAAAATATCTTGGAAGTGTTTTACAATATTTTGAAATTTTATAAAAATCCTTTAAAACATTTTAAAATTTTTTTAAAATATTTTAAACGAGTTTTATAATGTCTTAAATACATTTAAATGTGTTTAAAAGCACGCTATAACACTTTAAAAAGTTTTTTATAATGTTTTTAAAACAATTTTTTTTACGATTTCATTGAAAACATTTACTAAAAATGATTAAACGCTTTAATTATTTTATTTAAACATATTAATAAAAATTTAGAATATTTTATAAAAGCTTTAAACCATTTATAAAAATTATTGAATGTCAGATTTATAAGCTTAACTTGATAAGCGTTTTACAATATTTTGAAATATTTTAAAATATTTTGAAATGTTATAAAAATCCTTTAAAATATTTTACAAAGTTTTTAAAATATTTTAAAAGAGCTTTATAATGTGATGCAGGAGCATCCGACTAGGGAGGCAAACAGACAACAGGTTTTCATGCTTTTTCGGTGATGTGTTATTTTACAGGTCTTTGAACCTGTCCATGTTTAACTTGTCTTTTCTTGATTAGAGGATTAGTTGTCAATAGGGGTTGTTTTAGTATAACTGACTTTTATTTTAATTTTCATTAAGAAACTGTAGTGGGTTACTAGGTTATTTTAAAATTCGTTAGTGATAAAGTAAAAATAGAAATAAGGTGGACAATGTAATTGTGTAACCAACAGTGGGCAGTTACCAACTGGTAACGAATTTGCTTGTCACTGGGATACAAAAAGAACAGGAAGGTCACAAGACAGGGGTTCTGCAAACTGTCAAAGAAAGAGAAGGAATAGACAAAACAATACCATATTTAAGCAGACCATTCGTGTTGTTGGTTCTTATGAGTTACAAAAATTTGTTTATTTAAAACCTGCAATTATGTTGACAAACTGTTGATTCAAACATGCAATGACAGGCAATCATGATATTTAGTGAATAACTGTAGCACTACAGGCAGGCCATCAAAGTACCATAGTTGTTTCCTTACAAGACAGGTGTTCCAGTTCGACAGTGAAATAGTCAAGCGTTTCGCGAAGTGAAAACGCGGAGACAGAGAGCAAACAAGTCATACAACACATGAAGGAAGTTTAAATCACAGGTAACTATTCTTGTAACGATATACTTTCTGTGCAAGCTGAAAAGAAAATAAACGATTGAAATTCTGCTGAATAGATAAAACACCCATATTTACAGTCCAAATATTATAAAAGTTGCTTTAAATGTATTACAAATACCAAAACCATTCGAGTTAGACAAAAATTACAGTTAGGGTTTTAAATTTGGAACCCTTCCGGAAATAGAAGGTCGACTACCATACAGTCCATTAAGTTACAGTGGGATACTTTTCCAAGCCCAGAAAAAACAAATTGAACGGAGAACAACGTAGCAACCCTAGGTTGCTCTCGGAAAGAAAAACCCTAAGACCTAGCGGAGGAAAACAAAAAGCCTGTGTAACTTCGGAAAAGTATAGCAGAAGACAAAAGTAGAATATGGATTGATTCTACCCGTGAAGAGCGCGTCGTGAAAGCCACCCTCGACATTGGACTGTCGAAAACCACAGTTCACCTGCACAGAGAACAGAGGACGGAGTCAGTTCGACTACCCACAAGAATGCATACATTCCGAATTAAGAGCAAGGAGAGGGTTTGAATAAAAACCTTGCAAAGGAGACAGAATACATAAGACTTCGACTGAACGAGCAACATTTTGCCAAGAACTGGCCAGACCTGCTCACGAGGAGCTGAGCGGTCAGAATATGAAAAAAATGAAACAGTTAATGAATCAGGGAGAGATAGCTTACCAGTTGCGTGTCGGACGGAGTTGAAAGAACCTGTGGACATTACATTCGAAATAAAACACTTGTGCATAAACAAAGGACGAGATTACCTGTGAGAAATATAAAACGCAGAAGAAACCCAAATATTGAGAGCAGGGTTTTCAGAAAAAAGGAAATAAACAATTACAGTGGGCAAGTTTTAAACCCCTTTCGAAACAGCGGAATAACTGAGTGGAGTTTGCAATGAAAATCGGCCACCATCGCCAAACAGTTGCACAGACAGTCAGGACTTCGGCACGAAGTCACCAGAGAGACCAGACCTCACGCGGAGGCACAACACCAAACAAAATGACCGCCAAATGAACTGGCAACAAAACCTAAGGCGAGAAAAACGAGGGCACTACCATCGAGCTGGAGCATTAACTGAAGAGTAAATGCAGACCTACCGGCGGTGTAACCAAATCATACGGAGGCCAAGAATCGAGGTTTAAATATTCGTTTATTTATCCATAGCATGATATGTATCAACTCATGGTTTTAATGTAATGCCACGTAATAACACATTGGCATTTGCACAAACAACTTGTATATGATATAACAGTGACACGTATTAATACGTTGACATTTGTTCAAACACAGTTAATAAATTATAACAGTGAATTTGGGGTGTGAGCTGGCACGTACCCATCAAGTGGTATCGGAGCAAAGTTTGAAGTCACGAGAAGATGGAAGTTGGTAGAAGAGGACGAGGAAGAGGAAGAGAAGTCCGAAGAGCAGTAGAAGAGGGACTGCGCAAAGAGATTCGAATTTTGAATCAAATATTGGCAGCAGTAGAAGCTGGGGGGAGGAGAGATCCAGCGGATGACAGTGATGAAGATATTGCAGAACCAGCAGAAGAATTTGAAGGGGTGACACCTGAACTCAGACTGTTGAAATCAGTGTTGTTATCCAGTCATAAGCCAAAGCATGAGCTTTCCACTTATGACGGAAGTTTGTCGGCGGAGGTGTTATTGGATTGGCTGAGTGAAGTAAACAAATATTTTGAGTTTGAAGAAACCAGTGAGGAAAAACAAGTGAAGTTCGCTGCCACCAAGTTGAAAGGACATGCATCCTTGTGGTGGGACAGCGTTCAGGCAAAAAGGAAAAGGCTATATAAACAGCCTATAAGGAAGTGGGCTAGAATGGAGGCAAAGCTGAAAGAGAAGTTTCTGCCTAAGGATTATCAAATTATGCTGTACAGGCAAGTACAAAACTTGAGACAAAGGGGAATGACGGTTAAGGAATATACCGAAGAATTTTATAAGTTAAATTTGAGGGCGGGGTATGTGGAAGATACCTTAGAAAAGACAGCAAGGTTCGTGAATGGGCTGAGAGGAAAGATACTGGATGAAATCGGTATTCTCTCACCCAGAACTCTAGATGAAGCATACCAGTTTCCTTTGAAGGTAGAAGAGAAAATAAACAGGAAGCATAATGCCAAAAGAGGAGGTGGATTTGGCAGAGGGAAAGGGAAGGCTTTTGGTAGAGACAGAGGCACAGGTTCCAATGAAGAAGGCAGTAGTTCCAAATCTGCAGGGACAGCAGAAAAGGACAACAGCACTAGAGGAGGATGACCAGCTCAGCGAGGGAGAGGAAATGGTCAGGGCAGAGGAACTGTCCAGTGCTATAGGTGCCACAAATGGGGGAACAAATCGTATGAATGTCCTGAAGGTGAACCAGCAGGTGGGAGAGGAGCTTATGTTTCCCAGCCTGAGGAAGCGGAAACATCGCCTCAGGAAGTGGAAAATGCACCAGAAACAGGGGAAGCCTTGGTTCTGAGCAAGGTGTTGATAAAACCAGCAAAAGAGATTGCGGAACCAGATCAGAGGAAGGCTTTATTTTGGAAAGTTTGCAAATCACAGGGAAAGTGCTGCAAACTGATCATTGACAGCGGAAGTACTGATAATTTGGTGGCCACGGAAATGGTGGAGAAGTTGGGACTGAAAAAGCTGAAACATCCCACTCCCTACAAAGTGTCGTGGCTGCAGAAAGGGCATCAACTGTTAGTTGATGAACAGTGCGAGGTGGAGTTCCAGATAGGCAGATATAAGGACAAAATTATCTGCGATGTTATGCCAATGGATGTCTGTCATATACTGTTAGGAAGGCCCTGGCAGTTTGACAGAAAGGTAGTTTGTGACGGAAAAATGAACTGCTATAGGTTTGTCAAAGATGGGATCAAGCACATGCTTGTACCCATCAAAGAGGAAGGTACAACAGAAGCTGGTGGAGTAAAAGCGCTGTTGATGGGTGGAAAAGAGTTTTTGAAACAGATCGAAAGCAATGATGTGAATTTTGCTGTGGTGAGAAGGCCAAGAACAGTGGTACTGCACACAAAGATTTCAGATTTATATGAGGAGATTCAGGACATGTTGCAAGATTTTGGAGATATCATAGTGGACGATCTCCCAGATGAGCTACCCCCCGAGAGAGGTATCAGCCACTGTATTGATTTTATACCAGGAGCTAGCTTGCCAAATAAGGCAGCTTATCGTATGAGCCCGAAAGATAATGAAGAAATTTGGAAACAGGTGCAGGAATTTCTTGATAAAGGACTGATCAGAGAGAGTATGAGTCCCTGTGCAGTTCCGACAGTATTAGCTCCTAAGAAAGGTGGCAAATGGCGAATGTGTACAGATTCGAGAGCTATTAACAAGATTACGATTCGGTACAGGTTTCCAGTACCGAGAATGGATGACATGATGGACTGTTTGAGTGGGGCAGCATATTTTTCGAAGATTGACTTGAAGAGTGGCTACCACCAGATCCGAATTCGAGAAGGGGATGAGTGGAAGACAGCTTTCAATATGAATGAAGGACTGTATGAATGGATGGTAATGCCATTTGGATTGAGCAACGCTCCCAGTACTTTCATGCGCCTAATGAACGAAGTACTGAAGGAATTCATTGGGAAGTTTGTGATTGTGTATTTGGATGATATTTTAATTTTCAGCAGAACGAAGGAGGAACACTTCCGACATGTTCGAAGTGTATTGAGAAGATTGCAGCAGAATAAACTGCTGATAAATTTGAAAGAATGTACTTTTTTCCAAAAAGAATTAGTTTATTTGGGTTTTGTGATTGCAGAAAACAAGATGAAGATGGATCCAGAAAAGATTGCAGCAATAGTTAGCTGGCCATCCCCAAAGAATTTGTTTGAGGTTCGAAGCTTTCATGGCTTAGCAAGCTTTTACAGGAAGTTTATCAGGAATTTTAGCGGGATCTGTGCACCCATGTTGGACACAATTAAGAAGGAAAATCAGCCTTTTTGCTGGACTGAAGCAGCAGAAAATAGTTTTCAGACTCTGAAGAAAAAGATCACTGAGAGACCGATCTTGAGATTGCCAGATTTCAACAAACTTTTTCAAGTTCGTTGTGATGCCAGCGGTACAGCCATTGGGGCAGTACTTAGCCAGGAGGACAGACCGGTTGCTTATTTCAGTGAGAAATTGAACGAAAGCAGGCATAAATATTCGTCTTACGACAAAGAATTTTATGCGGTCATTCAAGCCTTGAAGCACTGGAGGCACTATTTGTTAGGTAATGAGTTTGTGTTATTTTCTGACAATTATGCTTTACAGTATGTTATGCAGCAACACAAGTTGAATCACAAGCATGCAGAGTGGGTGGAATATCTGCAAAGATTTACATTTGTATTGAAGCATATCAGCGGGCAATCCAACAAGGTGGCAGACGCATTAAGCAGAAGAGTTTTACTCTTGCAGGAGAGTACAGTGCAGGTGCTGGGTTTTGAGCACTTGAGGGATCTATATCAGACGGATACAGATTTTAAGGAGGCACATGAGGCATGTCAGAACCCTTTACTGCGGAATAACAGTCCGTGGTTGGACTACAATCTACAAGAAGGATTGTTATTTAGAGGAGGACAGTTGTGTATTCCCGATTGTTCAATGCGGGAGAACATTATTCGGGAGAAGCATAGCGGAGGTCTAGCCGGACATTTTGGTATAGACAAGACATTATCCCAGATAGAGCATTTTTATTATTGGCCAAAGTTGCGGCGAGATGTGCAGAGGTATGTCAGCAGGTGCAAAATGTGTCAGTTGGCAAAAGGTCACAGCCAGAATGCCGGACTCTATACGCTGTTGCCCATACCGAGTAGGCCATGGGACTCAGTCAGTTTGGACTTTGTCCTAGGTTTGCCTAGAACATAGCGAGGATTTGATTCAGTGATGGTAGTGGTGGATAGATTCTCAAAGATGGCGCATTTTATACCCTGTCGGAAAACCAGTGATGCTACGCACGTAGCCCACTTGTTTTTTACAGAAATTGTTCGACTGCATGGCTTGCCGAGGTCCATTATTTCAGACCAGGAGGTGCGGTTCACAGGACACTTCTGGCGTACCCTGTGGAAAAAGTTGGACACCCAGTTAAATTTCAGCTCCGCTTATCACCCACAGACCGATGGGCAAACAGAGGTGGTAAATAGGAGTTTGGGGAACCTGCTACGAAGCTTAATTGGAGAAAATTCGCGGATGTGGGATCGCGTATTTGCCCAAGCGGAATTTGCGTATAACGATTCTCCAAATCGCAATACGGGATACAGTCCTTTTTAGGTTCTGTACAGCATGCATCCTCGCGGAGTGCATGAACTGCCGGATTTGGGAAAGCTCGAGAAAAGAAGCGCAGATGGAGAAGATTTCGCTCAAGCAATGAGTGATCTGCATGAGCAGGTGAAATTAAAGTTAACAGACAGCAGTCAAAGATACAAACAGCAGGCAGATTTGAAAAGGCGAGAGGTTCAGTTCAATGTTGGGGACGAAGTACTTGTTCACTTGCGCAAGGAACGGTTTCCAAAAGGGCAGTATAACAAATTAAAGTTTAAAAAAATTGGCCCCTGCAAAATTCTTCGCAAGTTTTCTGCCAATGCCTACGAAATATAGCTGCCACCCGGAATAGGCATTTCGCCCATTTTTAATGTGGCAGATTTGTTCCCTTACATTGCCAGTCCCGGAGACGAAGAGGCAACAAGGCCAGAGCGGAGTACCCCAGGTGAGGAGGATTTTTGGTTAAAGCAGATGCCTGACGCGCAGCCCCTTGAGATCGAGGGTATCCTCGATAGACAAGTAGCCAAACGAACACGCAGAAAGGACTATTTACAGTACCTAGTCAAGTGGAAGAACCGTCCTATTGAGGACAGTTCCTGGCTTGACGCAGCACAGATTCATAAAATTGGCTATTCAGTGGATGACCTCATGGAGCGGAGCCATGACTTTTTGCTACCCCAGGAGCCTGATGCAGGAGCATCCGACTAGGGAGGCAAACAGACAACAGGTTTTCATGTTTTTTTGGTGATGTGTTATTTTACAGGTCTTTGAACCTGTCCATGTTTAACTTGTCTTTTCTTGATTAGAGGATTAGTTGTCAGTAGGGGTTGTTTTAGTATAACTGAATTTTATTTTAATTTTCATTAAGAAACTGTAGTGGGTTACTAGGTTATTTTAAAATTCGTTAGTGATAAAGTAAAAATAGAAATAAGGTGGACAATGTAACTGTGTAACCAACAGTGGGCAGTTACCAACTGGTAACGAATTTGCCTGTCACTGGGATACAAAAAGAACAGGAAGGTCACAAGACAGGGGTTATGCAAACTGTCAAAGAAAGAGAAGGAATAGACAAAACAGTACCATATTTAAGCAGACCATCCGTGTTGTTGGTTCTTATGAGTTACAAAAATTTGTTTATTTAAAACCTGCAATTATGTTGACAAACTGTTGATTCAAACATGCAATGACAGGCAATCATGATATTTAGTGAATAACTATAGCACTACAGGCAGGCCATCAAAGTACCATAGTTGTTTCCTTACAAGACAGGTGTTCCAGTTCGACAGTGAAACAGTCAAGCGTTTCACGAAGTGAAAACGCGGAGATAGAGAGCGAACAAGTCATACAATACATGAAGGAAGTTTAAATCACAGGTAACTATTCTTGTAACGATATACTTTCTGTGCAAGCTAAAAAGAAAAGAAACGATTGAAATTCTGCTGAATAGATAAAACATCTATATTTACAGTCCAAATATTATAAAAGTTGCTTTGAATGTATTACAAATACCAAAACCATTCGAGTTAGACAAAAATTACAGTTAGGGTTTTAAATTTGGAACCCTTCCGGAAATAGAAGGTCGACTACCATACAGTCCATTAAGTTACAGTGGGATACTTTTCCAAGCCCAGAAAAAACAAATTGAACGGAGAACAACGTAGCAACCCCAGGTTTCTCTCGGAAAGAAAAACCCTAAGACCTAGCGGAGGAAAACAAAAAACCTGTGCAACTTCGGCAAAGTATAGTAGAAGACAAAAGTAGAATATGGATTGATTCTACCCGTGAAGAGCGCATCGTGAAAGCCACCCTGGACATTGGACTGTCGAAAACCACAGTTCACCTGCACAGAGAATAGAGGACGGAGTCAGTTTGACTACCCACAAGAATGCATACATTCTGAATTAAGAGCAAGGAGAGGGTTTGAATAAAAACCTTGCAAAGGAGACAGAATACATAAGACTTCGACTGAACGAGCAACATTTTGCCAAGAACCGGCCAGACCTGCTCACGAGGAGCTGAGCGGTCAGAATATGAAAAAAATGAAACAGTGAATGAACCAGGGAGAGACAACTTACCAGTTGCGTGTCGGACGGAGTTGAAAGAACCTATGGACATTACATTCGAAACAAAACACCTGTGCATAAACAAAGGACGATATTACCTGTGCGAAATATAAAACGCAAAAGAAACCCAAATATTGAGAGCAGGGTTTTCAGAAAAAGGAAATAAACAATTACAATGGGCAAGTTTTAGACCCCTTTCGAAACAGCGGAATAACTGAGCGGAGTTTGCAACGAAAATAGGCCACCATCGCCAAACAATTGCTTAGACAGTCAGGACTTCGGCACGAAGTCACCAGAGAGACCAGACCTCACGCGGAGGCACAACACCAAACAAAATGACCGCCAAATGAACTGGCAACAAAACCTAAGGCGAGAAAAACAAAGGCACTACCATCGAGCTGGAGCATTAACTGAAGAGTAAATGCAGACCTACCGGCGGTGTAACCAAATCATACGGAGGCCGAGAATCGAGGTTTAAATATTCGTTTATTTATCCATAGCATGATATGTATCAACTCATGGTTTTAATGTAACGCCACATAATAACACGTTGGCATTTGCACAGACAACTTGTATATGATATAATAGTGACACGTATTAATACGTTGACATTTGTTCAAACACAACTGATAAATTATAACAGTGAATTTGGGGTGTGGGCTGGCGCATACCCATCATAATGTCTGAAAAACATTTTAAACGTAGATAGTTCGTTAAAAAAGAATAGACGCAGGCTAAACTTTTCGTTTTTGATATCCGAGAGCATATTTGGATACCCATTTTGGCGATGCAAGCGTGGCCCCAGATGCACAAAGTGACGAATTGAGTTCGGACCTCATTTTGGATGATCCGTGAAAAATGAACGGATGCGAATATCGAGGGCTAAACTTTTCGGTTTAAAAATTCGAGAGCATATTTGGATACCCATTTTGGAGATGCGAACGCAGCCCCGGCCGCAAGGTGATGAATTGATTTAGGGACTCATTTCGAACGATCCATAAAAAACGAATAGACGCAGATATCGGGGTTGAAATTTTCATTTTTGAAATTCGAGAGCATATTTGGATACCGCTTTTGGAGATGCAAGTGTGCCCCCGCGTGAACAAAGTGACGAATTGATTTTGGGACTCATTTCGGACGATCTTTGAAAACTGAACGAAAGCGGATATTGGGGGTTGAACTTTTCAGTTTTGAAATTCGAGAGCATATTTGGATACCCATTTTGGAGATGCAAGCATGGCCCCGTATGCACAAAGTGATGAATTTATTTCGGGACTGATTTCGGACTATCCGTGAAAAATGAACATACATGGATATCAGGGACAGAACTTTTCGGTTTTGAAATCCGAGAGCATATTTGGATACAAATTTTGGAGATGCAAGCGTTTCCCCACATGCACAAAGTGACAAATTGATTTCAGGACTCATTTTGGATGATCCGTGAAAAACGAACATACGTGGATATCGAGGGCTAAACTTTTCAGTTTTGAAATCCGAGAGCATATTTGGATAACCATTTTGGAGAAGCAAGCGTGGCCTCACATGCACAAAGTGACGAATTGATTTAGGGACTCATTTTGGATGATCCGTAAAAAACAAACGGACGCGGATGTCGGGGGCTAAAATTTTGGTTTTTGAAATCTGAGAGTATATTTTGATACCCATTTTGGAGATACAAGTGTGCCCCCGCAGGAAAAGAATGACGAATTGATTTCGGGATTCATTTTGGATGATCCTTGAAAATTGTACAAATGCGGATATTGGGGGTTGAAATTTTCGGCTTTTAAATTCGAGAGCATATCTGGATACCCATTTTGGAGATGAAAGCGTGGCCCCGCATGCACAAAGTGACAAATTTATTTCGGGACTGATTTCAGACGATCCGTGAAAAACGAACGGATGCGGATATCAGGGGTTGAACTTTTTGGTTTTGAAATCCGAGAGCATATTTGGATACCCATTTTGGAGATGCAAGTGTGGCCCCTCATGCACAAAGTGAC
This sequence comes from Pinus albicaulis, assembly GCA_034641835.2. Taxonomy (NCBI): domain Eukaryota; kingdom Viridiplantae; phylum Streptophyta; class Pinopsida; order Pinales; family Pinaceae; genus Pinus; species Pinus albicaulis. The sequence continues at coordinate 460,936 of JAXQQM020071623.1, forward strand.
AAATTGATTTTGCGACTCATTTCGGATGATCCGTGAAAAACGAATAGACGCAGATAACGGGGGCTGAAATTTTTTATTTTGAAATATGAGAGCATATTTGGATACCCATTTTGGAGATGAAAGCGTGGCCTCGGATGCACAAAGTGACAAATTGAGTTTGGGCCTCATTTTGGACGATCCGTGAAAAACGAACGGACGCGAATATCGGGGGCTAAACTTTTCAGTTTTGAAATTTGAGAGCATATTTGGATACCCATTTTGGAGATGCAAGCGTGGCCCCAGATGAACAAAGTGACGAATTGACTTTGGGACTCAATTCAGATGATCCGTGAAAAATGAAAAGACGTGGATATCGGGGGCTGAAATTTTCGATTGTGAAATATGCGAGCATATTTGGATACCCATTTTGGAGATACAAGCGTGGCCCCGCATGCACAAAGTGACAAATTGATTTCGGGACTCATTTCAGACGATTTGTGAAAAATGAATGAACACAGATATCGGGGGTTGAAATTTTCGGTTTTGAAATCTAAGAGCATATTTGGATACACTTTTAAAACGTTTTAAAATGCTTTACAAGTTTTTGAAAAGGATTTAAAAATGTTTTAAAACATTTTAAAACTTTTTTAAAAAATCGTAAAAGCTTTCTAAAAACATTTTTAAACCATTTTAAAACACTTTTAAAACATTTTAAAATGCTTTACAATTTTTTTAAAAGGATTTAAAAACGTTTTAAAACATTTTAAAAGTGTTTTGAAGCATTTTAAAATAGATTTAAAACATTTTAGAAGTGTTTTGAAACATTTTAAAATAAATCTTAAAAGCATTTCGAAATATTTTAAAAGCGTTTCAAAATATCTTAAAAGTGTTTTGAAATATCTTGAAAATGTTTTACAATATTTTGAAATGTTATAAAAATCCTTTAAAACATTCTACAACTTTTTAAAAATATTTTAGAAGAGTTTCATAATGTCTTAAAAACATTTTGAACGTGTTTAAAATCATGTTATAGCATTTTAAAAAGTGTTTTATAATGTTTTTAAAAATATTATTTTTTACGATTTTATTAAAAAGATTTACTAAAAATGATTAAACGCTTTAAATATTTGATTTAAACATATTAATAAGAATTTTGAATATTTTATAAAAAATTTAAACCATTTTTAAAACATTTATAAAAATTATTGAATGTCAGCTTTATAAGCTTAACTTTATGAAATATTTTGAAATATTTGGAAATGTTACAAGAATCCTCTAAAATATTTTACAAATTTTTTAAAAATATTTTAAAAGAGTTTTATGATGTGTTAAAAACATTTTAAACGTGTTTAAAAGCACATTATAACATTTTAAAAAGGGTTTTATAATATTTTTAAAAACGTTTCTTTTTTTACGATTTTATTAAAAACATTTAATAAAAAGATTGAACGCTTTAAATATTTGATTTAAACATATTAATAAGAATTTACAATATTTTATAACAGATTTAAACCATTTATGAAACATTTATAAAAATTATTGCATGTTTATAATGTTAGCTTTATAAGCTTAACTTTTATTAAATTTTATATAAAAACGTTTTTAAAACCTAAATAAATGCTTTCAAGTATTTTAAATGTGTTTTGAAATGTTCTTCTAACATTGTAAAAGCATTCTGAAAACATTTTAAAACCCTTTTAAAACACTTTTAAAACGTTTTAAAATGTTTTACAAGTTTTTAAAAAGGATTTAAATATGTTTTAAAACATTTTAAAATTGTTTTGAAACATTTTAAAATAAATTTAAAACATTTTAAAAGTGTTTTGAAGCATTTTAAAAGTGTTTTGAAACATTTTAAAATAAATTTAAAACATTTTAAAAGGGTTTCAAAATATTTAAAAGTGTTCAAAAAATATCTTAAGCGTTTGACAATATTTTGAAATATATAAAAATATTTTAAAACATTTTACAAATTTTTAAAAATATTTTAAAAGAGTTTTATGATGTCTTCAAAACATTTTAAAAGCACATTATAACATTTTAAAAAGTGTTTTATAATGTTTCTAAAAACGTTTTTTTTACGATTTTATTAAAAATGATTAAACGCTTTAAATATTTGATTTAAGCATATTAATAAGAATTTAGAATATTTTATAAAAGCTTTAAACCATTTATAAAACCTTTATAAAAATTATGAATTTTTTATAATGTCAACTTTATTAGTTTAACTTTTATTAAATGTTATTTATACACATTTTTAAAAATGAAATAAATGCTTTTAAATATTTTAAAAGAATTTTAAAAGTGTTTTGAAATGCTTTTAAAACATTGTAAAAGCTTTCTAAAAACATTTTAAAACCATTTTAAAACACTTTTAAAACATTTTAAAATGCTTTACAAGTTCTTCAAGAGGTTCTGAAAACGTTTTAAAACATTTTAAAAGTGTTTTGAAACATTTTAAAATAAATTATTTTCGAAGTGTTTGAAACATTTTAAAATAAATTTTAAAAGCGTTTCAAAATATTTTAGAAGCGTTTCAAAATATTTTAGAAGTATTTCAAAATATTTTAAAAGTGTTTTAAAATATCTTGGAAGTGTTTTACAATATTTTGAAATGTTATAAAAATCTTTAAAACATTTTACAAATTTTTTAAAATATTTTAAACGAGTTTTATAATGTCTTCAATACATTTAAATGTGTTTAAAAGCACGCTATAACATTTTAAGAAGTTTTTTATAATGTTTTTAAAATAATTTTTTTTACGATTTCATTAAAAACATTTACTAAAAATGATTAAACGCTTTAAATATTTGATTTAAACATATTAATAAAAATTTAGAATATTTTATAAAAGCTTTAAACATTTATAAAAATTATTGAATGTCAGATTTATAAGCTTAACTTGATAAGCGTTTTACAATATTTTGAAATATTTTAAAATATTTTGAAATGTTATAAAAATTCTTTCGAACGATGATGAATTGATGAATTGATTTAGGGACTCATTTCGAACGATCCATAAAAAACGAACAGACGCAAATATCGAGGTTGAAATTTTCATTTTTGAAATTCGAGAGCATATTTGGATACCCATTTTGGAGATGCAAGTGTGCTTTTGCCTTGCCAGAACAAAGTGACGAATTGATTTTGGGACTCATTTCGGACAATCTTTGAAAACTGAACGAAAGCGGATATTGGGGGTTGAACTTTTCAGTTTTGAAATTCGAGAGCATATTTGGATACCCATTTTGGAGATACAAGCCTGGCCCCGCATGCACAAAGTGATGAATTTATTTCGGGACTGATTTCGGACTATGTGAAAAATGAACGGTGTGGATATGGAAGCGAGAACTTTTCGGTTTTGAAATCAAAGAGCATATTTGGATACACATTTTGGAGATGCAAGCGTTTCCCCACATGCACAAAGTGACAAATTGATTTCAGGACTCATTTCGGATGATTCATGAAAAACGAACATACGTGGATATCGGGGGCTAAAATTTTCAGTTTTGAAATCCGAGAGCATATTTGGATAACCATTTTGGATATGCAAGCGTGGTCTCACATGCGCAAAGTGACGAATTGATTTAGGGACTCATTTTGGATGATCCGTAAAAAACGAATGGACGCGGATGTCGGGGGCTAAAATTTTTGTTTTTGAAATCTGAGAGTGTATTTGGATACCCATTTTGGAGATGCAAGTGTACCCCCGCAGGAAAAAAATGACGAATTGATTTCGGGATTCATTTTGGATGATCCTTCAGAAATGAACAAATGCGGATATTGGGGTTTAAAATTTTCGGTTTTTAAATTCGAAAGCATATCTGGATACCCATTTTGGAGATGAAAGCGTGGCCCTGCATGCACGAAGTGACAAAGTTATTTCGGGACTGATTTCAGACGATCCGTGAAAAACGAACGGACGCGGATATCAGGGGTTGAAATTTTTGGTTTTGAAATCTGAGAGCATATTTGGATACCCATTATGGAGATGCAAGTGTGGCCCCGCATGCACAAAGTGACAAATCGATTTCACGACTCATTTCAGATGATCTGTGAAAAACGAATAGACGCAGATAACGGGGGCTGAAATTTTCGATTTTGAAATATGAGAGCATATTTGGATACCCATTTTGGAGATGAAAGCGTGGCCTTGGATGCACAAAGTGACAAATTGATTTTGGGCATCATTTTGGATGATCCGTGAAAAACGAACAAACGCGAATATCGGGGGCTAAACTTTTCGGTTTTGAAATCTGAGAGCATATTTGGATACCCATTTTGGAGATGCAAGCGTGGCTCCAGATGAACAAAGTGACGAATTGACTTCGAGACTCAATTCAGACGATCCGTGAAAAATGAAAAGACGTGGATATCGGGGGCTGAACTTTTCGGTTGTGAAATCTGAGAGCATATTTGGATACCCATTTTGGAGATGCAAGCGTGACCCCGCATGCACAAAGTGAAAAATTGATTTCGGGACTCATTTCGGATGGTTTGTGCAAAAAGAACAGACGTGGAAGATGGGGCTAAAATTTTCGGTTTTGATATCCGAGAGCATATTTGGATACCAATTTTGGAGATGCAAGTGTGGCCCCAGATGCACAAAGTGACGAATTGAGTTCGGACCTCATTTCGGATGATCCGTGAAAAACAAACGGACGCGAATATCGAGGGCTAAAATTTTTGGTTTTAAAATCCGAGAGCATATTTGGATACCTATTTTGGAGATGAAAGTGTGGCCCCAGATGCACAAAGTGACGAATTGATTTCGGGATTCATTTCAGATGATTTGTGAAAAATAAATGAACACAGATATCGGGGGCTGAAATTTTCGGTTTTGAAATCTGAGAGCATATTTGGATACACTTTTAAAACGTTTTAAAATGCTTTACAAGTTGTTGAAAAGGATTTAAAAACGTTTTAAAACATTTTAAACCTTTTTTAAATATTGTAAAAGCTTTCTAAAAACATTTTTAAACCATTTTAAAACACTTTTAAAATGTTTTAAAATGCTTTACAAGTTTTTTAAAAGGATTTAAAAACGTTTTAAAACATTTTAAAAGTGTTTTGAAGCATTTTGAAATAAATTTAAAACATTTTAGAAGTGTTTTGAAACATTTTAAAATAAATCTTAAAAGCGTTTCAAAATATTTTAAAAGCGTTTCAGAATATCTTAAAAGTGTTTTGAAATATCTTGAAAGTGTTTTACAATATTTTGAAATGTTATAAAAATCCTTTAAAACATTTTACAACTTTTTTAAAATATTTTAAAAGAGTTTCATAATGTCTTAAAAACATTTTCAACGTGTTTAAATTCATGTTATAGCATTTTAAAAAGTGTTTTATAATGTTTTTAAAAATATTATTTTTTACGATTTTATTAAAAAGATTTACTAAAAATGACTAAACGCTTTAAATATTTGATTTAAACATATTAATAAGAATTTGGAATATTTTATAAAAGGTTTAAGCCATTTTTAAAACATTTATAAAAATTATTGAATGTCAGCTTTATAAGCTTAACTTTATGAAATATTTTGAAATATTTTGAAATGTTATAAAAATCCTCTAAAATATTTTACAAATTTTTTTAAAAATATTTGAAAAGAGTTTTATGATGTGTTAGAAACATTTTAAACGTGTTTTAAAGCACATTATAACATTTTAAAAAGGGTTTTATAATATTTTTAAAAACGTTTCTTTTTTTACGATTTTATTAAAAACATTTAATAAAAGGATTAAACGCTTTAAATATTTGATTTAAACATATTGAGAAGAATTTAGAATATTTTATAACAGATTTAAACCATTTATGAAACATTTATAAAAATTATTGCATGTTTACAATGTTAGCTTTATAAGCTTAACTTTTATTAAATTTTATTTAAAAACGTTTTTAAAACCTAAATAAATGCTTTCAAATATTTTAAATGTGTTTTGAAATGTTTTTTCTAACATTGTAAAAGCATTCTGAAAACATTTAAAAACCATTTTAAAACACTTTTAAAACATTTTAAAATGTTTTACAAGTTTTTTAAAAGGATTTAAATATGTTTTAAAACATTTTAAAAGTGTTTTGAAACATTTTAAAATAAATTTAAAACATTTTAAAAGTGTTTTGAAGCATTTTAAAAGTGTTTTGAAACATTTTAAAAGTGTTTTGAAGCATTTTTTTTACGATTTTATTAAATGTGTTTATTTTAAAACACTTTTAATATAAATTTAAAATATTTTAGAAGTGTTTTGAAACATTTAAAAATAAATTTAAAACATTTTAAAAGCATTTCAAAATATTTTACAAGTGTTTTAAAATATCTTGAAAGCGTTTTTTTACAATATTTTGAAATATTTTGAATGATTTTGAAATGTTATAAAAATACTTTAAAACATTTTACAAATTTGTAAAAATATTTTAAACGAGTTTTATAATGTCTTACAAACATTTTAAATGTGTTTAAAAGCACGTTATAACATTTTAAAAAGTGTTTCATAATGTTTTTAAAAATGTTTTTTTTTGCGATTTTATTAAAAATGATTAAATGCTTTAAATATTTGATTTAAGCATATTAATAAGAATTTAGAATATTTTATAAAAGCTTTAAACCATTTATAAAACCTTTATAAAAATTATTAAATGTTTATAATGTCAACTTTATTAGTTTAAATTTTATTAAATGTTATTTATAAACATTTTTAAAAATGAAATAAATGCTTTTAAATATTTTAAAAGAATTTTAAAAGTGTTTTGAAATGTTTTTAAAACATTGTAAAAGCTTTCTAAAAAAAATTTTAAACCATTTTAAAACACTTTTAAAACATTTTAAAATGCTTTACAAGTTCTTCAAGATGTTCTGAAAATGTTTTAAAACATTTTAAAAGTGTTTTGAAACATTTTAAAATAAATTTAAAACATTTTAGAAGTGTTTTGAAACATTTTAAAATAAATTTTAAAAGCATTTCAAAATATTTTAGAAGCATTTCAAAATATTTTAGAAGTGTTTCAAAATATTTTAAAAGTGTTTTAAAATATCTTGGAAGTGTTTTCCAATATTTTGAAATGTTATAAAAATCTTTTAAAACATTTTACAAATTTTTTAAAATATTTTAAACAAGTTTTATAATGTCTTAAATACATTTAAATTTGTTTAAAAGCACGCTATAACATTTTAAATTTTCTTTTATAATGTTTTTAAAACAATTTTTTTTACGATTTCATTGAAAACATTTACTAAAAATGATTAAATGCTTTAAATATTTGATTTAAACATATTAATAAAAATTTAGAATATTTTATAAAAGCTTTAAACCATTTATAAAAATTATTGAATGTCAGATTTATAAGCTTAACTTGATAAGCTTTTTACAATATTTTGAAATATTTTAAAATATTTTGAAATGTTATAAAAATCCTTTAAAATATTTTACAAAGTTTTTAAAATATTTTAAAAGAGCTTTAAAATGTCTGAAAAACATTTTAAACGTAGATAGTTCGTTAAAAAAGAATAGACGCAGGCTAAACTTTTCGGTTTTGATATTCGAGAGCACATTTGGATACCCATTTTGGAGATGCAAGCGTGGCCCCAGATGCACAAAGTGACGAATTGAGTTCGCACATCATTTCGGATGATCCATGAAAAACGAATGGATGTGAATATCGAGGGCTAAACTTTTCGGTTTAAAAATTCGAGAGCATATTTGGATACCCATTTTGGAGATGCAAGCATGGCCCCACATGCACAAAGTGATGAACTGATTTAGGGACTCATTTCGAACGATCCATAAAAAATGAACAGATGCAGATATCGGGTTTGAAATTTTCATTTTTGAAATTCGAGAGCATATTTGGATACCGCTTTTGGAGATGCAAGTGTGCCCCCGCATGAACAAAGTGACGAATTGATTTTGGGACTCATTTCGGACGATCTTTGGGCAGGCAGACGAGATATTGGGTGATGAATTTATTTCGGGACTGATTTCGGACTATCCGTGAAAAATGAACAGACGTGGATATCGGGGCCAGAACTTTTCGGTTTTGAAATCCGAGAGCATATTTGGATACACATTTTGGAGATGCAAGCATTTCCCCACATGCACAAAGTGACAAATTGATTTCAGGACTCATTTCGGATGATCCGTGAAAAACGAACATACGTGGATATCAGGGGCTAAACTTTTCAGTTTTGAAATCCGAGAGCATATTTGGATAACCATTTTGGAGATGCAAGCGTGGCCTCACATGCACAAAGTGACGAATTGATTTAGCGACTCATTTTGGATGATCTGTAAAAAACAAACGGACGCAGATGTCGGGGGCTAAAATTTTCGGTTTTGAAATCTGAGAGCATATTTGGATACCCATTTTGGAGATGCAAGCATGGCCCCATATGAACAAAGTGACGAATTGACTTCGGGACTCAATTCAAACGATCCATGAAAAATGAAAAGAAGTGGATATCGGGGGCCGAACTTTTCAGTTGTGAAATCTGAGAGCATATTTGGATACCCATTTTGGAGATGCAAGTATGGCCCCGCATGCACAAAGTGACAAATTTGTTTCGGGACTCATTTCAGATGGTTCGTGAAAAAACAATAGACGTGGAAGATGGGGCTAAAATTTTCGGTTTTGATATCCGAGAGCATATTTGGATACCCATTTTGGAGATGCAAGTTTGGCCCCAGATGCACAAAGTGACGAATTGAGTTCGGACCTCATTTCGGATGATCCGTGAAAAACAAACGGATGCGAATATCGAGGGCTAAACTTTTCGGTTCTAAATTCCGAGAGCATATTTGGATACCTATTTTGGAGATGCAAGTGTGGCCCCGGATGCACAAAGTGACGAATTGATTTCGGGATTCATTTCAGACGATTTGTGAAAAATGAATGAACACAGATATCGGGGGCTGAACTTTTCGGTTTTGAAATCTGAGAGCATATTTGGATACACTTTTAAAACGTTTTAAAATGCTTTACAAGTTTTTGAAAATGATTTAAAAACGTTTTGAAACATTTTAAACCTTTTTTAAAATATTGTAAAAGCTTTCTAAAAACATTTTTAAACCATTTTAAAACACTTTTAAAACGTTTTAAAATGCTTTACAAGTTTTTTAAAAGGATTTAAAAACGTTTTAAAACATTTTAAAAGTGTTTTGAAACATTTTAAAATAAATTTAAAACATTTTAGAAGTGTTTTGAAACATTTTAAATTAAATCTTAAAAGCATTACAAAATATTTTGAAAGCGTTTCAGAATATCTTAAAAGTGTCTTGAAATATCTTGATAGTGTTTTACAATATTTTGAAATGTTATAAAAATCCTTTAAAACATTTTACAACTTTTTAAAAATATTTTAAACGAGTTTCATAATGTCTTAAAAACCTTTTTAACTTGTTTAAAATCATGTTATAGCATTTTAAAAATTGTTTTATAATGTTTTTAAAAATATTATTTTTTACGATTTTATTAAAAAGATTTACTAAAAATGATTAAACGCTTTAAATATTTGATTTAAACATATTAATAAGAATTTGGAATATTTTATAAAAGGTTTAAACCATTTTTAAAACATTTATAAAAATTATTGAATGTCAGCTTTATAAGCTTAACTTTATGAAATATTTTGAAATATTTTGAAATGTTATAAGAATCCTCTAAAATATTTTACAATTTTTTTAAAAATATTTTAAAAGAGTTTTATGATGTGTTAAAAACATTTTAAACGTGTTTAAAAGCACATTATAACATTTTAAAAAGGGTTTTATAATATTTTTAAAAACGTTTCTTTTTTTACGATTTTATTAAAAACATTTAATAAAAAGATTAAACGCTTTAAATATTTGATTTAAACATATTGAGAAGAATTTATAATATTTTATAACAGATTTAAACCATTTATGAAACATTTATAAAAATTATTGCATGTTTATAATGTTAGCTTTATAAGCTTAACTTTTATTAAATTTTATTTAAAAACGTTTTTAAAACCTAAATAAAAGCTTTCAAATATTTTAAATGTGTTTTGAAATGTTTTTCTTACATTGTAAAAGCATTCTAAAAACATTTTAAAACCATTTTAAAACACTTTTAAAACGTTTTAAAATGTTTTACAAGTTTTTAAAAAGGATTTAAATATGTTTTAAAACATTTTAAAAGTGTTTTGAAACATTTTAAAATAAATTTAAAACATTTTTAAAGTTTTCTGAAGCATTTTAAAAGTGTTTTGAAACATTTTAAAAGCGTTTCAAAATATTTAAAAGTGTTCAAAAATATCTTAAGCGTTTGACAATATTTTGAAATATTTTGAAATTTATAAAAATCTTTTAAAACATTTTACAATTTTTTAAAAATATTTTAAAAGAGTTTTATGATGTCTTCAAAACATTTTAAAAGCACATTATAACATTTTAAAAAGTGTTTTATAATGTTTCTAAAAACGTTTCTTTTACGATTTTATTAAATGTGTTTATTTTAAAACACTTTTAATATAAATTTAAAATATTTTAGAAGTGTTTTGAAACATTTAAAAATAAATTTAAAACATTTTAAAAGCGTTTCAAAATATTTTACAAGTGTTTTAAAATATCTTGAAAGCGTTTTTTACAATATTTTGAAATTCTTTGAATGATTTTGAAATATTTTAAAATGTTATAAAAATCCTTTAAAAAATTTCACAAATTTGTAAAAATATTTTAAACGAGTTTTATAATGTCTTAAGAACATTTTAAATGTGTTTAAAAGCATGTTATAACATTTTAAAAAGTGTTTTATAATCTTTTTAAAAACGTTTTTTTTGCGATTTTATTAAAAATGATTAAACGCTTTGAATATTTGATTTAAGCATATTAATAAGAATTTAGAATATTTTATAACTTTTATTAAATTTTATTTATAAACATAAAAAAAAATGAAATAAATGCTTTTAAATATTTTAAAAGAATTTTAAAAGTGTTTTGAAATGTTTTTAAAACATTGTAAAAGCTTTCTAAAAACATTTTTAAACCATTTTAAAACACTTTTAAAACATTTTAAAATGCTTTACAAGTTCTTCAAGAGGTTCTGAAAACGTTTTAAAACATTTTGAAAGTGTTTTGAAACATTTTAAAATAAATTTTAAAAGCGTTTCAAAATATTTTAGAAGCGTTTCAAAATATTTTAGAAGTGTTTCAAAATATTTTAAAACTGTTTTAAAATATCTTGGAAGTGTTTTACAATATTTTGAAATGTTATAAAAATCCTTGAAAACATTTTACAAATTTTTTAAAATATTTTAAACGAGTTTTATAATGTCTTAAATACATTTAAATGTGTTTAAAAGCACGCTATAACATTTTAAAAAGTTTTTTATAATGTTTTTAAAACAATCTTTTTTACGATTTCATTAAAAACATTTACTAAAAATTATTAAACGCTTAAAATATTTGATTTAAACATATTAATAAAAATTTAGAATATTTTATAAAAGCTTTAAACCATTTATAAAAACTATTGAATGTCAGATTTATAAGCTTAACTTGATAAGCGTTTTACAATATTTTGAAATATTTTAAAATATTTTGAAATGTTATAAAAATCCTTTAAAATATTTTACAAAGTTTTTAAAATATTTTAAAAGAGCTTTATAATGTCTGAAAAACATTTTAAACGTAGATAGTTCATTAAAAAGGAATAGACGCAGGCTAAACTTTTCGGTTTTGATATCCGAGAGCATATTTGGATATCCATTTTGGAGATGCAAGCGTGGCCCCAGATGCACAAAGTGACGAATTGAGTTCGGACCTCATTTCGGATGATCTGTGAAAAACGAACGGATGCGAATATCGAGGGGCTAAACTTTTCGGTTTAAAAATTCGAGAGCATATTTGGATACCCATTTTGGAGATGCAAGCGTGGCCCCACATGCACAAAGTGATGAATTGATTCAGGGACTCATTTCGAGCGATCCATAAAAAACGAATAGACGCATATATCGGGGTTGAAATTTTCATTTTTGAAATTCGAGAGCATATTTGGATACCGCTTTTGGAGATGCAAGTGTGCCCCCGCATGAACAAAGTGACGAATTGATTTTGGGACTCATTTCGGACGATCTTTGAAAACTGAATGAAGGCGGATATTGGGGGTTGAACTTTTCAATTTTGAAATTCGAGAGCATATTTGAATACCCATTTTGGAGATGCAAGCGTGGCCCCACATGCACAAAGTGATGAATTTATTTCTGGACTGATTTCGGAATATCTATGAAAAATGAACAGACATGGATATCGGGGACAGAACTTTTCGGTTTTGAAATCTGAGAGCATATTTGGATACACATTTTGGAGATGCAAGTGTTTCCCCACATGCACAAAGTGAAAAATTGATTTCAGGACTCATTTCGGATGATCCGTGAAAAACGAACATACGTGGATATCGGGGGCTAAACTTTTCAGTTTTGAAATCCAAGAGCATATTTGGATAACCATTTTGGAGATGCAAGCGTGGCCTCACATGCACAAAGTGACGAATTGATTTAGGGACTCATTTTGGATGATCAGTAAAAAACAAAAGGACGCGGATGTCAGGGGCTAAAATTTTCGTTTTTGAAAACTGAGAGTATATTTGGATACCCATATTGGAGATGCAAGTGTGCCCCCGCAGGAACAAAATGACGAATTGATTTCAGGATTCATTTTGGATGATCCTTGAAAAATGAAGAAATGCGAATATTGGGGGTTGAAATTTTCGGTTTTTAAATTCGAGAGCATATCTGGATACCCATTTTGGAGATGAAAGCGTGGCCCCGCATGCACAAAGTGACAAATTTATTTCAGGACTGATTTCAAACGATCCGTGAAAAATGAATGAACGCGGATATCAGGGGTTGAACTTTTTGGTTTTGAAATCCGAGAGCATATTTGGATACCCATTTTGGAGATGCAAGTGTGGCCCCTCATGCACAAAGTGACAAATCGATTTCGCGACTCATTTCGGATGATCCGTGAAAAAAGAATAGACGCAGATAACGGGGGCTGAAATTTTCAATTTTGAAATATGAGAGCATATTTGGATACCCATTTTGGAGATGAAAGCGTGGCCTCGGATGCAGAAAGTGACAAATTGAGTTTGGGCCTCATTTTGGACGATCCGTGAAAAACGAACAGACACGAATATCGGGTTCTAAACTTTTCGGTTTTGAAATCTGAGAGAATATTTAGATACCCATTTTGGAGATGCAAGCGTGGCCCCAGATGAACAAAGTGATGAATTGACTTCGGGACTCAATTCAGACGATCCGTGAAAAATGAAGAGATGTGGATATCGGGGGTTGAACTTTTCGGTTGTGAAATTTGAGAGCATATTTGGATACCCATTTTGTAGATGCAAGCATGGCCCCGCATGCACAAAGTGACAAATTGATTTCGAGACTCATTTCGGATGGTTCGTGAAAAAAAAATAGACGTGGAAGATGGGGCTAAACTTTTCGGTTTTGATATCCGAGAGCATATTTGAATACCCATTTTTGAGATGCAAGTGTGGCCCCAGATGCACAAAGTGACGAATTGAGTTCGGACCTCATTTCGGATTATCCGTGAAGAACAAATGGACGCGAATATCGAGGGCTAAAATTTTTGGTTTTAAAATCCAAGAGCATATTTGGATACCTATTTTGGAGATGCAAGTGTGGCCCCGGATGCACAAAGTGACGAATTGATTTCGGGATTCATTTCAGACGATTTGTGAAAAATGAATGGACACAGATATCGGGGGCTGAACTTTTCGGTTTTGAAATCTGAGAGCATATTTGGATACACTTTTAAAACATTTTAAAATGCTTTACAAGTTGTTGAAAAGGATTTAAAAACGTTTTAAAACATTTTAAACCTTTTTTAAAATACTGTAAAAGCTTTCTAAAAACATTTTTAAACCATTTTAAAACACTTTTAAAACGTTTTAAAATGCATTAAAAGTTTTTTAAAAGGATTTAAAAACGTTTTGAAACATTTTAAAAGTGTTTTGAAGCATTTTAAAATAAATATAAAACATTTTAGAAGTGTTTTGAAACATTTTAAAATAAATCTTAAAAGCATTTCAAAATATTTTAAAAGCGTTTCAGAATATCTTAAAAGTGTTTTGAAATATCTTGAAAGTGTTTTACAATATTTTGAAATGTTATAAAATCCTTTAAAACATTTTACAACTTTTTAAAAATATTTTAAAAGAGTTTCATAATGTCTTAAAAACATTTTTAACGTGTTTAAAATCATGTTATAGCATTTTAAAAATTGTTTTATAATGTTTTTAAAAATATTATTTTTTACGATTTTATTAAAAATATTTACTAAAAATGATTAAACGCTTTAAATATTTGATTTAAACATATTAATAAGAATTTGGAATATTTTATAAAAGGTTTAAACCACTTTTAAAACATTTATAAAAATTATTGAATGTCAGCTTTATAAGCTTAACTTTATGAAATATTTTGAAATGTTATAAAAATCCTCTAAAATATTTTAAAAATTTTTTAAAAATATTTTAAAAGAGTTTTATGATGTGTTAGAAACATTTTAAACGTGTTTAAAAGCACATTATAACATTTTAAAAAGGGTTTTATAATATTTTTAAAAACGTTTCTTTTTTCACGATTTTATTAAAAACATTTAATAAAAAGATTAAACGCTTTAAATATTTGATTTAAACATATTGAGAAGAATTTAGAATATTTTATAACAGATTTAAACCATTTATGAAACATTTATAAAAATTATTGCATGTTTGTAATGTTAGCTTTATAAGCTTAACTTTTATTAAATTTTATTTAAAAACGTTTTTAAAACCTAAATAAATGCTTTCAAATATTTTAAATGTGTTTTGAAATGTTTTTCTAACATTATAAAAGCATTCTGAAAACATTTAAAAACCATTTTAAAACACTTTTAAAACATTTTAAAATGTTTTACAAGTTTTTAAAAAGGATTTAAATATGTTTTAAAACATTTTAAAAGTGTTTTGAAACATTTAAAATAAATTTAAAACATTTTAAAAGTGTTTTGAAGCATTTTAAAAGTGTTTTGAAACATTTTAAAATAAATTTAAAACATTTTAAAAGCGTTTCAAAATATTTAAGTGTGTTCAAAAATATCTTAGCGTTTGAAATTATTTTGAAATATTTTGAAATTTATAAAAATATTTTAAAACATTTTACAATATTTTGAAATGTATAAAAATCCTTTAAAACATTTTACAAATCTTTTAAAATATTTTAAATAAAGTTTTATAGTAAATATTAATACATTTAAATTTGTTTAAGCATGCTGCATTTTAAAGTTTTTTATAATGTTTTTAAAACAATTTTTTTTTACGATTTCATTAAAAACATTTACTAAAAATGATTAAACACTTTAAATATTTGATTTAAACATATTAATAAAAATTGAGAATATTTTATAAAATCTTCGAACCATTTATAAAAATTATTGAATGTCAGATTTATAAGCTTAACTTGATAAGCGTTTTACAATATTTTGAAATATTTTAAAATATTTTGAAATGTTATAAAAATCCTTTAAAATATTTTACAAAGTTTTAAAATATTTTAAAAGAGCTTTATAATGTCTGAAAAACATTTTAAACGTAGATAGTTCGTTAAAAAGGAATAGACGCAGGCTAAAATTTTCGGTTTTGATATCCGAGAGCATATTTGGATATCCATTTTGGAGATGCAAGCGTGACCCCAGATGCACAAAGTGACGAATTGAGTTCGGACCTCATTTCGGATGATCTGTGAAAAACGAACGGATGCGAATATCGAGGGCTAAACTTTTCGGTTTAAAAATTCGAGAGAATATTTGGATACCCATTTTGGAGATGCAAGCGTGGCCCCACATGCACAAAGTGATGAATTGATTTAGGGACTCATTTCGAACGATCCATAAAAAATGAACAGATGCAGATATCGGGGTTGAAATTTTCATTTTTGAAATTCGGGAGCATATTTGGATACCACTTTTGGAGATGCAAGTGTGCCCCCGCATGAACAAAGTGACGAATTGATTTTGGGACTCATTTCAGACGATCTTTGAAAACTGAACGAAAGCGGATATTGGGGCTTGAAATTTTCAGTTTTGAAATTTGAGAGCATATTTGGATACCCATTTTGGAGATGCAAGCGTGGCCCCGCATGCACAAAGTGATGAATTTATTTCAGGAATGATTTCGGACTATCCGTGAAAAATGAACAGACGTGGATATCGGGGGAAGAACTTCTCGATTTTGAAATCCGAGAGCATATTTGGATACACATTTTGGAGATGCAAGCGTTTCCCCACATGCAAAAAGTGACAAATTGATTTCAGGACTCATTTCAGATGATCCGTGAAAAACAAACATACGTGGATATCGGGGGCTAAACTTTTCAGTTTTGAAATCCAAGAGCATATTTGGGTAACCATTTTGGAAATGCAAGCGTGGCCTCACATGCACAAAGTGACGAATTGATTTAGGGACTCATTTTGGATGATCCGTAAAAAAAAAACGGACGTGGATGTCGGGGGCTAAAATTTTCGTTTTTGAAATCTGAGAGTATATTTGGATACCCATTTTGGAGATGCAAGTGTGCCCCCGAAGGAACAAAATGACAAAATTATTTCGGGATTCATTTTGGATGATCCTTGAAAAATGAACAAATGCGGATATTGGGGTTTGAAATTTTCGGTTTTAAATTCGAGAGCATATCTGGATACCCATTTTGGAGATGAAAGCGTGGCCCCGCATGCACAAAGTGACACATTTATTTCGGGACTGATTTCAGACGATCCGTGAAAAATGAACGGACGCGGATATCAGGGGTTGAACTTTTTGGTTTTGAAATCCGAGAGCATATTTGGATACCCATTTTGGAGATGCAAGTGTGGCCCCGCATGCACAAAGTGACAAATCGATTTCGCGACTCATTTCGGATGATCCGTGAAAAAAGAATACACGCAGATAACGGGGGGCTGAAATTTTCGATTTTGAAATCTGAGAGCATATTTGGATACCCATTTTGGAGATGGAAGCGTGGCCTCGGATGCATAAACTGACAAATTGAGTTTGGGCCTCATTTTGGATGATTCGTGAAAAATGAACGAACGCGAATATCGGGGTCTAAACTTTTCGGTTTTGAAATATGACAACATATTTGGATACCCATTTTGGAGATGCAAGCGTGGCCCCAGATGAACAAAGTGACGAATTGACTTCGGGACTCAATTCAGACGATCCATGAAAAATGAAAAGAAGTGGATATCGGGGGCTGAAATTTTCGGTTGTGAAATCTGAGAGCATATTTGGATACCCATTTTGGAGATGCAAGCGTGGCCCCGCATGCACAAAGTGACAAAGTTATTTCGTGACTCATTTCGGATGGTTCGTGAAAAAACAACAGACGTGGAAGATGGGGCTAAAATTTTCAGTTTTGATATCCGAGAGCATATTTGGATACCCATTTTGGAGATGCAAATGTGGCCCCAGATGCACAAAGTGACGAATTAAGTTCGGACCTCATTTCGGATGATCCGTGACAAACAAATGGACGCGAATATCGAGGGCTAAACTTTTCAGTTTTAAATTCCGAGAGCATATTTGGATACCTATTTTGGAGATGCAAGTGTGGCCCCGGATGCACAAAGTGACGAATTGATTTCGGGATTCATTTCAGACGATTTGTGAAAAATGAATGAACACATATATCGAGGGCTGAACTTTTCGGTTTTGAAATCTGAGAGCATATTTGGATACACTTTTAAAACGTTTTAAAATGCTTTACAAGTTTTTGAAAAGGATTTAAAAATGTTTTAAAACATTTTAAACCTTTTTTAAAATATTGCAAAAGCTTTCTAAAAACATTTTTAAACCATTTTAAAACACTTTTAAAACGTTTTAAAATGCTTTACAAGTTTTTTAAAAGGATTTAAAAACATTTTAAAACATTTTAAAAGTGTTTTGAAACATTTTAAAAGTGTTTTGAAACATTTTAAAATAAATTTAAAACATTTTAGAAGTGTTTTGAAACATTTTAAAATAAATCTTAAAAGCATTTCAAAATATTTTAAAAGCGTTTCAGAATATCTTAAAAGTGTTTTGAAATATCTTGAAAGTGTTTTACAATATTTTGAAATGTTATAAAAATCCTTTAAAACATTTTACAACTTTTTAAAAATATTTTAAAAGAGTTTCATAATGTCTTAAAAACATTTTTAACATGTTTAAAATCATGTTATAGCATTTTAAAAATTGTTTTATAATGTTTTTAAAAATATTATTTTTTACGATTTTATTAAAAAGATTTACTAAAAATGATTAAACGCTTTAAATATTTGATTTAAACATATTAATAAGAATTTGGAATATATTATAAAAGGTTTAAACCATTTTAAAAACATTTATAAAAATTATTGAATGTCAGCTTTGTAAGCTTAACTTTATGAAATATTTTGAAATGTTATAAAAATCCTCTAAAATATTTTAAAAGAGTTTTATGATGTGTTAAAAACATTTTAAACGTGTTTAAAAGCACATTATAACATTTTAAAAAGGGTTTATAATATTTTTAAAAACGTTTCTTTTTTTTACGATTTTATTAAAAACATTTAATAAAAAGATTAAACGCTTTAAATATTTGATTTAAACATATTGAGAATAATTTAGAATATTCTATAAAAGATTTAAACCATTTATGAAACATTTATAAAAATTATTGCATGTTTATAATGTTAGATTTATAAGCTTAACTTTTATTAAATTTTATTTAAAAACGTCTTTAAAACCTAAATTAAAGCTTTCAAATATTTTAAATGTGTTTTGAAATGTTTTTCTAACATTATAAAAGCATTCTAGAAACATTTAAAAACCATTTTAAAACACTTTTAAAACGTTTTAAAATGTTTTACAAGTTTTTAAAAAGGATTTAAATATGTTTTAAAACATTTTAAGGTGTTTTGAAACATTTTAAAATAAATTTAAAACATTTTAAAAGTGTTTTGAAACATTTTAAAATAAATTTAAAACAATTTAAAAGTGTTTTGAAGCATTTTATAAGTGTTTTGAAAAATTTTAAAAAAATTTTATAACATTTTAAAAGCGTTTCAAAATATTTAAAAGTGTTCAAAAATATCTTAAGCGTTTGACAATATTTTGAAATATTTTGAAATTTATAAAAATATTTTAAAACATTTTACAAATTTTTAAAAATATTTTAAAAGAGTTTTATGATGTCTTCAAAACATTTTAAAAGCACATTATAACATTTTTAAAAGTGTTGTATAATGTTTCTAAAAACTTTTTTTTACGATTTTATTAAATGTGTTTATTTTAAAACACTTTTAATATAAATTTAAAATATTTTAGAAGTGTTTTGAAACATTTAAAAATAAATTTAAAACATTTTAAAAGCGTTTCAAAATATTTTACAAGTGTTTTAAAATATCTTGAAAGCATTTTTTACAATATTTTGGAAATTTTTGAATGATTTTGAAATATTTTGAAATGTTATAAAAATCCTTTAAAACATTTTACAAATTTGTAAAAATATTTTAAACGAGTTTTATAATGTCTTAAAAACATTTTAAATGTGTTTAAAAGCACGTTATAACATTTTAAAAAGTGTTTTATAATGTTTTTAAAAACATTTTTTTTGCGATTTTATTAAAAATGATTAAACGCTTTAAATATTTGATTTAAGCATATTAATAAGAATTTAGAATATTTTATAAAATCTTCAAACCATTTTTAAAACCTTTATAAAAATTATTAAATGTTTATAATGTCAACTTTATTAGTTTAACTTTTATTAAATGTTACTTATAAACATTTTTAAAAATGAAATAAATGCTTTTAAATATTTTAAAAGAATTTTAAAAGTGTTTTGAAATGTTTTTAAAACATTGTAAAAGCTTTCTAAAAACATTTTTAAGCCATTTTAAAACACTTTTAAAACATTTTAAAATGCTTTACAAGTTCTTCAAGATGTTCTGAAAACGTTTTAAAACATTTTAAAAGTGTTTTGAAACATTTTAAAATAAATTTAAAACATTTTAGAAGTGTTTTGAAACATTTTAAAATAAATTTTAAAAGCGTTTCAAAATACTTTAGAAGGGTTTCAAAATATTTTAGAAGTGTTTCAAAATATTTTAAAAGTGTTTTAAAATATCTAAGAAGTGTTTTACAATATTTTGAAATGTTATAAAAATCCTTTAAAACATTTTACAAATCTTTTAAAATATTTTAAACGAGTTTTATAATGTCTTAAATACATTTGAATTTGTTTAAAAGCACACTATAACATTTTAAAAAGTTTTTTATAATGTTTTTAAAACAATTTTTTTTACGATTTCATTGAAAACATTTACTAAAAATGATTAAATGCTTTAAATATTTGATTTAAACATATTAATAAAAATTGAGAATATTTTATAAAAGCTTTAAACCATTTATAAAAATTATTGAATGTCAGATTTATAAGCTTAACTTGATAAGTGTTTTACAATATTTTGAAATATTTTGAAATATTTTAAAATATTTTGAAATGTTATAAAAATCCTTTAAAATATTTTACAAAGTTTTTAAAATATTTTAAAAGAGCTTTATAATGTCTGAAAAACATTTTAAACGTAGATAGTTTGTTAAAAAAGAATAGACGTAGCCTAAACTTTTCGGTTTTGATATCCGAGAGCATATTTGGATACCCATTTTGGAGATGCAAGCGTGGCCCTAGATGCACAAAGTGACGAATTGAGTTCGTACATCATTTCGGATGATCCGTGAAAAACGAATGGATGCGAATATCAAGGGCTAAACTTTTCGGTTTAAAAATTCGAGAGCATATTTGGATACCCATTTTGGAGATGCAAGTGTGGCCCCACATGCACAAAGTGATGAATTGATTTAGGGACTCATTTCGAACGATCCATAAAAAATGAACAGACGCAGATATCGGGGTTGAAATTTTCATTTTTGAAATTCGAGAGCATATTTGGATACCTCTTTTGAAGATGCAAGTGTGCCTCGCATGAACAAAGTGACGAATTGATTTTGGGACTCATTTCGGACGATCTTTGAAAACTGAACGAAAGCGGATATTGGGGGTTGAACTTTTCAGTTTTGAAATTTGAGAGCATATTTGGATACCCATTTTGGAGATGCAAGCGTGGCCCCGCATGCACAAAGTGATGAACTTATTTCGGGACTGATTTCGGACTATCCGTGAAAAATGAACAGACGTGGATATCGGGGGCAGAACTTTTCGGTTTTGAAATCCGAGAGCATATTTGGATACACATTTTGGAGATGCAAGCATTTCCCCACATGCACAAAGTGACAAATTGATTTCATGACTCATTTCGGATGATCCGTGAAAAACGAACATACGTGGATATCGGGGGCTAAACTTTTCAGTTTTGAAATCCGAGAGCATATTTGGATAACCATTTTGGAGATGCAAGCGTGGCCTCACATGCACAAAGTGAAGAATTGATTTAGGGACTCATTTTGGATGATCCGTAAAAAACGAACGGACGCGGATGTCGGGGGCTAAAATTTTCGTTTTTGAAATCTGAGAGTATATTTGGATACCCATTTTGGAGATGCAAGTGTGCCCCCGCAGGAAAAGAATGACGAATTGATTTCGGGATTCATTTTGGATGATCCTTGAAAAATGTACAAATACGGATATTGGGGGTTGAAATTTTCGGTTTTTAAATTCGAGAGCATATCTGGATACCCATTTTGGAGATGAAAGCGTGGCCCCGCATGCACAAAGTGACAAATTTATTTGGGGACTGATTTCAGACGATCCGTGAAAAACGAACGGACGCGGATATCAGGGGTTGAACTTTTTGGTTTTGAAATCCGAGAGCATATTTGGATACCCATTTTGGAGATGCAAGTGTGGCCCCTCATGCACAAAGTGACAAATTGATTTCGCAACTCATTTCGGATGATCCGTGAAAAACGAATAGACGCAGATAACGGGGGCTGAAATTTTCGATTTTGAAATATGAGAGCATATTTGGATACCCATTTTGGAGATGAAAGCATGGCCTCGGATGCACAAAGTGACAAATTGATTTTGGGCATCATTTTGGATGATCCGTGAAAAATGAAAAAACGCGAATATCTGGGGCTAAACTTTTCGATTTTGAAATCTGAGAGCATATTTGGATACCCATTTTGGAGATGCAAGCGTGGCCCCAGATGAACAAAGTGACGAATTGACTTCGAGACTCAATTTAGATGATGCATGAAAAATGAAAAGAAGTGGATATCGGGGGCTGAACTTTTCGGTTGTGAAATCTGAGAGCATATTTGGATACCCATTTTGGAGATGCAAGCGTGACAAAGTGACAAAGTGATTTCGGGACTCATTTCGGATGGTTCGTGAAAAAACAACAGACGTGGAAGATGGGGCTAAAATTTTCAGTTTTGATATCCGAGAGAATATTTGGATACCCATTTTGGAGATGCAAGTGTGGCCCCAGATGCACAAAGTGACGAATTAAGTTCGGACCTCATTTCGGATGATCCATGAAAAACAAACGGACGCGAATATCGAGGGCTAAACTTTTCAGTTTTAAATTCCGAGAGCATATTTGGATACCTATTTTGGAGATGCAAGTGTGGCCCCAGATGCACAAAGTGACGAATTGATTTCGGGATTCATTTTAGACGATTTGTGAAAAATGAATGAACACAGATATCGGGGGCTGAACTTTTCGGTTTTGAAATCTGAGAGCATATTTGGATACACTTTTAAAACGTTTTAAAATGCTTTACAAGTTTTTGAAAAGGATTTAAAAACATTTTAAAACATTTTAAACCTTTTTTAAAATATTGCAAAAGCTTTCTAAAAACATTTTTAAACCATTTAAAAACCCTTTTAAAACGTTTTAAAATACTTTACAAGTTTTTTAAAAGGATTTAAAAACGTTTTAAAACATTTTAAAAGTGTTTTGAAACATTTTAAAATAAATTTAAAACATTTTAGAAGTGTTTTGAAACATTTTAAAATAAATCTTAAAAGCATTTGAAAATATTTTAAAAGCGTTTCAGAATATCTTAAAAGTGTTTTGAAATATCTTGAAAGTGTTTTACAATATTTTGAAATGTTATAAAAATCCTTTAAAACATTTTACAATGTCTTAAAAACATTTTTAACGTGTTTAAAATCATGTTATAGCATTTTAAAAAGTGTTTTATAATGTTTTTAAAAATATTATTTTTTTACGATTTTATTAAAAAGATTTACTAAAAATGATTAAACGCTTTTTAAAACAATTATAAAAATTATTGAATGTCAGCTTTATAAGCTTAACTTTATGAAATTTTTTGAAATATTTTGAAATATTATAAAAATCCTCTAAAATATTTTACAAATTTTTTAAAAATATTTTAAAAGAGTTTTATGATGTGTTAAAAACATTTTAAACGTGTTTAAAAGCACATTATAACATTTTAAAAAGGGTTTTATAATATTTTAAAAGTTTTTCTTTTTTACGATTTTATTAAGCATTTAATAAAAGATTAAACGCTTTAAATATTTGATTTAAACATATTGAGAAGAATTTAGAATATTCTATAAGATTTAAACCATTTATGAAACATTTATAAAATTATTGCATGTTAATAATGTTAGCTTTATAAGCTTAACTTTTTATTAAATTTTATTTAAAAACGTTTTTTCAAACCTAAATAAAAGCTTTCAAATATTTTAAATGTGTTTTGAAATGTTTTTTAACATTGTAAAAGCATTACGAAAAACATTTTAAAACCATTTTAAAACACTTTTAAAACGTTTTATAATGTTTTAAAAGTTTTTAAAAAGGATTTAAATATGTTTTAAAGCATTTTAAAAGTGTTTTGAAACATTTTAAAATAAATTTAAAACATTTTAAAAGTGTTCTGAAGCATTTTAAAAGTGTTTTGAAACATTTTAAAATAAATTTAAAACATTTTAAAAGGGTTTCAAAATATTTAAAAGTGTTCAAAACTATCTTAAGCATTTGACAATATTTTGAAATATTTTGAAATTTATAAAAATATTTTAAAACATTTTACAAATTTTTAAAAATATTTTAAAAGAGTTTTATGATGTCTTCAAAAAATTTTAAAAGCACATTATAACATTTTAAAGTGTTTTATAATGTTCCCAAGAAACGTTTTTACGATTTTATTAAATGTGTTTATTTTAAAACACTTTTAATATAAATTTAAAATATTTTAGAAGTGTTTTGAAACATTTAAAAATAAATTTAAAACATTTTAAAAGCGTTTCAAAATATTTTACAAGTGTTTTAAAATATCTTGAAAGCATTTTTTACAATATTTTGAAATTTTTTGAATGATTTTGAATTATTTTGAAATTTTATCAAAATTCTTTAAAACATTTTACAAATTTGTAAAAATATTTTAAACGAGTTTTATAATGTCTTAAAAACATTTTAAATGTGTTTAAAAGCACTTTATAACATTTTAAAAAGTGTTTTATAATGTTTTTAAAAACGTTTTTTTTGCGATTTTATTAAAAATGATTAAACGCTTTAAATATTTGATTTAAGCATATTAATAAGAATTTAGTATATTTTATAACTTTTATTAAATGATATTTATAAACATCTTTAAAAATGAAATAAATGCTTTTAAATATTTTAAAATAATTTTATAAGTGTTTTGAAATGTTTTTAAAACATTGTAAAAGCTTTCTAAAAACATTTTAAAACCATTTTAAAACACTTTTAAAACATTTTAAAATGCTTGACAAGTTCTTCAAGAGGTTCTGAAAACGTTTTAAAACATTTTGAAAGTGTTTTGAAACATTTTAAAATAAATTTTAAAAGCGTTTCAAAATATTTTAGAAGCGTTTCAAAATATTTTAGAAGTGTTTTAAAATATCTTGGAAGTGTTTTACAATATTTTGAAATGTTATAAAAATCCTTTAAAACATTTTACAAATTTTTAAAAATATTTTAAACGAGTTTTATAATGTCTTAAATACATTTAAATTTGTTTAAAAGCACACTATAACATTTTAAAAAGTTTTTTATAATGTTTTTAAAACAATTTTTTTTACGATTTCATTGAAAACATTTACTAAAAATGATTAAACGCTTTAAATATTTGATTTAAACATATTAATAAAAATTTAGAATATTTTATAAAAGCTTTAAACCATTTATAAAAATTATTGAATGTCAGATTTATAAGCTTAACTTGATAAGCGTTTTATAATATTTTGAAATATTTTAAAATATTTTGAAATGTTATAAAAATCCTTTAAAATATTTTACAAAATTTTTAAAAAATTTTGAAAGAGCTTTATAATGTCTGAAAAACATTTTAAACGTAGATAGTTTGTTAAAAAAGGATAGACGCAGGCTAAACTGTTCGGTTTTGATATCCGAGAGCATATTTGGATACCCATTTTGGAGATGCAAGAGTGGCCCCAGATGCACAAAGTGACGAATTGAGTTCGGATCTCATTTTGGATGATCTGTGAAAAACGAACGGATGCGAATATCGAGGGCTAAAATTTTCGGTTTAAAAATTTGAGAGCATATTTGGATACCCATTTTGGAGATGCGAGTGTGGCCCCACATGCACAAAGTGATGAATTGATTTAGGGACTCATTTCGAACGATCCATAAAAAACGAACAAACGCAGATATCGGGGTTGAAATTTTCATTTTTGAAATTCGAGAGCATATTTGGATACCGCTTTTGGAGATGCAAGTGTGCCCCCGCATGAACAAAGTGACGAATTGATTTTGGGACTCAATTCGGACGATCTTTGAAAACTGAACGAAAGCGGATATTGGGGGTTGAAATTTTCAGTTTTGAAATTCGAGAGCATATTTGGATACCCATTTTGGAGATGCAAGCGTGGCCCCGCATGCACAAAGTGATGAATTTATTTTGGGACTGATTTCGGACTATCCATGAAAAATGAACAGACGTGGATATCGGGGGCAGAAATTTTCGGTTTTGAAATCCAAGAGCATATTTGGATACACATTTTGGAGGTGCAAGTGTTTCCCCACATGCACAAAGTGAAAAATTGATTTCAAGACTCATTTCGGATGATCCGTGAAAAACGAACATACGTGGATATTGGGGGCTAAACTTTTCAGTTTTGAAATCCAAGAGCATATTTGGATAACCATTTTGGAGATACAAGCGTGGCCTCACATGCACAAAGTGACGAATTGATTTAGGGACTCATTTTGGATGATCCGTAAAAAACAAAAGGACGCGGATGTCGGGGGCTAAAATTTTTGTTTCCGAAATCTGAGAGTATATTTGGATACCCATTTTGGAGATGCAAGTGTGCCCACGCAGGAACAAAATGACGAATTGATTTCGGGATTCATTTTGGATGATCCTTGAAAAATGAAGAAATGTGAATATTGGGGGTTGAAATTTTCGGTTTTTAAATTCGAGAGCATATATGGATACCCATTTTGGAGATGAAAGCGTGGCCCCACATGCACAAAGTGACAAATTTATTTCAGGACTGATTTCAGACGATCCGTGAAAAACGAACAAACGTGGATATCAGGGGTTGAAATTTTTGGTTTTGAAATCCGAGAGCATATTTGGATACCCATTTTGGAGATGCAAGTGTGGCCCTGCATGCACAAAGTGACAAATCAATTTCGCGACTCATTTCGGATGATCCGTGAAAAAAGAATAGACGCAGATAACGGGGGCTGAAATTTTCGATTTTGAAATATGAGAGCATATTTGGATACCCATTTTGGAGATGAAAGCGTGGCCTCAGATGCACAAAGTGAAAAATTGAGTTTGGGCCTCATTTTGGACGATCCGTGAAAAATGAACGGATTCGAATATCGGGGCTAAAATTTTCGGTTTTGAAATCTGAGAGCATATTTGGATACCCATTTTGGAGATGCAAGCGTGGCCCTAGATGAACAAAGTGACGAATTGATTTCGGGACTCAATTCAGACGATCCATGAAAAATGAAAAGACGTGGATATCGGGGGCTGAACTTTTCAGTTGTGAAATCTGAGAGCATATTTGGATACCCATTTTGGAGATGCAAGCGTGGCCCTGCATGCACAAAGTGACAAATTGATTTCGGGACTCATTTTCGATGGTTCGTGAAAAAATAACAGACGTGGAAGATAGGGCTAAAATTTTCGGTTTTAATATCCGAGAGCATATTTGGATACCCATTTTGGAGATGCAAGTGTGGCCCCAGATGCACAAAGTGACGAATTGAGTTCGGACCTCATTTCGGATGATCCGTTAAAAACAAACGGACGGGAATATCGAGGGCTAAAATTTTTGGTTTTAAAATCCGAGAGCATATTTGGATACCTATTTTGGAGATGCAAGTGTGGCCTCGGATGCACAAAGTGACGAATTGATTTCGGGATTCATTTCAGACGATTTGTGAAAAATGAATGAACACAGATATCGGGGGCTGAACTTTTCAGTTTTGAAATCTGAGAGCATATTTGGATACACTTTTAAAACGTTTTAAAATGCTTTACAAGTTTTTGAAAAGGATTTAAAAACGCTTTAAAACATTTTAAACCTTTTTTAAAATATTGCAAAAGCTTTCTAAAAACATTTTTAAACGGTTTTAAAACAGTTTTAAAACGTTTTAAAATGCTTTACAAGTTTTTTAAAAGGATTTAAAAACATTTTAAAACATTTTAAAAGTGTTTTGAAACATTTTAAAATAAATTTAAAACATTTTAGAAGTGTTTTGAAACTTTTTAAAATAAATCTTAAAAGCATTTCAAAATATTTTAAAAGCGTTTTAGAATATCTTAAAAGTGTTTTGAAATATCTTGAAAGTGTTTTACAATATTTTGAAATGTTATAAAAATCCTTTAAAACATTTTACAACTTTTTAAAAATATTTAAAAAGAGTTTCATAATGTCTTAAAAACATTTTTAACGTGTTTAAAATCATGTTATAGCATTTTAAAAAGTGTTTTATAATGTTTTTAAAAATATTATTTTTTACGATTTTATTAAAAAGATTTACAAAAAATGATTAAACGCTTTAAATATTTGATTTAAACATATTAATAAGAATTTGGAATATTTTATAAAAGGTTTAAACCATTTTTAAAACATTTATAAAAATTATTGAATGCCAGCTTTATAAGCTTAACTTTATGAAATATTTTGAAATGTTATAAATATCCTCTAAAATATTTTACAAATTTTTTAAAAATATTTTAAAAGAGTTTTATGATGTGTTAAAAACATTTTAAACGTGTTTAAAAGCACATTATAACATTTTAAAAAGGGTTTTATAATATTTTTAAAAACGTTTCTTTTTTTACAATTTTATTAAAAACATTTAATAAAAAGATTAAATGCTTTAAATATTTGATTTAAACATATTGAGAAGAATTTAGAATATTCTATAAAAGATTTAAACCATTTATGAAACATTTATAAAAATTATTGCATGTTTATAATGTTAGCTTTATAAGCTTAACTTTTATTAACTTTTATTTAAAAACGTTTTTAAAACCTAAATAAAAGCTTACAAATATTTTAAATGTGTTTTGAAATGTTTTTCTAACATTGTAAAATCATTCTGAAAACATTTAAAAACCATTTTAATAGACTTTTAAAACGTTTTAAAATGTTTTACAAGTTTTTAAAAAGGATTTAAATATGTTTTAAAACATTTTAAAAGTGTTTTGAAACATTTTAAAATAAATTTAAAACATTTTAAAAGTGTTCTGAAGCATTTTAAAGTGTTTTGAAACATTTAAAAATAAATTTAAAACATTTTAAAAGCGTTTTAAAATATTTTACAAGTGTTTTAAAATATCTTGAAAACATTTTTTACAATATTTTGAAAATTTTTGAATGATTTTGAAATATTTTGAAATGTTATAAAAATCCTTTAAAACATTTTACAAATTTATAAAAATATTTTGAAACGAGTTTTATAATGTCTTAAAAACGTTTTAAATGTGTTTAAAAGCACGTTATAACATTTTAAAAAGTGTTTTATAATGTTTTTAAAAACGTTTTTTTTGCGATTTTATTAAAAATGATTAAACGCTTTAAATATTTGATTTAATCATATTAATAAGAATTTAGAATATTTTATAAAAGCTTTAAACCATTTATAAAACGTTTATAAAAATTATTAAATGTTTATAATGTCAACTTTATTAGTTTAACTTTTATTAAAGGTTATTTATAAACATTTTAAAAAATGAAATAAATGCTTTAAAATATTTTAAAATAATTTTAAAAGTGTTTTGAAATGTTTTTAAAACATTGTAAAAGCTTTCTAAAAACATTTTTAAACCATTTTAAAACACTTTTAAAACATTTTAAAATGCTTTACAAGTTCTTCAAGAGGTTCTGAAAACGTTTTAAAACATTTTAAAAGTGTTTTGAAACATTTTAAAATAAATTTAAAACATTTTAGAAGTGTTTTGAAACATTTTAAAATAAGTTTTAAAAGCGTTTCAAAATATTTTAGAAGCGTTTCAAAATATTTTAAAAGTGTTTTAAAATATCTTGGAAGTGTTTTACAATATTTTGAAATGTTATAAAAATCCCTTAAAACATTTTACAAATTTTTTAAAATATTTTAAACGAGTTTTATAATGTCTTAAATACATTTAAATTTGTTTAAAAGCACGCTATAACATTTTAAAAAGTTTTTTATAATGTTTTTAAAACAATTTTTTTTATGATTTCATTGAAAACATTTACTAAAAATGATTAAATGCTTTAAATATTTGATTTAAACATATTAATAAAAATTTAGAATATTTTATAAAAGCTTTAAACCATTTATAAAAATTATTGAATGTCAGATTTATAAGCTTAACTTGATAAGCGTTTTACAATATTTTGAAATCTTATAAAAATCCTTTAAGATATTTTACAAAGTTTTTAAAATATTTTAAAAGAGCTTTATAATGTCTGAAAAACATTTTAAACGTAGATAGTTTGTTAAAAAAGAATAGACGCAGGCTAAACTTTTCAGTTTTGATATCTGAGAGCATATTTGGATACCCATTTTCGAGATGCAAGTGTGGTCCCAGATGCACAAAGTGACGAATTGAGTTCGGACCTCATTTCAGATGATCCGTGAAAAACAAACGGATGTGAATATCGAGGGCTAAACTTTTCGGTTTAAAAATTCGAGAGCATATTTGGATACCCATTTTGGAGATGCAAGCGTGGCCCCACATGCACAAACTGATGAATTGATTTAGGGACTCATTTCGAACGATCCATAAAAAACGAACAGACGCAGATATCGGGGTTGAAATTTTCATTTTTGAAATTCGAGAGCATATTTGGATACCGCTTTTGGAGATGCAAGTGTGCCACCGCATGAACAAAGTGACGAATTGATTTTGGGACTCATTTCAGACGATCTTTGAAAACTAAACGAAAGCGGATATTGAGGGTTGAAATTTTCAGTTTTGAAATTCGAGAGGATATTTGGATACCCATTTTGGAGATGCAAGCGTGGCCCCGCATGCACAAAGTGAGGAATTTATTTCGGGACTGATTTCGGACTATCCGTGAAAAATGAATAGACGTGGATATCGGGGGCAGAAATTTTCGGTTTTGAAATCCGAGAGCATATTTGGATACACATTTTGGAGATGCAAGCGTTTCCCCACATGCACAAAGTGAAAAATTGATTTCAGGACTCATTTCGGATGACCCGTGAAAAACGAACATATGTGGATATCGGGGGCTAAACTTTTCAGTTTTGAAATCCGAGAGCATATTTGGATAACCATTTTGGAGATGCAAGCGTGGCCTCACATGCACAAAGTGACGAATTGATTTAGGGACTCATTTTGGATGATCTGTAAAAAACGAACGGACGTGGATGTCGGGGCTCTAAAATTTTCGTTTTTGAAATCTGAGAGTATATTTGGATACCCATTTTGGAGATGCAAGTGTGCCCCCGTAGGAACAAAATGACGAATTGATTTCGGGATTCATTTTGGATGATCCTTGAAAAATGAACAAATGCGGATATTGGGTTTGAAATTTTCGGTTTTTAAATTTGAGAGCATATCTCGATACCCATTTTGGAGATGAAAGCGTGGCCCCGCATGCACAAAGTGACAAATTTATTTCGGGACTGATTTCAGACGATCCGTGAAAAACGAACGGACGCGGATATCAGGGGTTGAACTTTTTGGTTTTGAAATCCGAGAACATATTTGGATACCCATTTTGGAGATGCAAGTGTGGCCCCTCATGCACAAAGTGACAAATTGATTTCGCGACTCATTTCGGATGATCCGTGAAAAACGAATAGACGGAGATAACGGGGGCTGAAATTTTCGATTTTGAAATATGAGAGCATATTTGGATACCCATTTTGGAGATGAAAGCATGGCCTCGGATGCACAAAGTGACAAATTGATTTTGGGCCTCATTTTGGACGATCCGTGAAAAACGAACGGACGCGAATATCGGGGGCTAAACTTTTCGGTTTTGAAATCTGAGAGCATATTTGGATACCCATTTTGGAGATGCAAGCGTGGCCCCAGATGAACAAAGTGACGAATTGACTTTGGGACTCAATTCAGACGATCCGTGAAAATTGAAAAGACGTGGATATCGGGGGATGAAATTTTCGATTGTGAAATCTGAGAGCATATTTGGATACCCATTTTGGAGATACAAGCGTGGCCCCGCATGCACAAAGTGACAAATTGATTTCGGGACTCATTTCGGATGGTTCGTGAAAAAAGAACAGACGTGGAAGATGGGGATAAACTTTTCTGTTTCGATATCCGAGAGCATATTTGGATACCCATTTTGGAGATGCAAGTGTGGCCCCAGATGCACAAAGTGACGAATTGAGTTCGGACCTCATTTCGGATGATCCGTGAAAAACAAACAGATGCGAATATCGAGCGCTAAACTTTTCGGTTTTAAAATCCGAGAGCATATTTGGATACCTATTTTGGAGATGCAAGTGTGGCCCCGGATGCACAAATTGACGAATTGATTTCGGGATTCATTTCAGACGATTTGTGAAAAATGAATGAACACAGATATCGGGGGCTGAACTTTTCGGTTTTGAAATCTGAGAGCATATTTGGATACACTTTTAAAATGTTTTAAAATGCTTTACAAGTTTTTGAAAATGATTTAAAAACATTTTAAAACATTTTAAACCTTTTTTAAAATATTGTAAAAGCTTTCTAAAAACATTTTTAAACCATTTTAAAACACTTTTAAAACGTTTGAAAATGCTTTACAAGTTTTTTAAAAGGATTTAAAAATGTTTTAAAACATTTTAGAAGTGTTTTGAAACATTTTAAAATAAATTTAAAACATTTTAGAAGTGTTTTGAAACATTTTAAAATAAATCCTAAAAGCATTTCAAAATATTTTAAAAGCGTTTCAGAATATCTTAAAAGTGTTTTGAAATATCTTAAAAGTGTTTTACAATAATTTTGAAATCTGAGAGCATATTGGGATACACTTTTAAAACATTTTAAAATGCTTTACAAGTTTTTGAAAAGGATTTAAAAACGTTTTAAAACATTTTAAACCTTTTTTAAAATATTGTAAAAGCTTTCTAAAAACATTTTAAAACACTTTTAAAACGTTTTAAAATGCTTTACAAGTTTTTTAAAAGGATTTAAAAATGTTTTAAGACATTTTAGAAGTGTTTTGAAACATTTTAAAATAAATCTTAAGAGCATTTCAAAATATTTTAAAAGCGTTTCAGAATATCTTAAAAGTGTTTTGAAATATCTTGAAAGTGTTTCACAATATTTTGAAATGTTATAAAAATCCTTTAAAACATTTTACAACTTTTTAAAAATATTTTAAAAGAGTTTCATAATGTCTTAAAAACATTTTTAATGTGTTTAAAATCATTTTAAAAAGTGTTTTATAATGTTTTTAAAAATATTATTTTTTACGATTTTATTAAAAAGATTTACTAAAAATGATTAAACGCTTTAAATATTTGATTTAAACATATTAATAAGAATTTGGAATATTTTATAAAAGGTTTAAACCATTTTTAAAACATTTATAAAAATTATTGAATGTCGGCTTTATAAGCTTAACTTTATGAAATATTTTGAAATATTTTCAAATGTTATAAAAATCCTCTAAAATATTTTTCAAAATTTTTAAAAATATTTTAAAAGAGTTTTATGATGTGTTAAAAACATTTTAAACGTGTTTAAAAGCACATTATAACATTTTAAAAAGGGTTTTATAATATTTTTAAAAACGTTTCTTTTTTTACGATTTTATTAAAAACATTTAATAAAAAGATTAAACACTTTAAATGTTTGATTTAAACATATTAATAAGAATTTAGAATATTTTATAAAATTTAAACCATTTATGAAACATTTATAAAAATTATTGCATGTTTATAATGTTAGCTTTATAAGCTTAACTTTTATTAAATTTTATTTAAAAACATTTTTAAAACCTAATTAAATGCTTTCAAATATTTTAAATGTGTTTTGAAATGTTTTTCTAACATTGTAAAAGCATTCTGAAAACATTTAAAAACCATTTTAAAACACTTTTAAAACGTTTTAAAATGTTTTACAAGGTTTTAAAAAGGATTTAAATATGTTTTAAAACATTTTAAAAGTGTTTTGAAACATTTTAAAATAAATTTAAAACATTTTAAAAGTGTTTTGAAGCATTTTAAAAGTGTTTTGAAACATTTTAAAATAAGTATAAAACATTTTAAAAGCGTTTCAAAATATTTAAAAGTGTTCAAAAATATCTTAAGCGTTTGACAATATTTTGAAATATTTTGAAATTTATAAAAATCTTTTAAAACATTTTACAAATTTTTTAAAATATTTTAAAAGAGTTTCATAATGTCTTAAAAACATTTTTAATGTGTTTAAAATCATTTTAAAAAGTGTTTTATAATGTTTTTAAAAATATTATTTTTTACGATTTTATTAAAAAGATTTACTAAAAATGATTAAACGCTTTAAATATTTGATTTAAACATGTTAATAAGAATTTGGAATATTTTATAAAAGGTTTAAACCATTTTTAAAACATTTATAAAAATTATTGAATGTCAGCTTTATAAGCTTAACTTTATGAAATATTTTGAAATGTTATAAAAATCCTCTAAAATATTTTACAAATCTTTCAAAAATATTTTAAAAGACTTTTATGATGTGTTAAAAACATTTTAAACATGTTTAAAAGCACATTATAACATTTTAAAAAGGGTTTTATAATATTTTTAAAAACGTTTCTTTTTTTACGATTTTATTAAAAACATTTAATAAAAAGATTAAACGCTTTAAATATTTGATTTAAACATATTAAAAAGAATTTAGAATATTTCATAAGAGATTTAAACCATTTATGAAACATTTATAAAAATTATTGCATGTTTATAATGTTAGCTTTATAAACTTAACTTTTATTAAATTTTATTTAAAAACGTTTTTAAAACCTAAATAAATGCTTTCAAATATTTTAAATGTGTTTTGAAATGTTTTTCTAACATTGTAAAAGCATTCTGAAAACATTTAAAACCCATTTTAAAACACTTTTAAAACATTTTAAAATGTTTTACAAGTTTTTAAAAAGGATTTAAATATGTTTTAAAACATTTTAAAAGTGTTTTGAAACATTTTAAAATAAATTTAAAACATTTTAAAAGTGTTTTGAAGCATTTTAAAAGTGTTTTGAAACATTTTAAAATAAGTATAAAACATTTTAAAAGCGTTTCAAAATATGTAAAAGTGTTCAAAAATATCTTAAGCGTTTGACAATATTTTGAAATATTTTGAAATTTATAAAAATATTTTAAAACATTTTACAAATTTTTAAAAATATTTTAAAAGAGTTTTATGATGTCTTCAAAACATTTTAAAAGCACATTATAACATTTTAAAAAGTGTTTTATAATGTTTCTAAAAATGTTTTTTTTACTATTTTATTAAATGTGTTTATTTTAAGACACTTTTAATATAAATTTAAAATATTTTAGAAGTTTTTTGAAACATTTAAAAATAAATTTAAAACATTTTAAAAGCGCTTCAAAATATTTTACAATTGTTTTAAAATATCTTGAAAGCATTTTTTACAATATTTTGAAATTTTTTGAATGATTTTGAAATATTTTGGAATGTTATAAAAATCCTTTAAAACATTTTACAAATTTGTAAAAATATTTTAAACGAGTTTTATAATGTCTTAAAAACATTTTAAATGTGTTTAAAAGCATGTTATAACATTTTAAAAAGTGTTTTATAATGTTTTTAAAAACGTTTTTTTTTGCGATTTTATTAAAAATGATTAAACGCTTTAAATATTTGATTTAACCATATTAATAAGAATTTAGAATATTTTATAAAAGCTTTAAACCATTTATAAAATGTTTATAAAAATTATTAAATGTTTATAATGTCAACTTTATTAGTTTAACTATTATTAAATGTTATTTATAAACATTTTTAAAAATGAAATAAATGTTTTTAAATATTTTAAAAAAATTTTAAAAGTGTTTTGAAATGTTTTTAAAACATTGTAAAAGCTTTCTAAAAACATTTTTAAACCATTTTAAAACACTTTTAAAACATTTTAAAATGCTTTAGAAGTTCTTCAAGAGGTTCTGAAAACGTTTTTAAACATTTTAAAAGTGTTTTGAAACATTTTAAAATAAATTTTAAAAGTGTTTCAAAATATTTTAGAAGCGTTTCAAAATATTTTAGAAGTGTTTCAAAATATTTTAAAAGTGTTTTAAAATATCTTGGAAGTGTTTTACAATATTTTGAAATGTTATAAAAATCCTTTAAAACATTTTACAAAATTTTTAAAATATTTTAAACGAGTTTTATAATGTCTTAAATACATTTAAATGTGTTTAAAAGCACACTATAACATTTTAAAATGTTTTTTATAATGTTTTTAAAACAATTTTTCTACGATTTCATTAAAAACATTTACTAAAAATGATTAAACGCTTTAAATATTTGATTTTAACATATTAATAAAAATTTAGAATATTTTATAAAAGATTTAAACCATTTAGAAAAATTATTGAATGTCAGATTTATAAGCTTAACTTGATAAGCGTTTTACAATATTTTGAAATATTTTAAAATATTTTGAAATTTTATAAAAATCCTTTAAAATATTTTACAAAGTTTTTAAAAAATTTTAAAAGAGCTTTATAATGTCTGAAAAACATTTTAAACGTAGATAGTTCGTTAAAAACGAATAGACGCAGGGTAAACTTTTCGGTTTTGATATCCGAGAGCATATTTGGATACCCATTTTGGAGATGCAAGCGTGGCCCCAGATGCACAAACTGACGAATTGAGTTCGGACCTCATTTCGGATGATCTGTGAAAAACGAACGGATACGAATATCGAGGGCTAAAATTTTCGGGTTAAAAATTCGAGAGCATATTTGGATACCCATTTTGGAGACGCAAGTGTTGTCCCACATGCATAAAGAGATGAATTGATTTAGGGACTCATTTCGACGATCCATAAAAAACGAATGGACGCAGATATCGGGGTTGAAATTTTAATTTTTGAAATTCGAGAGCATATTTGGATACCCATTTTGGTGATGCAAGTGTGCCCCCGCATGAACAAAGTGACGAATTGATTTTGGGACTCATTTCGGACGATCTTTGAAAACTGAACGAAAGCGGATATTGGGGGTTGAACTTTTCAGTTTTGAAATTCAAGAGCATATTTGAATACCCATTTTGGAGATTCAAGTGTGGCCCCGCATGCACAAAGTGATGAATTTATTTCGGGACTGATTTCAGACTATCCGTGAAAAATGAACAGACGTGGATATCGGGGGCATAACTTTTTGATTTTGAAATCTGAGAGCATATTTGGATACACATTTTGGAGATGCAAGCGTTTCCCCACATGCACAAAGTGACAAATTGATTTCAGGACTCATTTCGGATGATCTATGAAAAACGAACATACGTGGATATCGGGGGCTAAACTTTTCAGTTTTGAAATCCGAGAGCATATTTGGATAACCATTTTGGAGATGCAAGTGTGGCCTCACATGCACAAAGTGACGAATTGATTTAGGGACTCATTTTGGATGATCCGTAAAAAACGAACAGACGCGGATGTCAAGGGCTAAAATTTTTGTTTTTGAAATTCAAGAGTATATTTGGATACCCATTTTGGAGATGCAAGTGTGCCCCCGCAGGAACAAAATGACGAATTGATTTCGGGATTCATTTTGGATGATCCTTGAAAAATGAACAAATGCGGATATTGGGGGTTGAAATTTTCAGTTTTTAAATTCGAGAGCATATCTGGATACCTTGGATACCCGATTTGGAGATGCAAGATGGCCCACTTCATGCACAAAGAGATGAATTTATTTCGGGACTGATTTCAGAAGATCCGTGAAAAATGAACAGACGTGGATATCGGGGGCAGAACTTTTCGGTTTTGAAATCCGAGAGCATATTTGGATACACATTTTGGAGATGCAAGCGTTTCCCCACATGCACAAAGTGACAAATTGATTTCAGCGCTCATTTCGGATGATCCGTGAAAAACGAACATACGTGGATATCGGGGGCTAAACTTTTCAGTTTTGAAATCTGAGAGCATATTTGGATAACCATTTTGGAGATGCAAGCGTGGCATCACATGCACAAAGTGACGAATTGATTTAGGGACTCCTTTTGGATGATCCGTAAAAAACGAATGGACACGGATGTCGGGGGCTAAAATTTTCGTTTTTGAAATCTGAGAGTATATTTGGATACCCATTTTGGAGATGCAAGTGTGCCCCCGCAGGAAAAGAATGACGAATTGATTTCGGGATTCATTTTGGATGATCCTTGAAAAATTTACAACTGCGGATATTGGGGGTTGAAATTTTCGGTTTTTAAATTCGAGAGCATATCTGGATACCCATTTTGGAGATGAAAGCGTGGCCCCGCATGCACAAAGTGACAAATTTATTTTGGGACTGATTTCAGACGATCCGTGAAAAACGAACGGACGCGGATATCAGGGGTTGAACTTTTTGGTTTTGAAATCCGAGAGCATATTTGGATACCCATTTTGGAGATGCAAGTGTGGCCCCTCATGCACAAAGTGACAAATTGATTTCGTGACTCATTTCGGATGATCCGTGAAAAACGAATAAACGCAGATAACGGGGGCTGAAATTTTCGATTTTGAAATATGAGAGCATATTTGGATACCCATTTTGGAGATGAAAGCGTGGCCTCGGATGCAGAAAGTGACAAATTGAGTTTGGGCATCATTTTGGATGATCCGTGAAAAACGAACAAACGCGAATATCGGGGGCTAAAATTTTCGGTTTTGAAATCCGAGAGCATATTTGGATACCCATTTTGGAGATGCAAGCGTGGCCCCAGATGAAGAAAGTGACGAATTGACTTCGAGACTCAATTCAGACGATCCGTGAAAAATGAAAAGACGTGGATATCGGGGGCTGAACTTTTCGGTTGTGAAATCTGAGAGCATATTTGGATACCCATTTTGGAGATGCAAGTGTGGCCCCGCATGCACATAGTGACAAATCGATTTAGCGACTCATTTCGGATGATCCGTGAAAAACGAATAGACGCAGATAACGGGGGCTGAAATTTTCGATTTTGAAATATGAGAGCATATTTGGATACCAATTTTGGAGATGAAAGCGTGGCCTCGGATGCACAAAGTGACAAATTGAGTTTGGGCCTCATTTTGGACGATCCGTGAAAAATGAACGGACGCGAATATCGGGGGTTAAAATTTTCGGTTTTGAAATCTGAGAGAATATTTGGATACCCATTTTGGAGATGCAAACGTGGCCCCAGATGAAAAAAGCGACGAATTGACTTCGGGACTCAATTCAGACGATCCGTGAAAAATTATAAGACGTGGATATCGGGGGCTGAACTTTTCGGTTGTGAAATATGAGAGCATATTTGGATACGCACTTTAGAGATGAAAGCGTGGCCCTGCATGCACAAAGTGACAAATTGATTTCGGTACTCATTTCGGATGGTTCGTGAAAAAAGAACAAACGTGGAAGATGGGGCTAAAATTTTCGGTTTTGATATCCGAGAGCATATTTGGATACCCATTTTGGAGATGCAAGTGTGGTCCCAGATGCACAAAGTGACGAATTGAGTTCGGACCTCATTTCGGATGATCCATGA
Source organism: Pinus albicaulis (assembly GCA_034641835.2). NCBI lineage: Eukaryota > Viridiplantae > Streptophyta > Pinopsida > Pinales > Pinaceae > Pinus > Pinus albicaulis. The sequence goes on from JAXQQM020071623.1 coordinate 500,109, forward strand.
AAAACAAACGCACGCGAATATCGAGGTCTAAACTTTTCGGTTTTAAAATCCGAGAGCATATTTGGATACCTATTTTGGAGATGCAAGTGTGGCCCCGGATGCACAAAGTGACGAATTGATTTCGGGATTCATTTGAGACGATTTGTGAAAAATGAATGAACACAGATATCGGGGGCTGAACTTTTCAGTTTTGAAATCTGAGAGCATATTTGGATACACTTTTAAAACGTTTTAAAATGCTTTACAAGTTTTTGAAAAGGATTTAAAAACGTTTTAAAACATTTTAAACCTTTTTAAAATATTGTAAAAGCTTTCTAAAAACATTTTTAAACCATTTTAAAACACTTTTAAAACGTTTTAAAATGCTTTACAAGTTTTTTAAAAGGATTTTAAAACGTTTTAAAACATTTTAAAAGTGTTTTGAAACATTTTAAAATAAATTTAAAACATTTTAAAATAAATCTTAAAAGCATTTCAAAATATTTTAAAAGCGTTTCAGAATATCTTAAAAGTGTCTTGAAATATCTTGATAGTGTTTTACAATATTTTGAAATGTTATAAAAATCCTTTAAAACATTTTACAACTTTTTAAAAATATTTTAAAGAGTTTCATAATGTCTTAAAAACATTTGTAACGTGTTTAAAATCATGTTATAGCATTTTAAAAAGTGTTTTATAATGTTTTTAAAAATATTATTTTTTACGATTTTATTAAAAAGATTTACTAAAAATGATTAAACGCTTTAAATATTTGATTTAAACATATTAATAAGAATTTGGAATATTTTGTAAAAGGTTTAAACCATTTTTAAAACATTTATAAAAATTATTGAATGTCAACTTTATAAGCTTAACTTTATGAAATATTATGAAATATTTTCAAATGTTATAAAAATCCTCTAAAATATTTTACAAATTTTTTAAAAATATATTAAAAGAGTTTTATGATGTGTTAGAAACATTTTAAACGTGTTTAAAACCACATTATAACATTTTAAAAAGGGTTTTATAATATTTTTAAAAACGTTTCTTTTTTTACGATTTTATTAAAAACATTTAATAAAAAGATTAAACGCTTTAAATATTTGATTTAAACATATTGAGAAAAATTTAGAATATTTTATAACAGATTTAAACCATTTATGAAACATTTATAAAAATTATTGCATGTTTATAATGTTAGCTTTATAAGCTTAACTTTTATTAAATTTTATTTAAAAACGTTTTTAAAACCTAAATAAATGCTTTCAAATATTTTAAATGTGTTTTGAAATGTTTTCTAACATTGTAAAAGCATTCTGAAAACATTTAAAAACCATTTTAAAACACTTTTAAAACATTTTAAAATGTTTTACAAGTTTTTAAAAAGGATTTAAATATGTTTTAAAACATTTTAAAAGTGTTTTGAAACATTTTTAAATAAATTTAAAACATTTTAAAAGTGTTTTGAAGCATTTTAAAAGTGTTTTGAAACATTTTAAAATAAATTTAAAACATTTTAAAAGGGTTTCAAAATATTTAAAAGTGTTCAAAAATATCTTAAGCGTTTGACAATATATTGAAATATATAAAAATATTTTAAAACATTTTACAAATTTTTAAAAATATTTTAAAAGAGTTTTATGATGTCTTCAAAACATTTTAAAAGCACATTATAACATTTTAAAAAGTGTTGTATAATGTTTCTAAACACTTTTTTTTACGATTTTATTAAATGTGTTTATTTTAAAACACTTTTAAAATAAATTTAAAATATTTTAGAAGTGTTTTGAAACATTTAAAAATAAATTTAAAACGTTTTAAAAGCGTTTCAAAATAATTTACAAGTGTTTTAAAATATCTTGGAAGCGTTTTTTACAACATTTTGAATTTTTTTGAATGATTTTGAAATATTTTGAAATGTTATAAAAATCATTTAAAACATTTTACAAATTTATAAAAATATTTTAAACGAGTTTTATAATGTCTTAAAAACATTTTAAATGTGTTTAAAAGCACGTTATAACATTTTAAAAAGTGTTTTATAATGTTTTTAAAAGCTTTTTTGCGATTTTATCAAAAATGATTAAACGCTTTAAATATTTGATTTAAGCATATTAATAAGAATTTAGAATATTTTATAAAAGCTTTAAACCATTTATAAAACCTTTATAAAAATTATTAAATGTTTATAATGTTAACTTTATTAGTTTAACTTTTATTAAATGTTATTTATAAACATTTTTAAAAATGAAATAAATGTTTTTAAATATTTTAAAAGAATTTTAAAAGTGTTTTGAAATATTTTTAAAACATTGTAAAAGCTTTCTAAAAACATTTTTAAACCATTTCAAAACACTTTTAAAACATTTTAAAATGCTTTACGAGTTCTTCAAGAGGTTCTGAAAACGTTTTAAAACATTTTAAAAGTGTTTTGAAACATTTTAAAATAAATTTAAAACGTTTTAGAAGTGTTTTGAAACATTTTAAAGTAAATTTTAAAAGCGTTTCAAAATATTTTAGAAGCATTTCAAAATATTTTAGAAGTGTTTCAAAATATTTTAAAAGTGTTTTAAAATATCTTGGAAGTGTTTTACAATATTTTGAAATGTTATAAAAAACCTTTAAAACATTTTACAAATTTTTTAAAATATTTTAAACGAGTTTTATAATGTCTTAAATACATTTAAATGTGTTTAAAAGCACGCTATAACATTTTAAAAAGTTTTTTTTTATAATGTTTTTAAAACAATTTTTTACGATTTCATTCAAAACATTTACTAAAAATGATTAAACGCTTTAAATATTTCATTTAAACATATTAATAAAAATTTAGAATATTTAATAAAAGCTTTAAACCATTTATAAAAATTATTGAATGTCAGATTTATAAGCTTAACTTGATAAGCGTTTTACAATATTTTGAAATATTTTAAAATATTTTGAAATGTTATAAAAATCCTTTAAAATATTTTACAAAGTTTTTAAAATATTTTAAGAGAGCTTTATAATGTCTGAAAAACATTTTAAATGTAGATAGTTCGTTAAAAAGGAATAGACGCAGGCTAAACTTTTCGGTTTTGATATCCGAGAGCATATTTGGATATCCATTTTGGAGATGCAAGCGTGGCCCCAGATGCACAAAGTGACGAATTGAGTTCGGACCTCATTTCGGATGATATGTGAAAAACGAACGGATGCGAATATCGAGGGCTAAACTTTTCGGTTTAAAAATTCGAGAGCATATTTGGATACCCATTTTGGAGATGCAAGCGTGGCCCCACATGCACAAAGTGATGAATTGATTTAGGGACTCATTTCAAACGATCCATAAAAAACGAATAGACGCAGATATCGGGGTTGAAATTTTCATTTTTGAAATTCGAGAGCATATTTGGATACCACTTTTGGAGATGCAAGTGTGCCCCCGCATGAACAAAGTGACGAATTTATTTTGAGACTCATTTCGGACGATCTTTGAAAACTGAACGAAAGCGGATATTGGGGGTTGAAATTTTCAGTTTTGAAATTCGAGAGCATATTTGGATACCCATTTTGGAGATGCAAGCGTGGCCCCGCATGCACAAAGTGATGAATTTATTTCGGGACTGATTTCGGACTATTCGTGAAAAATGAACAGACGTGGATATCGGGGGCAGAACTTTTCGGTTTTGAAATCCGAGAGCATATTTGGATACACATTTTGGAGATGCAAGCGTTTCCCCACATGCACAAAGTGACAAATTGATTTCATGACTCATTTCGGATGATCAGTGAAAAACGAACATACGTGGATATCGGGGGCTAAACTTTTCAGTTTTGAAATCCGAGAGCATATTTGGATAACCATTTTGGAGATGCAAGCGTGGCCTCACATGCACAAAGTGACGAATTGATTTAGGGACTCATTTTGGATGATCCATAAAAAACGAACGGACGCGGATGTCGGGGCCTAAAATTTTCGTTTTTGAAATCTGAGGGTATATTTGGATACCCATTTTGGAGATGCAAGTGTGCCCCCGCAGGAAAAGAATGACGAATTGATTTCGGGATTCATTTTGGATGATCCTTGAAAAATGTACAAATGCGGATATTGGGGGTTGAAATTTTTGGTTTTTAAATTCGAGAGCATATCTGGATACCCATTTTGGAGATGAAAGCGTGGCCCCGCATGCACAAAGTGACAAATTTATTTCGGGACTGATTTCAGACGATCCGTGGAAAACGAACGGATGCGGATATCAGGGGTTGAACTTTTTGTTTTGAAATCCGAGAGCATATTTGGATACCCATTTTGGAGATGCAAGTGTGGCCCCTCATGCACAAAGCGACAAATTGATTTCGCGACTCATTTCGGATGATCTGTGAAAAACGAATAGACGCAGATAACGGAGGCTGAAATTTTCGATTTTTAAATATGAGAGCATATTTGGATACCCATTTTGGAGATGAAAGCGTGGCCTCGGATGCACAAAGTGACAAATTGAGTTTGAATTGACTTCGGGCATCATTTTGGATGATCCGTGAAAACGAACAAACTGCGAATATCGGGGGCTAAACTTTTCGGTTTTGAAATCGAGAGCATATTTGGATACCCATTTTGAGACAAAGAAGCGTGTCCCGTATGACCAGTGACGAATTGACTTCGGGACTCAATTCGACGATCTGTGAAAATGAAAAGACGTGATATCGGGGTCAACTTTTGCCAGAAATCTTATTAAGATTTGGATACTCATTTTGGAGATGCAAGTGTGGCCCCGCATGCACATAGTGACAAATCGATTTCGCGACTCATTTCGGATGATCCGTGAAAAACGAATAGACACAGATAACGGTGGCTGAAATTTTTTATTTTGAAATATGAGAGGATATTTGGATACCCATTTTGGAGATGAAAGCGTGGCCTCGGATGCACAAAATGACAAATTGAGTTTGGGACTCATTTTGGACGATCCGTGAAAAACTAACGGACGCGAATATCGGGGGCTAAAATTTTCGGTTTTGAAATCTGAGAGCATATTTGGATACCCATTTTGGAGATGCAAGCGTGGCCCTGTGATGAAAAGTGGACGACTGACTTCGACTCAATCTGCATTTGTCCGCAAAATTAAAAGACGTGGATATCGGGGGCTGAAATTTTCGGTTTTGAAATCTGAGAGCATATTTGGATACCCATTTTGGAGATGCAAGCGTGGCCCCGCATGCACAAAGTGACAAAATGATTTCGGTTGCTCATTTCGGATGGTTCGTGAACAAAGAACAGACGTGGAAGATGGGGCTAAACTTTTCGGTTTTGATATCCGAGAGCATATTTGGATACCCATTTTGGAGATGCAAGTGCGCCCCCAGATGCACAAAGGGACGAATTGAGTCGACTCTACTGATGATCCGAAAAACAATCATAGGCTAATATCGTAGGTCAAAATTCTCGGTTTTAAAACTGGAGCATATTTGATACCTATTTTGGAGATGCAAGTGTGGCCCCTGATGCACAAAGGACTTAATTTATTTCGGATTCATTTCGTACGATTTGTGAAAAATGAATGAACACAGATATCGCAATAACTTTTCGGTTTTGAAATCCGAGAGCATATTCCGTGATACACTTTTAAAACGCTTTAAAAATGCTTCTTTTTACAAGTTTTTTAAAAGGATTTAAAAGCGTTTTAAAACATTTTAAACCTTTTTTAAAATATTGTAAAAGCTTTCTAAAACCATTTTTAAACCGTTTTAAAACACTTTTAAAACGTTTTAAAATGCTTTACAAGTTTTTTAAAAGGATTTAAAAAGGTTTTAAAACATTTTAAAAGTGTTTCTAAACATTTTAAAATAAATTTAAAACATTTTAGTTGTTATATTTTAAAATAAATCTTAAAAGCATTTCAAAATATTTTAAAAAGCTGCAATATCTTAAAAGTGTCTTGAAATATCTTGATAGTGTTTTACAATATTTTGAAATGTTATAAAACTCCTTTAAAACATTTTACAACTTTTGTAAAATATTTTAAAAGAGTTTCATAATGTCTTAAAAACATTTTTAACTTGTTTAAAATCATGTTATAGCATTTTAAAAGTGTTTTATAATGTTTTAAAAATATTATTTTTTACGATTTTATTAAAAAGATTTACTAAAAATGATTAAACGCTTTAAATATTTGATTTAAACATATTAATAAGAATTTGGAATATTTTATAAAAGGTTTAAACCATTTTTAAAACATTTATAAAAATTATTGACTGTCAGCTTTATAAGCTTAACTTTATGAAATATTTTGAAATGTTATAAAAATCCTCTAAAATATTTTAGAAATTTTTTAAAAATATTTTAAAATAGTTTTATGACGTGTTAGAAACATTTTAAACATGTTTAAAAGCACATTATAACATTTTAAAAAGGGTTTTATAATATTTTTAAAAACATTTCTTTTTTTACGATTTTATTAAAAACATTTAATAAAAAGATTAAACGCTTTAAATATTCGATTTAAACATATTGAGAAGAATTTAGAATATTTTATAACAGATTTAAACCATTTATGAAACATTTATAAAAATTATTGCATGTTTATAATGTTAGTTTATAAGCTTAACTTTTATTAAATTTTATTTAAAAACAAATAAATGCTTTCAAATATTTTAAATGCTTTGGAAATGCTTTCAATATCAGAAGTTATCTAAAAAATTTAAAACTATTTTAAAACATTTTAAATAATGTTTTACAAGTTTTAAAGATTTAAATATGTTTTAAAACATTTTAAAAGTGTTTTGAAACATTTTAGAACAAATTTAAAACATTTTAAAGTGTTTGAAGCATTTTGTGTTTTAAATATTTGCACAATTAAAACATTTCAAGAGGGTTTCAAAATATTTAAAAGTGTTCAAAAATACCTTAAGTTGCTTCGATAAATATTTTGAATATTTTGAAATTTATAAAATATTTTAAAACATTTTACAATTTTTTAAAAATATTTTAAAAGAGTTTTATGATGTCTTGAAAACTTTTTAAAAGCATATTATAACATTTTAAAAGTGTTTTATAATGTTTCTAAAAACATTTTTTTTTACGATTTTATTAAATGTGTTTATTTTAAAACACTTTTGATATAAATTTAAAATATTTTAGAAGTGTTTTGAAACATTTAAAAATAAATTTAAAACATTTTAAAAGTGTTTCAAAATATTTTACAAGTGTTTTAAAATATCTTGGAAGCGTTTTACAACATTTGAAATTTTTTGAATGATTTTGAAATATTTTGAAATGTTATAAAAATCATTTAAAACATTTTACAAATTTATAAAAATATTTTAAATGAGTTTTATAATGTCTTAAAAACATTTTAAATGTGTTTAAAAGCACGTTACAACATTTTAAAAAGTGTTTTATAATGTTTTTAAAAACCTTTTTTTTGCGATTTTATCAAAAATGATTAAACGCTTTAAATATTTGATTTAAGCATATTAATAAGCATTTAGAATATTTTGTAAAAGCTTTAAACCATTTATAAAACCTTTATAAAAATTATTAAATGTTTATAATGTCAACTTTATTAGTTTAACTTTTATTAAATGTTATTTATAAACATTTTTAAAAACGAAATAAATGCTTTTAAATATTTTAAAAGAATTTTAAAAGTGCTTTGAAATGTTTTTAAAACATTGTAAAAGCTTTCTAAAAACATTTTTAAACCATTTTAAAACACTTTAAAAACATTTTAAAATTCTTTACAAGTTCTTCAAGAGGTTCTGAAAACGTTTTAAAACATTTCAAAAGTGTTTTGAAACATTTTAAAATAAATTTAAAACATTTTAGAAGTGCTTTGAAACATTTTAAAATAAATTTTTAAAGTGTTTCAAAATATTTTAGAAGCGTTTCAAAATAGTTTAGAAGTGTTTCAAAATATTTTAAAAGTCTTTTAAAATATCTTGGAAGTGTTTTACGATATTTTGAAATGTTATAAAAATCCTTAAAAACATTTTTTTACAAAATTTTTAAAATATTTTAAACGAGTTTTATAATGTGTTAAATACATTTAAATGTGCTTCTAAAAGCACGCTATAACAGTTTAAAAAGTTTTTTATAATGTTTTTAAAACAATTTTTTTTTACGATTTCATTAAAAAAACATTTACTAAAAATGATTAAACACTTTAAATAATGATTTAAATGTTATTAAAAATTTAGAATATTTTATAAAATCAACCATTTATAAAAATTATCATCGTCAGATTTATAAGCTTAACTTGATAAGCTGCTTTTAAAATATTTTAAAAGAGCTTTATAATGTCTGAAAAACATTTTAAACGTAGATAGTTCGTTAAAAAGGAATAGACGCATGCTAAACTTTTCGGTTTTGATATCCGAGAGCATATTTGGATATCCATTTTGGAGATGCAAGCGTGGCCCCAGATGCACAAAGTGACGAATTGAGTTCGGACCTCATTTCGGATGATCTGTGAAAAACGAACGGATGCGAATATCGAGGGCCAAAATTTTCGGTTTAAAAATTCGAGAGCATATTTGGATACCCATTTTGGAGATGCAAGCGTGGCCCCACATGCACAAAGTGATGAATTGATTTAGGGACTCATCTCGAACGATCCATAAAAAACGAACAAACGCAGATATCGGGGTTGAAATTTTCATTTTTGAAATTCGAGAGCATATTCGGATACCGCTTTTGGAGATGCAAGTGTGCTCCCACATGAACAAAGTGACGAATTGATTTTGGGACTCATTTCGGACGATCTTTGAAAACTGAACGAAAGCGGATATTGGGGGTTGAAATTTTCAATTTTGAAATTCAAGAGCATATTTGGATACCCATTTTGGAGATGCAAGCTTGGCCCCGCATGCACAAGGTGATGAATTTATTTCCCTCGACTGATTTATTATCCGTGAAATGAAATGCATCAGGGATATCGGGGGCTGAACTTTTCGGTTGTGAAATCTGAGAGCATATTTGGATACCCATTTTGGAGATGCAAGCGTGGCCCCGCATGCACAAAGTGACAAATTGATTTCGAGACTCATTTCGGATGGTTCGTGAAAAAAGAACAGACGTGGAAGATGGGGCTAAACTTTTCGGTTTTGATATCCGAGAGCATATTTGGATACCCATTTTGGAGATGCAAGTGTGGCCCCAGATGCACGAAGTGACGAATTGAGTTCGGACCTCATTTCGGATGATCCGTGAAAAACGAATCCGGACGCGGGACATGCCTGGGGCTAAAATTTTCGTTTTTGAAATCCGAGAGTATATTCGATACCCATTTGGGAGATGCAAGCAGTTCTCAGAAAAAGAATGACGAATTGATTTCGGGATTCATTTTGGATGATCCTTGAAAAATTTACAAATGCGGATATTGGGGTTGGAAATTTCGCTTAAATCTTGAGAGCATATCTCATACCCATTTCCTTGAGATGTCCGCGTGGCCCCACATGCACAAAGTGACAAATTTATTTCGGACCTATTTCAGACCATGAAAAACGAATCGGACGGATATCAGGGGTTGAACTTTTGTTTTTGAAACTGAGAGCATATTTGGATACCCATTTTGGAGATGCACGCGTGGCCCCACATGCACAAAGTGATGAATTGATTTAGGGACTCATTTCGAACGATCCATAAAAAACGAATAGACGCAGATATCGGGGTTGAAATTTTCATTTTTGAAATTCGAGAGCATATTTGGATACCGCTTTTCGAGATGCAAGTGTGCCCCCGCATGAACAAAGTGACGAATTGATTTTGGGACTCATTTCGGACGATCCGTGAAAAAAGAACAGACGTGGAAGATGGGGCTAAACTTTTCGCTTTTGATATCCGAGAGCATATTTGGATACCCATTTTGGAGATGCAAGTGCGGCCCCAGATGCACAAAGTGACGAATTGAGTTCGGACCTCATTTCGGATGATCCGTGAAAAACAAACGCACGCGAATATCGAGGTCTAAACTTTTCGGTTTAAAAATCCGAGAGCATATTTGGATAGCTATTTTGGAGATGCAAGTGTGGCCCTGGATGCACAAAGTGACGAATTGACTGTGGACTAATTCATGATCCTGAAAATGAAAAGACGGGATACTCTGGGGCTGAACTTTCTTGGCCAGAAATCTCGTAGAGCATATTTGGATACCCATTTTGAGATGCAAGTGTGCCCCCGTGATACACATAGTGACAAATCACGCACTATTTCGAACGATCCATAAAAAACGAATAGACGCAGATATCGGGGTTGAAATTTTCAGATTTTGAAATATGAGAGCATATTTGGATACCCATTTCTTGAGATGTGAAAGCGTGGCCTCTGATGCACAAAGTGACAAATTGAGTTTGGGCCTCATTGACGATCCGTGAAAAACCGATCTGACGCAGATATCGGGGTTGAAATTTTCATTTTTGAAATTCGAGAGCATATTTGGATACCGCTTTTGGAGATGCAAGTGTGCCCCTGCATGAAAAAAGTGACGCACTGACTTCGACTCAATCTGTACGATCCGTGAAAAATTAAAAGACGTGGATATCGGGCTGAAATTTTCGGTTTTGAAATCTGAGAGCATATTTGGATACCCATTTTGGAGATGCAAGCGTGGCCTCGCATGCACAAAGTGACAAAATGATTTCGGGACTCATTTCGGATGGTTCGTGAAAAAAAAACAGACGTGGAAGATGGGGCTAAAATTTTCGGTTTTGATATCCGAGAGCATATTTGGATACCCATTTTGGAGATGCAAGTGCGCCCCCAGATGCACAAAGGGACGAATTGAGTTCGGACCTCATTTCGGATGATCCGTGAAAAACAAACGCACGCGAATATCGAGGTCTAAACTTTTCGGTTTTAAAATCCGAGAGCATATTTGGATACCTATTTTGGAGATGCAAGTGTGGCCTCGGATGCACAAAGTGACGAATTGATTTCGGGATTCATTTCAGACGATTTGTGAAAAATGAATGAACACAAATATCGGGGGCTGAACTTTTCGGTTTTGAAATCTGAGAGCATATTTGGATACACTTTTAAAACGTTTTAAAATTCTTTACAAGTTTTTGAAAAGGATTTAAAAGCATTTTAAAACATTTTAAACCTTTTTTAAAATATTGTAAAAGCTTCTAAAAACATTTTTAAACCGTTTTAAAACACTTTTAAAACGTTTTAAAATGCTTTACAAGTTTTTTAAAAGGATTTAAAAAGGTTTTAAAACATTTTAAAAGTGTTTTAAAACATTTTAAAATAAATTTAAAACATTTTAGAAGTGTTTTGAAACATTTTAAAATAAATCTTAAAAGCATTTCAAAATATTTTGAAAGCGTTTAAGAATATCTTAAAAGTGTCTTGAAATATCTTGATAGTGTTTTACAATATTTTGAAATGTTATAAAAATCCTTTAAAACATTTTACAACTTTTTAAAAATATTTTAAAAGAGTTTCATAATGTCTTAAAAACATTTTTAACTTGTTTAAAATCATGTTATAGCATTTAAAAAAGTGTTTTATAATGTTTTTAAAAATATTATTTTTTACGATTTTATTAAAAAGATTTACTAAAAATGATTAAACGCTTTAAATATTTGATTTAAACATATTAATAAGAATTTGGAATATTTTATAAAAGGTTTAAACCATTTTAAAAACATTTATAAAAATTATTAACTGTCAGCTTTATAAGCTTAACTTTATGAAATATTTTGAAATGTTATAAAAATCCTCTAAAATATTTTACAATTTTTTTAAAAATATTTTAAAATAGTTTTATGATGTGTTAGAAACATTTTAAACATGTTTAAAAGCACATTATAACATTTTAAAAAGGGTTTTATAATATTTTTAAAAACGTTTCTTTTTTTACGATTTTATTAAAAACATTTAATAAAAAGATTAAACGCTTTAAATATTCGATTTAAACATATTGAGAAGAATTTAAAATATTTTATAACAGATTTAAACCATTTATGAAACATTTATAAAAATTATTGCATGTTTATAATGTTAGCTTTATAAGCTTAACTTTTATTAAATTTTATTTAAAAACAAATAAATGCTTTCTAATATTTTAAATGTGTTTTGAAATGTTTTTCTAACATTGTAAAAGCATTCTAAAAACATTTAAAAACCATTTTAAAACATTTTAAAATGTTTTACAAGTTTTTAAAAAGGATTTAAATATGTTTTAAAACATTTTAAAAGTGTTTTGAAACATTTTAAAACAAATTTAAAACATTTTAAAAGTGTTTTGAAGCATTTTAAAATTGCTTTGAAACATTTTAAAATAAATTTAAAACATTTTAAAAGGGTTTCAAAATATTTAAAAGTGTTCAAAAATATCTTAAGCGTTTGACAATATTTTGAAATATTTTGAAATTTATAAAAATATTTTAAAACATTTTACAAATTTTTAAAAATATTTTAAAAGAGTCTTATGACGTCTTCAAAACATTTTGAAAGCACGTTATAACATTTTAAAAAGTGTTGTATAATGTTTCTAAAAACTTTCTTTTACGATTTTATTAAATGTGTTTATTTTAGAACACTTTTAATATAAATTTAAAATATTTTAGAAGTGTTTTGAAACATTTAAAAATAAATTTAAAACATTTTAAAAGCGTTTCAAAATATTTTACAAGTGTTTTAAAATATCTTGGAAGCGCTTTTTACAACATTTTGAAATATTTTGAATGATTTTGAAATATTTTGAAATGTTATAAAAATCATTTAAAACATTTTACAAATTTATAAAAATATTTTAAACGAGTTTTATAATGTCCTAAAAACATTTTAAATGCGTTTAAAAGCACGTTATAACATTTTAAAAAGTGTTTTATAATGTTTTTAAAAACGTTTTTTTGCGATTTTATCAAAAATGATTAAACGCTTTAAATATTTGATTTAAGCATATTAATAAGAATTTATAATATTTTATAAAAGCTTTAAACCATTTATAAAACCTTTATAAAAATTATTAAATGTTTATAATGTCAACTTTATTAGTTTAACTTTTATTAAATGTTATTTATAAACATTTTTAAAAATGAAATAAATGTTTTTAAATATTTTAAGAGAATTTTAAAAGTGTTTTGAAATAGTTTTAAAACATTGTAAAAGCTTTCTAAAAACATTTTTAAACCATTTTAAAACACTTTTAAAACATTTTAAAATGCTTCACGAGTTCTTCAAGAGGTTCTGAAAACATTTTAAAAGTGTTTTGAAACATTTTAAAAATAAATTTAAAATCGTTTTTTTTAGAAGTGTTTTGAAACATTTTAAAATAAATTTTAAAAGCGTTTCAAAATATTTTAGAAGCGTTTCAAAATATTTTAGAAGCGTTTCAAAATATTTTAAAAGTGTTTTAAAATATCTTGGAAGCGTTTTACAATATTTTGAAATGTTATAAAAATCCTTTAAAACATTTTACAAATTTTTTAAAATATTTTAAACGAGTTTTATAATGTCTTAAATACATTTAAATGTGTTTAAAAGCACGCTATAACATTTTAAAAAGTTTTTTATAATGTTTTTAAAACAATTTCTTTTACGATTTCATTAAAAACATTTACTAAAAATGATTAAACGCTTTAAATATTTGATTTAAACATATTAATAAAAATTTAGAATATTTTATAAAATCTTCGAACCATTTATAAAAATTATTGAATGTCAGATTTATAAGCTTAACTTGATAAGCGTTTTACAATATTTTAAAATATTTTAAAATATTTTGAAAGGTTATAAAAATCCTTTAAAATATTTTACAAAGTTTTTAAAATATTTTAAAAGAGCTTTATAATGTCTGAAAAACATTTTAAACGTAGATAGTTCGCTAAAAAGGAATAGACGCAGGCTAAACTTTTCGGTTTTTATATCCGAGAGCATATTTGGATATCCATTTTGGAGATGCAAGCGTGGCCCCAGATGCACAAAGTGACGAATTGAGTTCGGACCTCATTTCTGATGATCTGTGAAAAACGAACGGATGCGAATATCGAGGGCTAAACTTTTCGGTTTAAAAATTCGAGAGCATATTTGGATACCCATTTTGGAGATGCAAGCATGGCCCCACATGCACAAAGTGATGAATTGATTTAGGGACTCATTTCGAACGATCCATAAAAAACGAATAGACGTAGATATCGGGGTTGAAATTTTCATTTTTGAAATTCGAGAGCATATTTGGATACCGCTTTTGGAGATGCAAGTGTGCCCCCGCATGAACAAAGTGACGAATTGATTTTGGGACTCATTTCGGACGATCTTTGAAAACTGAACGAAAGCGGATATTGGGGGTTGAACTTTCAAACTTTTGAAATTCGAGAGCATATTTGGATACCCATTTTGGAGATGAAAGCGTGGCCCCGCATGCACAAAGTGACAAATTTATTTCGGGACTGATTTCAGACGATCCGTGAAAAACGAACGGACGCGGATATCAGGGGTTGAACTTTTTGGTTTTGAAATCCGAGAGCATATTTGGACACCCATTTTGGAGATGCAAGTGTGGCCCCTCATGCACAAAGTGACAAATTGATTTCGCGACCCATTTCTGATGATCCGTGAAAAACGAATAGACGCAGATAACGGGGGCTGAAATTTTCGATTTTGAAATATGAGAGCATATTTGGATACCCATTTTGGAGATGAAAGCGTGGCTCACATGGACGAAGTGACGAATTACTAAGGACTCATTTTGATGATCCGTAAAACGAATCTTTATTACCTGATGCCTGGGGCTGCTCGTTTTTGAAATCTGAGAGTATATTTGGATACCCATTTTGGAGATGCAAGTGTGCCCCCGCAGGAAAAGAATGACGAATTGATTTCGGGATTCATTTTGGATGATCCTTGAAAAATTTACAAATGAGGATATTGGGGGTTGAAATTTTCGGTTTTTGAATTCGAGAGCATATCTGGATACCCATTTTGGAGATGAAAGCGTGGCCCCACATGCACAAAGTGACAAATTTATTTCGGGACTGATTTCAGACGATCCGTGAAAAACGAACGGACGCGGATATCAGGGGTTGAACCTTTTGGTTTTGAAATCCGAGAGCATATTTGGATACCCATTTTGGAGATGCAAGTGTGGCCCCTCATGCACAAAGTGACAAATTGATTTCGCGACTCATTTCGGATGATCCGTGAAAAACGAATAGACGCAGATAACGGGTGCTGAAATTTTCAATTTTGAAATATGAGAGCATATTTGGATACCCATTTTGGAGATGAAAGCGTGGCCTCGGATGCAAAAAGTGACAAATTGATTTTGGGCATCATTTTGGATGATCCGTGAAAAACGAACAAACGCTGTATTATCGGGGCTAAACTGCTTTGGAACTGAGCATATATGGATACCCATTTTGGAGATGAAAGCGTGGCCTCGGATGCACAAAGTGACAAATTGATTTTGGGCATCATTTTGGATGATCCGTGAAAAACGAACAAACGCGAATATCGGGGGCTAAACTTTTCGGTTTTGAAATCTGAGAGCATATTTGGATACCCATTTCGGAGATGCAAGCGTGGCCCCAGATGAACAAAGTGACGAATTGACTTCGGGACTCAATTCAGACGATCCGTGAAAAACGAACGGACGCGGATATCAGGGGTTGAACTTTTTGGTTTTGAAATCCGAGAGCATATTTGGATACCCATTTTGGAGATGCAAGTGTGGCCCCTCATGCACAAAGTGACAAATTGATTTCTCGACTCATTTCGGATGATCCGTGAAAAACGAATAGACGCAGATAACGGGGGCTGAAATTTTCGATTTTGAAATATGAGAGCATATTTGGATACCCATTTTGGAGATGAAAGCGTGGCCTCGGATGCACAAAGTGACAAATTGATTTTGGGCATCATTTTTGATGATCCGTGAAAAACGAACAAACGCGAATATCGGGGGCTAAACTTTTCGGTTTTGAAATCTGAGAGCATATTTGGATACCCATTTTGGAGATGCAAGCGTGGCCCCAGATGAACAAAGTGACGAATTGACTTCGGGACTCAATTTTTTTATCCGTGAAAATTAAAAAACGCGGGATATCGGGGGCTGAAATTTTCGGCTTGAAATCAGAGTATATTAGATAATTTTTGAGATGTGCAAGCGCATCTTTGATGCACAAAGTGACAAATTGATTTCGGGACTCATTTCGGATGGTTCGTGAAAAAAGAACAGACGTGGAAGATGGGGCTAAAATTTTTGGTTTTGATATCCGAGAGCATATTTGGATACCCATTTTGGAGATGCAAGTGCGCCCCCAGATGCACAAAGGGACGAATTGAGTTCGGACCTCATTTCGGATGATCCGTGAAAAACAAACGCATGCGAATATCGAGGTCTAAACTTTTCGGTTTTAAAATCCGAGAGCATATTTGGATACCTATTTTTGAGATGCAAGTGTGGCCTCGGATGCACAAAGTGACGAATTCATTTCGGGATTCATTTCAGACGATTTGTGAAAAATGAATGAACACAGATATCGGGGGCTGAACTTTTCGGTTTTGAAATCTGAGAGCATATTTGGATACACTTTTAAAACTTTTTAAAATGCTTTACAAGTTTTTGAAAAGGATTTAAAAGCGTTTTAAAACATTTTAAACCTTTTTAAAAATATTGTAAAAGCTTTCTAAAAACATTTTTAAACCGTTTTAAAACACTTTTAAAACGTTTTAAAATGCTTTACAAGTTTTTTAAAAGGATTTAAAATCGTTTTAAAACATTTTAAAAGTGTTTTGAAACATTTTAAAATAAATTTAAAACATTTTAGAAGTGTTTTGAAACATTTTAAAATAAATCTTAAAAGCATTTCAAAATATTTTAAAAGCGTTTCAGAATGTCTTAAAAGTGTCTTGAAATATCTTGATAGTGTTTTACAATATTTTGAAATGTTATAAAAATCCTTTAAAACATTTTACAACTTTTTAAAAATATTTTAAAAGAGTTTCATAATGTCTTAAAAACATTTTTAACTTGTTTAAAAAAATGTTATAGCATTTTAAAAAGTGTTTTATAATGTTTTTAAAAATATTATTTTTTACGATTTTATTAAAAAGATTTACTAAAAATGATTAAACGCTTTAAATATTTGATTTAAACATATTAATAAGAATTTGGAATATTTTATAAAAGGTTTAAACCATTTATAAAAATTATTGACTGTCAGCTTTATAAGCTTAAGTTTATGAAATATTTTGAAATGTTATAAAAATCCTCTAAAATATTTTACAAATTTTTTAAAAATATTTTAAAATAGTTTTATGATGTGTTAGAAACATTTTAAACATGTTTAAAAGCACATTATAACATTTTAAAAAGGGTTTTATAATATTTTTAAAACGTTTCTTTTTTTACGATTTTATTAAAAACATTTAATAAAAAGATTAAACGCTTTAAATATTCGATTTAAACATATTGAGAAGAATTTAGAATATTTTATAACAGATTTAAACCATTTATGAAACATTTATAAAAATTATTGCATGTTTATAATGTTAGCTTTATAAGCTTAACTTTTATTAAATTTTATTTAAAAACAAATAAATGCTTTCAAATATTTTAAATGTGTTTTGAAATGTTTTTCTAACATTGTAAAAGCATTCTGAAAACATTTAAAAACCATTTTAAAACATTTTAAAATGTTTTACAAGTTTTTAAAAAGGATTTAAATATGTTTTAAAACATTTTAAAAGTGTTTTGAAACATTTTAAAACAAATTTAAAACATTTTAAAAGTGTTTTTAAGCATTTTAAAAGTGTTTTGAAACATTTTAAAATAAATTTAAAACATTTTAAAAGGGTTTCAAAATATTTAAAAGTGTTCAAAAATATCTTAAGCGTTTGACAAGATTTTGAAATATTTTGAAATTTATAAAAATATTTTAAAACATTTTACAAATTTTTAAAAATATTTTAAAAGAGTCTTATGATGTCTTCAAAACATTTTGAAAGCATGTTATAACATTTTAAAAAGTGTTGTATAATGTTTCTAAAAACTTTTTTTTACGATTTTATTAAATGTGTTTATTTTAAAACACTTTTAATATAAATTTAAAATATTTTAGAAGTGTTTTTAAACATTTAAAAATAAATTTAAAACATTTTAAAAGCGTTTCAAAATATTTTACAAGTGTTTTAAAATATCTTGGAAGCGTTTTTTACAACATTTTGAAATTTTTTGAATGATTTTGAAATATTTTGAAATGTTATAAAAATCATTTAAAACATTTTACAAATTTATAAAAATATTTTAAACTAGTTTTATAATGTCTTAAAAACATTTTAAATGTGTTTAAAAGCACGTTATAACATTTTAAAAAGTGTTTTATAATGTTTTTAAAAACGTTTTTTTGCGATTCTATCAAAAATGATTAAACGCTTTAAATATTTGATTTAAGCATATTAATAAGAATTTAGAATATTTTATAAAAGCTTTAAACCATTTATAAAACCTTTATAAAAATTATTAAATGTTTATAATGTCAACTTTATTAGTTTAACTTTTATTAAATGTTATTTATAGACATTTTTAAAAATGAAATAAATGTTTTTAAATATTTTAAGAGAATTTTAAAAGTGTTTTGAAATATTTTTAAAACATTGTAAAATCTTTCTAAAAACATTTTTAAACCATTTTAAAACACTTTTAAAACATTTAAAAATGCTTCACGAGTTCTTCAAGAGGTTCTGAAAACGTTTTAAAACATTTTAAAGTGTTTTGAAACATTTTAAAATAAATTTAAAACGTTTTAGAAGTGTTTTGAAACACTTTAAAATAAATTTTAAAAGCGTTTCAAAATATTTTAGAAGCGTTTCAAAATATTTTAGAAGTGTTTTAAAATATCTTGGAAGTGTTTTACAATATTTTGAAATGTTATAAAAATCCTTAAAAACATTTTACAAAATTTTTAAAATATTTTAAACGAGTTTTATAATGTGTTAAATACATTTAAATGTGTTTAAAAGCATGCTATAATAGGGTAAAAAGTTTTTTATAATGTTTTCAAAACAATTTTTTTTTACGATTTCATTAAAAACATTTACTAAAAATCATTAAACACTTTAAATATTTGATTTAAACATATTAATAAAAATTTAGAATATTTTATAAAATCTTCGAACCATTTATAAAAATTATTGAATGTCAGATTTATAAGCTTAACTTGATAAGGCATTTTACAATATTTTGAAATATTTTAAAATATTTTGAAAATGTTACAAAAATCCTTTAAAATATTTTACAAAGTTTTTAAAAATATTTTAAAAGAGCTTTATAATGTTCTAAAAAACATTAAACGTAGATATTTCGTTAAAGAATAGCATTTGTGCTAAAATTTACTGCTGATATCCATATACATATTTGATACCCATTTTGAGATACGGAATTTAGTGTACAAAGGATTTAATTGAGTTCGGACTATTTCATGACCAGAAACGGAATCTGATGCGAATATCGAGGGCCAAAATTTTTGGTTTAAAAATTCGACACAATATTTGGATACCATTTAGAGATGCAAGCATGGCCTACAATGCACAAAGTGATGAATTGATTTAGGGACTCATTTCGAACGATCCATAAAAAAACGAACAGACGGCAGACATATTTCCGTGTTGGATATTTTTATTTTGAAATTGAGAGCATATTTGATAATCTATTTTGAGATGTATGTACCTTGTGATACAGTGACGAATTGAGTCTGGACTCATTTCGACGATCTTTGAAAACTAAACGAAAGTTTATTGGGGTTGAACTTTCTGGGCTTTGAAATCGAGAGCATATTTGATACCCATTTAGAGATGTGCTATGTCTGTTGCAACAGTGATGAATTGATTTATCGATTTCTGTATCAGATCCCAGGAAAAATGAACAGACATGGATACTTCCAAGTGCATCTTTTCGGTTTTGAAATCCAAGAGCATATTTGGATACACATTTTGGAGATGCCGTTTTCCCACATGCACAAAGTGATGAATTTATTTCAGACTAATTTTCGACTATCCGTGAAAAATACTAGATGTAGATAATGGGAAAAACTGGTTTTGAAATCCAGAGTATGTTTGATACACATTTTGGAGATGCAAGTGTTTCCCCACATGCACAAAGTGACAAATTGATTTCAGGACTCATTTCGGATGATCCGTGAAAACGAACATACCGTGGATATCGGGGGCCAAATCCTTTCGCCGAACCGGGCACATTTGGATAACCATTTTGGAGATGCAAGCATGGCCTCACATGCACAAAGTGACGAATTGATTTAGGGACTCATTTTTGATGATCCTAAAAACGACCCGACGCGGATGTCGGGGGCTAAAATTTTCGTTTTTGAAATTCAGGGTATTGAGCCCATTGGAGATGCAAGTGTGCTCCAAGAAAAAAAAACATTTAATTGATTTCGGGATTCATTTTTGTATGACCTTGAAAAATGAACAAATGCGGATATCGGGGGTTGAAATTTTTTGTTTTTTAAATTCGAGAGCATATCCGGATACCCATTTTGGAGATGAAAGCGTGTCTCCGCATGCCCAAAGTGAAAAATTTATTTGGGTCGATTTCTGTATTTCCATCCGTGAAAAACTGAATATCGTTAGATATGTAACTTTTATTAAATTTTATTTAAAAACGTTTTTAAAACCTAAATAAATGCTTTCAAATATTTAAATGTGTTTTGAAATGTTTTTCTAACATTGTAAGTTATCTGAACATTTAAAACCATTTTAAAACACTTTTAAAAACGCTTTAAAATGTTTTACAAGTTTTTAAAAAGGATTTAAATATGTTTTAAAGCATTTGGTGTTTTGAAACATTTTAAAATAAATTTAAAACATTTTAAAAGTGTTTTGAAGCATTTTAAAAGTGTTTAAACATTTTAAAAGCGTTTCAAAATATTCAAAAGTGTTCAAAAAATATTCAAGCGTTTGACAATATTTTGAAATATTTTGAAATTTATAAAAGCTTTAAAACATTTTACAAATTTTTAAAATATTTTAAAAGAGTTTTATGATGTCTTCAAAAACATTTTAAAGCACATTATAACATTTTAAAAAGTGTTTTATAATGTTTCTAAAAAAACGTTTTTTTTAATATATTTATTAAATGTGTTTCTTATTTTAAAAAAATTAATATAAATTTAAAATATTCTAGAAGTGTTTTGAAACATTTAAAATAAATTTAAAACATTTTAAAAGCATTCCAAAATATTTTACAAGTGTTTTAAAATATGTTGAAAGCGCGCATAATATTGAAATTTTGAAATATTTTAAAATATTTTGAAATAAAGAGAAAATCCTTTAAAACATTTTACAAATTTGTAAAAATATTTTAAAACGAAGTTTTTATAATGTCTTAAAAACATTTTAAATGTGTTTAAAAGCACGTTATAACATTTTAAAAAGTGTTTTATAATGTTTTTTAAAACGTTTTTTTTTACATTTTATTAAAAATGATTAAACGCTTAAAACATTGATTTAAGCATATTGATAAGAATTAGACTATTTTATAAAGCTTTAAACCATTTATAAAACCTTTATAAAAATTATTAAATGTTTATAATGTCAACTTTATTAGTTTAACTTTTATTAAATGTTATTTATAAACATTTTTAAAAATGAAATAAATGCTTTTAAATATTTTAAAAGAATTTTAAAAGTGTTTTGAAATGTTTTTAAAACATTGTAAAGCTTTCTAAGAACATTTTTAAACCATTTTATAACACTTTTAAAACATTTTAAAATGCTTTACAAGTTCTTCAAGAGGCTCAAAACGTTTTAAAACATTTTAAAAGTTGCTGAAACATTTAAAATAAATTTAAAACATTTTAGAAGTGTTTTGAAACATTTTAAAAATAAATTTTAAAAGCGTTTCAAAAAATATTTTAGAAGCGTTTCTCTAAAAATATTTTAGAAGTGTTTCAAAATATTTTAAAAGTGTTTTAAAATATCTGAAGTGTATTACAATATTTTGAAATGTTTCTGGACGATTTTGACTATTCGTGAAAAATGAATGTATGATACCTGGGCGAATTTTCTGCTTAGAAAATCCGAGAGCATATTTGATACACATTTTGGAGATGGAAGTGTTTCCCCCACATGTACCATGTGACAAATTGATTTCTTAGACTCATTTCGGATGATCCATGAAAAACGAACATACGTGGATATCGAGGATAAACTTTTCGCTTTAAATCCGAGAGCATATTTTGGATAACCATTTTGGAGATGCAAGCGTGGTCTCCACATGCACAAAGTGACGAATTGATTTAGGGACTCATTTTGGATGATCCGTAAAAAAACGAACGGACGCGGATGTCTGGGCTAAAATTTTCGTTTTGAAATCCGAGAGTATATTTGGATACCCATTTTGATGTGCAAGTGTGTCCTGGTGAACAAATATCAATTGATTTCGGATTCATTTTGGATGATCCTTGAAAAATAAACAAATGCGGATATTGGAGGTTGAAATTTTGCTTTAATTCGAGAGCATATCTCGATACCCATTTTGAGATGAAAGGCAGTCTCCGCATGCACAAAGTGACAAATTTATTTCTGGATCGATTTCGTACGATCCGTGAAAACGAACTGGGATGCGGATACTCCTCTGGGGTTTAACTTTTGGTTTTGAAATCCTAGAGCATATTTGGATACCCATTTTGAAGATGCAAGGGTGGCCTCGCATGCACAAAGTGACAAATCGATTTCGCGACTCATTTCTGATGATCCGTGAAAAACGACGACAAATGCCAGAGCAATCTGGGCTGAAATTTTGATTTTGAAATATGAGAGCATATTTGGATACCCATTTTGAGATGAAAGCGTGGCCTCGGATGCACAAAGTGGTGTTTGAGTTGGCCTCCTATTTTTGACTTCATCCGTGAAAACGAACGACGTGAATATCGAGGGCTAAAATTTTCAGTTTGGAAATCCGAGAGCATATTTGGATACCCATTTGGAGAGATGTGTGCGTGGGTCTCAGATGAATAGTGACGAATTGACTCGGGACTCAATTCGTATGATCCAGAAAATGAAAAGATGTGGATACTCCAGAGGCTGAACTTTTCTGGCTAGAAATCAGAGTATATTTGGATACCTATTTTTGAGATGCAAGCTGGCCCCGCATGCACAAAGTAACAAATTAATTTTGGGACTCATTTCGATGGTTCGTGAAAAAAGAAATCGTACGGGAAGATGGGGCTAAAATTTTTGGTTTTGATATCCGAGAGCATATTTGGATACCCATTTTGGAGATGCAAGTGTGTCCTTGTGGATGGGATAAAAGTGACGAATTGAGTTCTGACTCATTTCGATGATCCGTGAAAAACAAATGGACGAATATCGAGGGCTAAAATTTTATTTTGTAACCGAGAGCATATTTGGATACCTATTTTGGAGATGCAATTAGGCTCCTGATAATGGGGTGACAAAATTGATTTTGGGATTTATTTTAGTGATTTGTGAAAAAATGAATGAACACAAAGATATCTAATAACTTTTCTGCCTGAAATCTTAGAGAATATTTGGATACACTTAAAACGTGCTTTTAAATGCTTTCAGGTGCTGAAAAAGGATTTAAAAGCGCTTTTAAAACATTTTAAACCTTTTTAAAATATTGTAAAAGCTTAAAAATATTTTAAAGCATTTTAAAACACTTTAAAACGTTAAAATAAGTTTTTACAAGTTTTTTGAAAGGATTTAAAAAAGTTTTAAAACATTTTAGGAAGTGTTTTAAAACATTTAAAGTCACCTAGTATTTCAAAATATTTTAAAAAGCATTTCGAATATCTTAAAGTGTTTTGAAATATCTTGGAGTGTTTTACAATATTTTGAAATGTTATAAAAACTTTAAAACATTTTACAACTTTTTAAAACATTAAAAGAGGTTTTATAATGTCTTAAAAACATTTTTAATGTTTAAAATCAAGGCAAGTTATAGCATTTTAAAAGTGTTTTATAGTGTTTTTAAAAATATTATTTTTTACGATTTTATTGGGGTATTACAAAATCATTAAACGCTTTAAATATTTGATTTAAACATATTAATAAGAATTTGAATATTTTTTTATGAAAGGTTTGAACCATTTTTAAAACATTTATAAAAATTATTGAATGTCAGCTTATAAGCTTAACTTTAAGAAATATTTTGAAATATTTTGAAATGTTATAAAAATCCTTAAAATATTTAGAAATTTTAAAAATATTTTAAAAGAGTTTTAAGATGTGTTAAAAACATTTTAAATGTGTTTAAAAGCACATTATCACATTTTAAAAGGGTTTTATAATATTTTTAAAAACGTTTCTTTTTTTTACAATTTTTATTAAAAACATTTAATAAAAAGATTAAACGCTGAATAGGTGGCATCGGCGTGGGGTTGGCGCGTGCCCCGCCTCCGACCCTCTCGTCTCCGTACTATACACCTTCATTAACAATCCTCCCCGTCCCGGACATTGCGACCGCACACTGTCACACCCGCCTTCTGCTAACCACGCTATGGCTCTCCCCGAATGCTTCACTTCGGCTCCTTTTCCCCTTTTCGCTCCCGTCGCTCCTTGGCGAATTCCGAGGCTAGCACTCGACTCATCGGTCGGGAGGTGCTCAATCTCCCGCCGTATCAATAGCACTCCCGGGCTGCATATTTCACAAACCTCATTCTCAAGCCTTCGCAGTTTGGGCTTCGCCGCCGTAGAAATTCATTCCCATCCGCATCGGGTCTTCGCTTAGCACGCCTAACTCGATTCACTCGTTACTCCCCGCACCTTCTCGAGTTCAACTCTCGCACTCCGTCTCATCATGCCTCATTTGCGCCAGTGAATGAGTGAGCAGCGTGGCTTGAGCCGTGGTGGCCTCTCTCGACACCCCCCTCCCTCGCCGCCCTCTCCGCAAGCCTACTACAGAGAGGGCGTATCCCGAGACCCGCAATGGTAGCGCTTCCTACTGCCGTTGGACCGGCTCGCCCACTCATAGACTTTCCAATCTCATCCCGAGTCGTGGCCAGAAGACAGGCGGAATTCCGTCTCCCCCGTCCGTTCAACATGCCAACAATTATCGCCACACTCACGATTGATTTCAAAGAAGCACCTCCAGATGTGAATGTTGAGCTTCGACACACCTCCGGTAGAGCATTTAGCCACCGATTGCACTCCTTTCTCCATCATCCGTCGTCAAAAGCTGAAGCCGGATGGTGGCCGCTTCCTCGCTGTCTTGGGTTCGAATTTATGGAGGATGGCTTCAAGAATGGTATACTCGACCCCGTCCGACAAGAAGTAGGAGAACACTCTCATTCAGCACTGGAAGTATATCGTCAGGTGATTAGGATGTTCGTATATTTATGTTGCCGCGTGGTGGAGTCTCCTCCTTCCACTCTGCGATTAATGGTCTCTCATCTCGTCGTTTTTTTTTGGTTTTTCGCGTGCTGTGCTCCGCACGTAATTATATGTTGCTTCGATTCATCTAGTTCTATCTAATCGTTTTTTAGAGCTTGGGTTTCCCCCAAACGAAGTGCGTATGTCATGTATGTAAGTCCGTTCGTTGCCTATGTGTCCAGTTTACCGTGGGGTTTGATATGTCGTGTGAACGTGTTTTTGTGTTGTGATACGTACCCATGCACCATTGTTGTCACCGCCTGGCATTGTATGCCGATATTTTGAACTTTAATTGGGTAATCGAATGCTATCTGTTGTTAGAAATTAAGAGGTTTTGGGTCATGTAACTGTAACTTTTGTATATTAATATCAGGCGTATTTGGAAAAAAAAAAAAAAAAAAAAAATGTTAGCTTTATAAGCTTAACTTTTATTAAATTTTATTTAAAAATGTTTTAAAACTTAAAGAATGTTTTCAAATATTTAAAATGTGTTTTAAAATGTTTTTCTAACATTGTGGTGTTACTCCCCGAAAACATTTTAAAACCATTTTAAAACACTTTTAAAACGTTTTAAAATGTTTTACAAGGTTTTAAAAAGGATTTAAATATGTTTTTAAAACATTTAAAAGGTTTTGAAACATTTCAAAATAAATTTAAAACATTTTAAAAGTGTTTTGAAATTATTTTAAAAGAAATGAAAAATTAAAATAAATTTAGCAAAGATTCTAAAAGTTATTAAAATATTTAAAGTGTTCAAAAATATCTTAAGCGCTATAATACTTTGAAATACTTAAAATTATGAAAATCTTTTAAAAACATTTTACAAATTTTTAAAAATATTTTAAAAGAGTTTTTTTGTGATGCCTTCAAAACATTTTAAAAGCACATTATAACATTTTAAAAGTGTTTATAATGTTTCAAAATTCATGCTTTTACGATTTATTAGTAAATGTTTTTATTTTAAAAAAACCTTACTATAACGAAATATTCTAGAAGTGTTTTGAAATATTTAGTACTACAAAATTTTAAAACATTTAAAAAGCATTTCAAAATATTTTACAAGTGTTTTAAAATATCTTGAAAGTTGCTTACAATAGCTTCAGAAATTTTTTGAATGATTTGAAATATTTTGAAATGTTATAAAATCCTTTAAAACATTTTACAAATTTGTAAAAAATATTAAACTGCTTTGCAATGTCTTAAAACATTTTAAATGTGTTTAAAAGCACTTATAACATTTTAAAGCGTTTTTTATAATGTTTTTAAAAACATTTTTTTTGAGCATTTTATTAAAAATGATTAAATGCTTTAAATATTTGATTTAAGCATATTGATAAGAATTCGCAGCCGTAGAAATATCCATGAAGAACAAGAAATCTACCAGGAACCTCGTGATACGAGATACGAGGTGAGATCCTCAGATTTTGCCACTGATCCAGGTCAAGGCTAAGGCGGTGCTTACATCAAGGAATCGCATGTACCATACATATTGGATTGTAAAATGTCTCATGGGCTATGCTAATCCAGAGTAATCACCCAGCTCAAGTAAAGACGGAAGCAATGCAACCACCGGCCGCACTGTGCTCAACTCTTGAGATTCAAAGACAATCACAGCATCTAAAGATCACTCAATACCCGCATCTACAGTATTGGGTGGTTAGCACATTAGATGAAAAGTGGGATGCATGGAGAAAATCCTTCCGTAAGATTCTGTGCCACAACTTAACCAAGTAAATGCCGTGGTCTAATGTCAAAGACCCCGCTCTGGGCTTCCCCATCCTAGGTTAGAAGATGTCCATTTGATGGTTGTTAATTTTGAACTTTTAAATCCTCTATGTTTGTATATTAAAGTAGAGAACGTGTAGTGCAAGCAAGTCATGACGCAAGAGACAATTTCAATTTTGGGATGCAAATCATGTTTTTAAAAGGCCACAAACTCGGTTTCCCTCTTTGGGCAAGGTGTTGAGTGTCAAGATCATGACTTTATATTATAACCCGTCTTAAAAATATAAATAGAAATGGCAAGGTCACACCGAATTTAACAAAAAAAAAGAATTTAGAATATTTTATAAAAGCTTTAAACCATTTATAAAACCTTTATAAAAATTATTAAATGTTTATAATGTCAACTTTATTAGTTTAACTTTTATTAAATGTTATTTATAAACATTTTTAAAAATGAAGAATAAGCTTTTAAATATTTTAAAAGAATTTTAAAAGTGTTTTTAAATGTTTTTAAAACATTGTAAAAGCTTTCTAAGAAAATTTTGGAACTATTTTAAAACACTTTAAAACATTTTAAAATGCTTAAAGTTCTTCAAGAGGTTCTCAAAACGTTTAAAACATTTTAAAAGCATTTTGAAACATTTTAAAATAAATTTAAAACATTTTAGAAGTGTTTTGAAACATTTTAAAATAAATTTTAAAAGCGTTTCAAAATATTTTAGAAGCGCTTCAAACATTTTAAGTGTTTCAAAATATTTTAAAAGTGTTTTAAAATATCTCGGGAAGTGTATTGGCAATATTTTGAAATGTTTCAGATCGATTTCTCGTGACTATCCGTAAAAAATGAACAAGTGGATATCGGCGTAACTTTTCTGCTTTGAACCGAGCATATTTATACACATTTTGGAGATGCAAGTGTTTCCCCACATGCACAAAGTGACAAATTGATTTCAGACTCACGTTGATGATCCGAAACGACACATTGGATATCGGGGCTAAAATTTTCTACGAACCGGTATATTTTATAACCATTTTGGAGATGCAAGCTGGCCTCACATGCACAAAGTGACCTAATCGATTTAGGGACCATTTTGATGATCCGCGAAAAACAAACGACGCTATAACAAGGCCAAAATTTTCGCTTTTGAAATCTCGAGAGTATATTTGGATACCCATTTTGGAGATGCAAGTGTGCCCCCACAGAACAAAATGACGAATTGATTTCGGATTCATTTGAATGATCTGGAAAATGAAATACATATGATATCAGTTTTCGAAATTTTCAGTTTTTAAATTCGAGAGCATATCTCGATACCCATTTTGGAGATGAAAGTTGGCCCAATGCACAAAGTGACAAATTTACTGGGACTGGATTTCGCATCAACCTTGAAAACGACCAGACGTGATACTGGTTGAAATTTTTGGTTTTGAAATCCAAGAGCATATTTGGATACCCATTTGGAGATGCAAGTGGCTCCGCATGCACAAAAGGACACCCGATTTCGCTACCATTTCTGATGATCCGCGAAAAACGAGCCAGGACGCGTATAATCTGAGGTCGAAATTTTCGATTTTGAAAAATGAGAGTATATTTGGATACCCATTTTGAGATGAAAGTTGGGCTCTGAGGCACAAAGTGACAAATTGAGTTTGGGGCTTCATTTTGGACGCATCCGTGAAAACTAACGGATGCGAATATTTCCGGGCTAAACTTTTCTGCTGAAATCGACATATTTAGATACCCATTTTGAGATGCAAAGCATGGCCCCGTATGAACAAAGTGACGAATTGACTTCGGGACCCAATTCGACGATCCGTGAAAAATGAAAAGACGGGATATCGGGGGCTAAACCTTTCGGGCCAGAAATCCGAGAGCATATTGGGATACCCATTTTGGAGATGCAACCGTGGCCCCAGTTATACAAAGTGACAAATTGATTTTGGGACTCATTTCAAAATGGTTCGTGAAAAAGAACAAGACGTGGAAGATGGGGTTGGGACTTTTGGTTTTGATATCCGAGAGCATATTTTGGATACCCATTTTGGAGATGCAAGTGTGGCCCCCGTATGCACAAAAAGTGACGAATTGGAGTTCTGGACTCACTTTGGACAGATCCGTGAAAACAAACTACGCCAATATCGAGGGTTAAACTTTTCTACAAAATCCCCGCAGAGCATATTTGAATACCTATTTTGAGATGCAAGTGTGGCTCCTGCAGACAGCAAAGTGACGAATTGATTTTGGGATTCATTTTAATGCATTTGTGAAAATGAATGAACACAAGATATCGCAATAACTTTTCGTCGGAAATCCGAGAGCATATTTGGATACACTTTTAAAACGTTTAAAAATGCTTTACAAGTTTTCTGAAAAGGATTTAAAATGTTTTAAAAACATTTTAAACCTTTTTTAAAATATTGTAAAGCTAAAAACATTTTAAAAACCATTTTAAAACACTTTTAAAACGTTTTAAAATGCTTTACAAGTTTGTTGAAAGCATTTAAAAACTTTTTAAAACATTTTATAAGCTGAAACATTTTAAAGAATTATATTTCAAAATATTTTAAAAGCGTTTTCACATTTAAAAGTGTTTTGGAAATATCTTGAAAGTGTTTTACAATATTTTGAAATGTTATAAAAATCTCAAAACATTTTATAAATCTTTTTAAAAATATTTTAAAAGAGTTTATAATGTCTTAAAAACATTTTTAACGTGTTTAAAATCATGTTATAGCATTTTAAAAAAGTGTTTTATAATGTTTTTAGAAATATTATTTTTTATGATTTTATTAAAAAGATTTACTAAAAATCATTAAACGCTTTAAATATTTGATTTAAACATATTATATAATTTAATATTTTATAAAAGGTTTAAACCATTTTTAAAACATTTATAAAAATTATTTGGAATGTCAAAATTTTTATAAGCTTAACTTTATGAAATATTTTGAAATATTTTGAAATGTTATAAAATCTCAAAATATTTTAAAAATTTTTTAAAAATATTTTGGTGAGTTTTATGATGTGTTAAAAACATTTTTAAACGTGTTTAAAAATGCACATTATCACATTTAAAAGGGTTTTATAATATCTTTAAAACGTTTCTTTTTTTACAATTTTATTAAAAACATTTAATAAAAAGATTAAACGCTCTAATAGGTGGCATCGGCGTGGGGTTGGCGTGGGGTTCTACCATCTTCACCTCCTTGCATCCCTTCCGTACGCAATAAATTGCATTAACAACTTCGTCCCGGACATTTACACCGTACAATTGCCCATACACCAACTCGGTTAACTACGCTATGGCTTCTTCGAATGCTTCATCGGCTCCTTGCCCTTTCGCTCCCGCTGCTCCTTGGCGAATTCCAGACTAGCACTCGTACTATCACCGGGTCGGAGGTGCTCAATCTCCCGCTGTATCAATAGCACCCCCGCGTGTCACAAACCTCATTCGCTCTCGTAGTTTGGGCCGCCTACCGAAATTCATTCCCATCCGCACCGGGTCTTCGGGCCTGGCACGCCTAACCCGATTCACTCGCCACCCTGCAAGACTTTCCAGTTCATCTCTCAAGACTCCGTCTATCATGCCTCATTTGCGCCATAGAATGAGGAGCAAAAGGGTGGCCGAGTCGCAAGGGTTTCTCGACACCCCTCCCTCCTTCGCTCGCTCTCTCCGCGCCTAATACTATGAGAGGCGGTGATCCGCACCCGCACGGGGCGCCGCTGGCCGTTGACCGGCTTCCCTTCGCCCCCACTCATAGACTGACCATCCCGAGTCACAGCGGACAGGCGCAAATTCCGCTTCCCCTTCGCTCAACATGCCAACAATTATCGCCACACTCACGTATTGGATTTCAAAGAAGCACCTCCAGATGTGAATGCTGGAGCTTTCCGTACACCTCCGCAGCATTTAGCCACCGATTGTGCCCTTTTCTCCATCATCCGCCGGGGCCAAAAGCCGGGGTCGACAGGGCCGCTCTCCGCCGGTTCCCAATTCGAATTCTATGGAGGATGGCTTCAAGAATGGTGATACCGACCCCGGTCTACTGGGCAGGCGGAGAACACTCTATCTCGTAGAATCGGAAGCTATTGCTGGCCGGGCAGACGAGGATGCTCCGGGCAGAGACGGTGCCTGTCGCGTGGTGGAGTCTCCTCCTTCCACTCAAGGTGATTAATGGTCTCTCATTCCTACGGTTGTTTTTTGGCTTGCGGTGCCGCGTTCGCATCGGCAATGATATACAGAGCCTGCCCATTCCATAGTTCTATCTCCATCATGAGTCGGCTTCTCAAACGGCGCGTATGTCATATATAAGTCCGTTCCCATGTCTACGTGTCCGTAGCCATCGTGGGCTTGATATGTTGTGAACGTGTTTTTGTGTTTAGATACGCCCTGCGACCATTGTTGTCACCGCCTTTAAGTATCAGAGGCCGATATTTTGAACTTCTCGCGTAATTGGGTGCACCCGAATGCTCATCTTGCGAGCGAAACCATGAGGCTTTGGCCTCCATGTAATCGTAATCTTTTGTATATTAATAGATTAAGCGTATTCGTAAGAAAAAAATGTTAGCTTTATAAGCTTAACTTTTATTAAATTTTATTTAAAAATATTTTTAAAACCTAAATAAATGCTTTCAAATATTTAAATGTGTTTTGAAATGTTTTTCTAACATTGTAAAAGCATTCTCGAAACATTTAAAAACCATTTTAAAACACTTTTAAAACGTTTTAAAATTTTTTTATAAGTTTTTAAGAAGGATTTAAATATGTTTTAAAACATTTAAAAAGTATTAAATATATTTTAAAATAAATTTAAAAATTTTAAAAAGGCTTTATGCATTTTAAAAGTGTTTTAAAACATTTTAAAATAAATTTAAAACATTTTAAAAGTGTTTGAAAATATTTAAAAGTGTTCAAAATATTTTAAGCGTTTGACAATATTTTGAAATATTTTGAAATTCTATAAAAATCTTTTAAAATATTTTACAAATTTTTTAAAAATATTTTAAAAAGAGGTTATACTTTCAAAAAACATTTTAAAAGCACATTATAATATTTAAAAGTGTTTTATAATGTTTTAAAACATGTTTTTTTTACGATTTATTAAATGTGTTTATTTTAAAAAAATCTTTAATATAAATTTAAAATATTCTTAGAAGTGTTTTGAACATTAAAAATAAATTTAAAACATTTTAAAAGCGTTTCAAAATATTTTTAAGGCAGCTTAAATATTCAGGTGTTGCTATATTAGCTAAATTTTTGAATGATTTTGAAATATTTGAATGTTATAAAAACTTTAAAGTATTTTACAAATTTGTAAAAATATTTTAAACGAGTTTTATAATGTCTTAAAATATTTTAAATGTGTTTAAAAGCACGTTATAACATCTTAAAAAGTGTTTTATAATGTTTTAAACGTTTTTTTTTTGCGATTTTATTAAAATGATTAAACGCTAAATATTTGATTTAAGCATATTGATAAGAATTAATATTTTATAAAAAGCTTTAAACCATTTATAAAACTTTTTATGGCAATTATTAAATGTTTATAATAAGCGCTTATTAGTTTAACTTTATTAAATGTTATTATAAACATTTTTAAAAATGAAATAAATGTTTTTAAATATTTTAAAAGAATTTTAAAAGTGTTTGAAATGTTTTTAAAACAATGTAAAAGATTTCTAAAAACATTTTTAAACCATTTTAAAACACTTTAAAACATTTTAAAATGCTTTACAAGTTCTAAAAGAGGTTCTGGAAATGTTCTTAAAACATTTTAAAATGCTTTTGAAACATTTAAAATAAATTATGAAAACATTTTAGAAGTGTTTTGAAACATTTTAAAATAAATTTTGCAGCGTTTCAAAATATTTCAGAAGTGTTTCAAAATATTTTAAGTGTTTCAAAAATATTTTAAAAGTGTTTTAAAATATCTGAAGTGTATTGGCAATATTTTGAAATGTTTAAAAAATCCTTTAAAACATTTTACAAATTTTAAAATATTTTAAACGAATGTTATAGTATTTCAAACATTTAATGTGTTTAAAAGCACGCTATAACATTTTAAAAGTTTTTTATAATGTTTATAAAAAAAAAAATTTATGATTTCATTAAAAACATTTATTGTACTGATTAAACGCTTTAAATATTTGATTTTAAACATATTACAAAATTAGAATATTTTATAAAAGTTTTAAACCATTTATAAAAATTATAGAATACCATTTCTATAAGCTTAACTTGGTAAGCATTTTACAATATTTTAAAATATTTTGAAATGTTATAAATCCTTCAAAATATTTTACAAAGTTTCTAAAATATTTCCAAAAGAGCTTTATATGTCTAAAAACATTTTAAACGTAGATATTTCGTTAAAAAGGAATACGACGAAAGCTAAAATTTTCGAAGGTTTTGATATCCCAGAGCATATTTGGATACCCATTTGAGATGCAAGTGGCCCCGCATGCACAAAGTGACGACATTGAGTTTTGGACCTCATTTCGGATGATCCGTGAAAAACGAACGATGTGAATAGACAAGGGCTAAACTTTGTGGGTTTAAAAATTCGAGACAATATTTGGATACCCATTTTAGAGATGTAAGTTGGCCCCATATGCACAAAGTGATGAATTGATTTAGGACCATTTTAACGCATCCATAAAAACGAATGACGAGATATCGGGTTGAAATTTTCATTTGAAATTTGAGAGCATATTTGAGCATCATTTGGAGATGCAAGGAAGTTCTGCACGAAGTTATGCTTTGTCAATTGATTTTGGGACTCATTTCGACGTACCTGAAAAACTAAACGAAAGCGGAGGAGTTGGGGTTGAATTTTTCTACGAAATTCGAGAGCATATTTGGATACCCATTTGGAGATGCAAGCGTGGCCCCGCATGCACAAAGTGATGAATTTATTTCGGGATTGGATTTCGACATCCGTGTTTTAACGGACGGGATATCTGGGTAATCTTTTCAGTTTTGAATCCAAGAGCATATTTGGATACATTTTGGAGATGCAAGCGTTTCCCCACATGCAAAGTGATGACTTTTATTTCTGGGACTCATTTTGGACAGATCCGTGAGAAACGAACATACGTGGATATCTACAAACTTTCACAAACTTAGAGCATATTTGATAACTATTTTGGAGATGTGGTACTTACATGCAAAGTGACGACTAGATTTAGGGACCATTTTTGGATGATCCGTAAAAACGAACGGACGCGATTTCGAGGGCTAAAATTTTCATTTTGAAATCCGAGAGTATATTCGGATACCCATTTTGGAGATGCAAGAAGTTCTCGTTATGTAACAAAATGATATTGATTTCGGGATTCATTTTGGATGATCCTTGAAAAATGAACAAATGCGGATATTAAAGTTGAAATTTTTATTTTTAAATTCGAGAGAATATCTAGATAACGATTTTGAGATGAAAGTTGGCCTGATGCACAAAGCATACAAATTTATTTCTGACCGACTTAATGATTTGTGAAAAATGAACAGATGCGGATATCAGAGTTGAACTTTGGTTTTGAAATCAAAGAGCATATTTGATACCCATTTTGAGATGTGGTCTCGTATGACAAAGTGACAAATCGATTTCGCGACCATTTCAAATGGATCCAGGAAAAACGAATGTATCGTATAACTGGCCGGAATTTTCGATTTTGAAATATGAGAGCAGATGATACCCATTTTGGAGATGAAAGCGTGGCTCGATGCACAAAGTGAAAAATTGAGTTTGGGTTCATTTTCGACAATCCCAGAAAATGAACGACGCAATATCGGACTAAACTTTTGCTGAACGAGCCTATTTAGATACCCATTTTGGAGATGCAAGCGTGGCCCCAGTATGAGCTATGACAAATTGACTTTGACTCCACTCCGTACGATCCGTGAAAGATGAGAAGACGTGATATCGGGTCAACTTTTGGTTGTGAAATCGAGAGCATATTTGATACCCATTTTGGAGATGTTGCCCTGATGCAAAGTATAAATTGATTGGACTCATTACTTTATGGTTCATGAAAAAAGAACAATGCGGAAGATGGGGCTAAATGGGTTTTGATATCCCAGAGCATATTTGATACCCATTTTGAGATGCCCATGTAAAGTGACAAATTGATTTCAAGACTATTTGATGATCCGTAAAATCTAACATAATGTGATATCGGGGCTAAACTTTTCAAGGAACTGAGAGCATATTTGGATAACCATTTTGGAGATGCAAGCGTACCGGATGCATACAAAAAAAAAAAAAAAAAAAGTGATTAATTGATTTGGATTCATTTCAGACGTATTTGTGAAAATTAATGAACACAGATGTGGGCTAAACTTTTCAGCTTTGAAATCGAGATAATATTGATACACTTTTAAAATGTTTTAAAATGCTTTTATGTTTTTGAAAAGCATTTAAAAACGCTTAAAACATTTTAAACCTTTTTAAAATATTGTAAAAACTTAAAAACATTTTTAAAACTATTTTAAAACACTTTTAAAACTTTAAAATGCTTACAAGTTTTTTAAAGGATTTAAAAATATTTTAAAACATTTTAAAAGTGTTTTGAAACATTTTAAAATAAAATTTAAAACATTTTAGAAGTGTTGAAACTTTTTAAAATAAATCTTAAAAGCATTTCAAAATATTTAAAAGGTTTAGAATATCTTAAAAGTGTTTTGAAATATCTTGAAAGTGTTTTTATACATTTTGAAATGTTATAAAAACTTCTTTAAACATTTTACAACTTTTTAAAAATATTTTAAAGAGTTTCATAATGTCTTAAAAATATTTTTAATTTAAGTTTAAAATCATGTTATAGCATTTTAAAAAGTGTTTTATAATGCTTTTAAAAATATTAATATTTTTACGATTTTATTAAAAAGATTTACTAAAACATTTAAACGCTAATATTTGATTTAAACATATTAATAATTTGAATGTTTTTATATAAAAGGTTTAAACCATTATAAAAGATTCATAGAAATTATAGAATGTCACTTTATAAGTTTAACTTTATGAAATATTTTGAACATTAAAATTATAAAAATCCTCTAAAATATTTTACACAAATTTTTTAAAAAATATTTTAAAAGAGTTTTATGATGTGTTAAAAACATTTTAAATGTGTTTAAAAGCACATTTAATAAAAATATTAAACGCTTTAAATGTTTTTTTTAAACATATTAATAAGAATTTAGAATACTTTATAAGAGATTTAAACCATTTATGAAACATTTATAAAATACAATGTTATAATGTTAGCTTTATGTTTTAACTTTTTAATAAATTTTATTTAAAAAAAATGCTTTTTAAAACTAAATAATGGCTAAATATTTTAATGTAGTTTAGAAATGTTTTTCAACATTGTAAAAGTATTCAGAAAAACATTTAAAACTATTTTAAAACACTTTTAAAACGTTTTAAAATGTTTTACAAGTTTTTAGAAAGGATTTAAATATAATAGAAATATTTTGGTGGTAGCTGAAAAACATTTTAAAAGCGTTTTGAAGCATTTTAAAAGTGTTTTGAAACATTTAGAATAAATTTAAAATATTTTAAAAGTATCTAAAATATTTAAAAGTGTTCAAAAATATCCTGGTGTTTGAGAATATTTTGAAATATTTTAAAAATTTATAAAAATCTTTTAAAACATTTTACAAATTTTAAAATATTTTAAAAGAGTTTTATGATGTCTTCAAAATTATTTTGTGCTAATATTATAACATTTTAAAAGTGTTTTATAATGTTTCTAAAAACGTTTTTTTTAATATTTTATTAAATGTGTTTCTTTTAAAAACTTTTAATATAAATTTAAAATATTTTAGAAGTGTTTTTAAACATTTAAAAATAAATTTTAAAATGTGTTTAAAAGCACGTTATAATATTTAAAAGTGTTTATAATGTTTTAGAAACGTTTTGCGATTTTATTAAAAATGATTAAACGCTTTAAATATTTGATTTTAAGCATACTAATAATAATTTAGAATATTTTATAAAAGCTTTAAAACCATTTATAAAACGTTGATAAAAGCTACTAAATGTTTATAATGTCTAACTTTATTAGTTTAACTTTTATTAAAATGTTACAAACATTTTTAAAAATGAAATAAATGCTTTTAAATATTTAAAAAGAATTTTAAAAGTGTTTTGAAATGTTTTTAAAACATTGTAAAAGGTTTCTAAAAACATTTTTAAACCATTTTTAAAACACTTTAAAAACATTTTTAAATGCTTTACAAGTTCTTCAAGAGGTCTCTCAAAAAGTTTTTAAAACATTTTAAAAGGCTAGAACATTTAAAATAAATTTAAAATATTTGAAGTAAAGTGAAACATTTTAAAATAAATTTTAAAAGCATTTCAAAATATTTTAGTTAGCTTTCAAAATATTTTAAAAGTGTTTTAAAAATATCTTCTAAGTGTTTTACAATATTTTGAAATGTTATAAAATCCTTTAAAACATTTTACAAATTTTAAAATATTTTAAACGTAGTTTTATAATGTCTTAAATACATTTAAATGTGTTTAAAAGCACGCTATAACATTTTAAAAAAATTATAATGTTTTTAAAACAATTTTTTTTTACGGTTTCATTA
This sequence comes from Pinus albicaulis, assembly GCA_034641835.2. NCBI lineage: Eukaryota > Viridiplantae > Streptophyta > Pinopsida > Pinales > Pinaceae > Pinus > Pinus albicaulis. The sequence goes on from JAXQQM020071623.1 coordinate 537,753, forward strand.
AAAACATTTACTAAAAATGATTAAACGTTTAAATATTTGATTTAAACATATTAATAAAATTTAGAAATATTTTATGTTTTAAACCATTTATAAAATTATTGAATGTCTGGATGATGTTTTAACTTGATAAGCATTTTTAAAATATTTTGAAATATTTTAAAATATTTTGAAATGCTATAAAATCATTTAAAATATTTACAAAGTTCAAAATATTTTAAAAGAGCTTTATAATATTCGAAAAACATTTTCACGTAGATAGTTCATAAAATGAATACGTAGGCTAAACTTTCTTTTCGGTTTTGATATCCGAGAGTGATATTTGGATACCTATTTTGGAGATGTAAGTTGGGTCTGATGCATAAAGTGACGAATTGAGATCGGACTATTTCGATGATCCGTTAAAAACGAACGGATGCGAATATCGAGGCTAAACTTTCTACGAAAATTCGAGACAATATTTGGATACCCATTTTGAGATGCAAGTTGGTTCACATCTCAGTAAACTAATGAATTGATTGGAAATCGTCTCGAATCCACGATAAAAAAAAAACGAATGTGACGGTATATCGGGGTTGAAATTTTCATTTTAGAAATTGAGATATATTTGGATACCCATTTTTGAGATGCAAGGTGTGTCCCCGCATGAACAAAGTGACGAATTGATTTTGGGACTCATTTCAATACCTTGGAAAACCGAAAGAAAGTTGATATTTGGGGTTAACGCTTAATTTGGAAATTCGAGAGCATATTTATACCCATTTTGGAGATGCAAGCTTGGCTCCCGCATGCACAAAGTGATGAATTTATTTCATAATCGATTTCCTGGACTTTCATCCAGAAAATGAAATGTATCGTGATATCGAAATAACTTTTCGGTTTTGAACTGAGAGGATACATTTATACATGAGATGCAAGCGTTTCACCACAGACAAAGTGACAAATTGATCGTGACTCATTTCGATGATCCGTGAAAACAACATACGTGATATCGAAATAAACTTTTCGTTTAAATCCGAGAGTATATTTGGATACAACTAATTTGGGATGCAAGCATGGCCTCACATGCACAAAGTGACGGACTGATTAGGATCATTTTGATGATCCGTAAAACGACCATGTTGCATGCTCTGGGCCAAAATTTTCGTTTTGAAACTGAGAGAATATTTGGATACCCATTTTGAGATGCAAGTGTGCCCCCGCAGAACAAATGAGACTAATTGATTTCGGGATTCATTTTGGATGATCCTGCAGAAAATGAACAAATGCGGATAGTTGTATTGAACTTTTGGTTTTGAAATCCAGAGCATATTTGGATACCCATTTTGAGATGCAAGTGTGGCTCCCGCATGCACAAAGTGACGAATTGAGTTCTAATTTCATTTCGGATATCCAGAAAATTTCAACCATGTGAATATCGAGGGCTAAACTTTCGGTTTTAAAATCCGAGATTATATTTGGATACCTATTTTGGAGATGCAAGTGTGGCCCCTTAATGCACAAAGTGACGAATTGATTTCGGATTCATTTACGATTTGTGAAAAAATGACGAACACAGATATCGGGTCCTAACTTTCGGTTTTGAAATCCGAGCGCATATTTGGATACACTTAAAAAATTTTAAAATGCTTTACAAGTTTTTGAAAAGGATTTAAAAAACGTTTTAAAACATTTTAAAACCTTTTTAAAATATTGTAAAAGTTTAAAAACACTTTTAAACCATTTTAAAATAGCTTTTAAAACGTTTTAGTTTTTACAAGTTTTTTGAAAGGATGGGAAATTTTTAAAACATTTTAAAAGTGTTTTTGTGAACATTTTAAAATAAATTTAAACATTTTAGAAGTGTTTTGAAGCATTTTAAAATAAATTTAAAAGCATTTCAAAATATTTTAAAGCATTTAATATCTTAAAAGTGTTTTAAAATATCTTGAAAGTATTTTACAATATTTTGAAATGTTGTAAAAACTTTAAAACATTTGTTAAATCTTTAATAATATTTTAAAAGAGTTTCATAATGTCTTAAAAACATTTTTAATGTGTTTAAAATCATGTTATAGCATTTTAAAAAGTGTTTTATAATGTTTTTAAAAATATTATTTTTTACGATTTTATTAAAAAGATTTACTAAAAATGGTTAAACACTTTAAATATTTGATTTAAACATATTAATAATTTGGGATATTTTATAAATCTGGCTAAAACCATTTTTACAACATTTATAAAAATTATTGAATGTCACTTTTATAAGCTTAATTTTATGAAATATTTTGAAATATTTTGAAATGTTATAAAAATCCTCTAAAATATTTTACAAATTTCTTAAAAATATTTTAAGAGTTTTTATGAGATGTGTTAAAAACATTTTAAACGTGTTTAAAAGCACATTATAACATTTTAAAAAGGGTTTTATAATATTTTTTAAAAACGTTTCTTTTTTTTTTTTTACGATTTTATTAAAAACATTTAATAAAAAAGATTTAAACACTTTAAATATTTGAGCTTGCACATATTGGAGAATTTAGAATATTTTATAAAAGATTTAACCATTTATGAAACATTTATGTAAAAAATTTTATTTATAGATGTTTTTATAATGTTTAGCTTTGTATAAGCTTAACTTTTTATTAAATTTTATTTAAAAATGTTTTAAAACCCAAATAAATGCTTTCAAATATTTTAAATGTTTTTGGAAATGTTTTTCAACATTGTAGTAAACATTCAGTGATTTAAAACTATTTCAAAACACTTTAAAATGTTTTAAAATGTTTTACAAGTTTTTAAAAGGATTTTAAATATGTTTTAAAACATTTTAAAAGTGTTTTGAAACATTTTTAGTAATAATTAGAAATGATTTAAAAGTGTTTTGAAGAATTTTAAAATGTTTTGAAACATTTTAAAATAAATTTAAAACATTTTAAAGCGTTTTAAAATATTTAAAAGTGTTCAAAAATATCTTAAGCGTTTGACAATATTTTGAAATTTATAAAAATTTCAAAACATTTTACAAATTTTTAAAAATATTTTAAAAGAGTTTTATGATGTCTTCAAAATATTTTGGGGCACATTATAACATTTTAAAAAGTGTTTTATAATGTTTCTAAAAATGTTTTTTTACCATTTTATTAAATGTGTTTATTTTAAAACACTTTTAATATAAATTTAAAATATTTAGAAGTGTTTTGAAATATTTTATAAAATGGCCTAAAATATTTTAAAGCATTTCCAAAATATTTTACAAGTGTTTTAAAATATCTTGAAAGCGTTTTTTACAATATTTTGAAATTTTTTGAATGATTTGAAATATTTTGAAAAGTTATAAAATTTTTAAAACATTTTACAAATTTGTAAAAATATTTTAAATGAAGTTTTATGTATATTGCTCCTAAAACGTTTTAATGTGTTTAAAAGAACGTTATAACATTTTAAAAAGTGTTTTATAATGCTTTAAAAACTTTTCTTTTTTTTGCGATTTTATTAAAAATGATTAAACACTTTAAATATTTGATTTAAGCATATTAATAAGAATTTAGAATATTTTTATAAAGTTTTAACCATTTATAAAACCTTTATAAAAATTATTAAAATGTTTATAATGTCAACTTTATTAGTTTAACTTTTATTAAAATTGCTATTTATAAACATTTTTAAAAGGTTTGTAAATAAATGTTTTAAATATTTTAAAAGAATTTTAAAAGTGTTTTGAACAGCGAAACATTGTAAAGCTTAAAACATTTAAACCATTTTGAAACACTTTAAAACATTTCAAATGATTTACAAGTTCTTCAAGAGGTTCTAAAACGTTTTTAAAACATTTTAAAAGAGTTTTGAAACATTTTAAAATAAATTTAAAACATTAGAGAGCGTTGAAACATTTAAAATAATTTTAAAGTGTTTTAAAATATTTTAGAGAAGAGTTTCAAAAAAAAAATATTTTAGAAGTGTTTCAAAATATTTAAAAGTGTTTTAAAATACCTTGAAGTGTTTTACAATATTTTGAAATGTTATAAAAACTTGAAACATTTTTAAAATTTTTTTAAAATATTTTAAACGAGTTTTATAATGTCTTAAATACATTTAAATGTGTTTAAAAGCACGCTATAACATTTTAAAAAGCTATAATATTAAAATATTTATAAACATATTTATTAAAACATTTATTAAAATGATTAAATGCCAAAATATTTAGATTTTAAAGAGTTAATAAAAATTTAGAATATTTTATAAAAGCTTTAAAGCATTTATAGAAAATTATTGAATGTCAGATTTATGTTTAACTTGATAAGCGTTTACAATATTGGAATGTCATGGTAAATCCTTTAAAATATTTTACAAAGTTTTTAAAAATATTTTAAAAGAGCTTTACAATGTCCGAAAAACATTTTAAACATAGATATTCTGTTAAAAAAAGAATAGGACGCAAAGCAACCTTTTCGGTTTCGATATCCGAGAGCATATTTGGATACCTACTTGGAGATGCAAGCGTGGGACCTGCATGCACAAAGTGACTAATTGAGTTCTGATCTCATTTTGATAATCCGTGAAATGAACGGATGCGACACGAGGGCTAAAACTTGCTTTAAAACGAGTGCATATTTGGATACCCATTTCTTTGGAGATGCAAGCGTGGCCCCACATGCACAAAGTGATGAATTGATTTAGGGACTCATTTTGACCATCCATAAAAATGAACAGAATGAGATATCGGGTTGAAATTTTCATTTTTGAAATTCGAGAGCATATTTGGATGCCCATTTTGGAGATGCAAGTGTACCGCATGGAAGAAAGTGACGAATTGATTTTGGGACTCATTTCGATGATCTTCTAAAAAGTGAACGAAAGCTGATATCAGTTGAACTTTTCAGCTTTGAAATTCGAGAGTACATTTGATACCCATTTTGGAGATGCTTGGCCTCGCAGGTACAAAGTGATGAATTTATTTCGGACTCGATTTTGACTATCCGTGAAAATGAAATGTATCGGGATATCTGGGCATCTTTCTGTTTTGAACGACAGAGCATATTTGGATATACATTTTTGAGATGCAAAGCGTTTTCCCACATGCACAAAGTGACAAATTGATTTCGTGACTCATTTCGGATGATCCGTGAAAAACGAACATACGTGGATACCTACAAACTTTTCGGCTTTGAAATCCGAGAGCATATTTGGATAACAATTTTGGAGACGCAAGCGTGGCCTCACCGCACAAAGTGACAAATTGATTTAGGGACTCATTTTGGATGATCTGTAAAAAGCGAACGGACGCGACATGTCTAGGCTAAAATTTTCATTTTTGAAATCTCGCAGTATATTTGGATACCCATTTTGGAGATGTTTTTGAATTCTTTTAAAATATTTAAAAGCATTTATTTTATTTTTAAAATTTTTATAAATAAAATTTAATAAAAGTTAAACTAATAAAGTTGACATTATAAACATTTAATAATTTTTATAAATCGCTTTATAAATGGCTTTTCCAAAGCTTTGTAAAATATTCTAAATTTTTATTAATATGATTAAAATCAAATATTTAAAGCGTTTAATCAAGCTTTTAATAAAACGCAAAAAAATATTTTAAAAAACATTATAAAACACTTTTTAAAATGTTATAACTTGCTTTTAAACACATTTAAAAATGTTTTTAAGACATTATAAACTTGTTGAAATATTTTTACAAATTAGTAAAATGTTTTAAAGAGTTTTTGATAAGATTTTTAAAATATTTCAAAATCATTCAAAAATTTCAAAATATTGTAAAAATGCTTTCAAGATATTTTAAAACACTTTGTAAAATATTTTGAAAAACTTTTAAAAATGTTTTAAATTTATTTTTAAATGTTTCAAAACACTTTCTTAAAATACTTTAAATTTATATTAAAAGTAGCTAAAAATACACATTTAATAAAATCCTAAAAAAACGTTTAGAAACATTATAAAACACTTTTTAAAATGTTATAATTTATTTTGTAATAATGAAGACATCGAAACTCTCTTGCAACATTTTTAAAAATTTAAAATGTTTTCAAAATATTTTTATAAATTTTAAAATATTTCAAAATATTAATAAACACTTAAGATATTTTCGGTAACACCTTTAAATATTTTGAACGCTTTTTAAAATGTTTTAAATTTATTTTAAAATGTTTCAAAACACTTTTAAAATGTTTTAAAATGACATTAAATCCTTTTAAAAACTTGTAAAAAAATTTAAAACGTTTAAAAGTGTTTTAAAATGGTTTTTAAATGTTTAATTGCTTTTACAATGTTAGAAAAACATTTCAAAACACATTTAAAATATTTGAAAGCATTTTGGACAATCCGTGAAAACGAATGATGTAATATCGGGGGCTAAACTTTTCTGTTTTGAAATCTAGGAGTACATTGGATACTCATTTTGAGATGCAGCGTGGCCCCGAATGAACAAAGTGACAAATTGATTCTCGTGACTCAATTCACGATCCTATGAAAAATGAAAGACGTGGATACTTCCAAATAACTTTTCTGTTGTGAAATATGAGAGCATATTTGGGATAATCATTTTGGAGACGCAAGCGTGGCCCCGCATGCACAAAGTGACAAATTGATTTCAGGATCATTTGATGTCTGAAAAAGAATGACGTGGAAGATGGGGCTAAAATTTTCTCGCTGATATCCGAGATATTATTGGATACCCATTTTGGAGATGCAAGTGAGTGGGTCGCATGTACAAAGTGACGAATTGAGTTCCGGACCTCATTTTCATGATCCGTGAAAACAAACGACGCGAGATTTAGGCTAAACTTTTGGTTTTAAAATCCGAGATATTTGGATACTCATTTTGGAGATGGCAGTCTCGAGGCACAAAGTGACGAATTGATTTTTATCTACTTTCGTACGATTTGTGAAAAATGAATGAACACAGATATCAAATAACTTTTCGGTTTTGCACCGAGAGCATATTTTGACACACTTTTGTAAACGTTTCAAATGCTTTTACAAGTTTTTGAAAAGGATTTTAAAAACTTTTTAAAACATTTTAAACCTTTTAAAAAATATTAAAGTTTAGAAACATTTTTAACCATTTTAAAACACTTTTAAAACGCTAAAATGTTTTGTAAGTTTTTTTGAAAGGATTTAAAAATTTTTTAAAACATTTTAAAAGTGTTTTGAAAGATTTTAAAATAAATTAAAAACATTTTAGAAGTGTTTTGAAACATTTTAAAATAAATTTTAAAGTATTTCAAATATTTAAAAGTGTTTCAGAATATTTTAAAGTGTTTTGAAATATCTTGAAAGTGTTTTACAATATTTTGAAATGTTATAAAAATCCTTTAAACATCTTACAACTTTTTTAAAAATATTTTAAAGAGCTTCATAATGTCTTAAAAACATTTTTAACGTGTTTAAAATCATGTTATAGCATTTTAAAAAGTGTTTTATAATGTTTTTAAAAATATTATTTTACGATTTTATTAAAAAGATTTACTTAAAAAATGATTAAACGCTTTAAATATTTGATTTAAACATACATAATAAGAATTTGGAATATTTATAAAAGGTTTAAACCATTTTTAAAACATTTATAAAAATTATCGAATGTCATCTTTATAAGCTTAACTTTATGAAATATTTTGAAATGTTATAAAAATCCTCGAAAATATTTTACAATTTTTTTAAAAATATTTTAAAAAGATTTTTATGATGTGTTAAAAAAAATTTAAACGTGTTTAAAAGCACATTATAACATTTTAAAAAAGGGTTTTACAATATTTTTAAAAACTTACGATTTGATTAAAAACATTAATAAAAATATTAAATGCTTTAAATATTTGATTTAAACATATTGAGAAGAATTTAGAATATTTTATAAAAGATTTAAAAATCCATTTATGAAACATTTATAAAAATTATTGTATGTTTATAATGTTAGCTTTATAATCCCTGGACATGTATCATAAGCTAAATAGGTGGCATCGGCGTGGGGTTGGCGCATGGGGTTCTACCACCGCCACCCCCGCTTTGCGTCATATGGCACAATTGCACAATAACTTGCCTTGACATTTATACCGCACAATTTCCCATACACCGCCTCGGTTAATCGCGTTATGGCTTCTCCTAACGGCCACTTCGCCTCCTTTTCCTTTCGCTCGTCGTCTGCGACTCCGAGACCAGCACTCGACTATCACCGGTCGAGGTGCTCGATCTCTTGCCGTATCAATCTCACCGGGCTGCATATTTCGCAAATCTCCTTCTCGCTCTCGTAGCTTGGGCTTCGCCGTCGTATAAATTCATTCCTATCCGCACCGGGTCTTTAGTTTGGGCACGCTCGAATTCGATTCACTCGCTACTCCCAACACCTTCGCGTTCAACTCTCAAGACCGTCATCATGCCTAGTTTTGCGCCATAGCCGAGGAGTGCGCGGCTTGAGCCGGTGGCCTCTCTCTCCGATACCCTCCCTCCCTTCGCCGCCTCCTCTTCTCCGAAACCGAGGAGCCATGAGAGGGCGTATCCCAAGACCCGGTAGTGGCAGGTGTGCTTCGCCTGGTCGTTGACTCGCTTTCCGCCCGTCATAGATTTTCCAATTCCCATCCCGAGTCAGCAAGCAGCAGTCAGGCACAATTCCGCTTCCTCCGTCCGCCAACATGGCAAACGGCGACGCTAATAATTATTTACCGGATGAAAAAGAAGCGCTCCAAATGTGAACGTCGTAGCTTTTGACACTCTCCGGAGTATTTAGTCACCTGGACAGTCTTTCTCCATCATCTGCCGGGTTAGAAGCGGAAGTCGATGAGGGCTACCCTCGCTCGAAGTTCCTAATTCGAATTTCCGTGGAGGATGGCTTCAAGAATGGTGATACTTCCGACCCCGTCCGACAAGAAGCAGGAGAACACTCTCATTCAGAGAATTGCTGTATATTGCAGCAGACGAGGATGCCCGCATGCTTATGTTTGTCGCGTGGTTGAGTCTCCTCCTTCCACTCAAGGTGATTACTGGTCTCTCATCTCACCGGTTTCATTTAGTTGTCTGCGGCAGCGCTGCTCCGCATTCCACTATTTTGAAAGGATTCCCCCAAACAGCGTCGCATGTCATGTATAAGTCCGTTCATGCTCACGTGTCCGTAGCTTACTATGGGGGTTTGATATGTTGTGTGAACGATATTTTTGTATTTAGATATCAGCCCATGCACCATTGTTGTCATCAGCCCTGTGCATTGTATGTCGATATTTTGAACTTTAATTCAGTATTAAAAATCTTAATGCTCATCTGTTGTTTTAAAACTATGAGGCTTTGGCCTCCATGTAACCGTAACTTTTGGTATATTATGATTGCTTATTCAAAAAAAATGGTTTAGCTTTATAAGCTTAACTTTTATTAAATTTTATTTAAAAACGTTTTTAAAACCTAAATAAATGCTTTCAAATATTTTAAATGTGTTTTGAAATGTTTTTCTAACATTGTAAAAGCATTATGAAAACATTTAAAAACCATTTTAAAACACTTTTAAAACATTTTAAAATGTTTTACAAGTTTTTAAAAAGGATTTAAATATGTTTTAAAACATTTTAAAAGTGTTTTGAAACATTTTAAAAGTGTTTTGAAACATTTTAAAAGTGTTTTGAAGCATTTTAAAAGTGTTTTGAAACATTTTAAAATAAATTTAAAACATTTTAAAAGGGTTTCAAAATATTTAAAAGTGTTCAAAAATATCTCAAGCGTTTGACAATATTTTGAAATTTATAAAAATATTTTAAAACATTTTACAAATTTTTAAAAATATTTTAAATGAGTTTTATAATGTCTTAAAAACATTTTAAATGTGTTTAAAAGCACGTTATAACATTTTAAAAAGTGTTTTGCGATTTTATTAAAAATGATTAAACGCTTTAAATATTTGATTTAAGCATATTAATAAGAATTTAGAATATTTTATAAAAGCTTTAAACCATTTATAAAACGTTTATAAAATTTATTAAATGTTTATAATGTCAACTTTATTATTTTAACTTTTATTAAATGTTATTTATAAACATTTTAAAATAAGAAATAAATGCTTTTAAATATTTTAAAAGAATTTTAAAAGTGTTTTGAAATGTTTTTAAAACATTGTAAAAGCTTTGTAAAAACATTTTAAAACCATTTTAAAATGCTTTACAAGTTCTTCAAGAGGTTCTGAAAACGTTTTAAAACATTTTAAAAGTGTTTTGAAACATTTTAAAATAAATTTAAAACATTTTAGAAGTGTTTTGAAACATTTTAAAATAAATTTTAAAAGCGTTTCAAAATATTTTAGAAGCATTTCAAAATATTTTAGAAGTGTTTCAAAATATTTTAAAAGTGTTTCAAAATATTTTAAAAGTGTTTTAAAATATCTTGGAAGTGTTTTACAATATTTTGAAATGTTATAAAAATCCTTTAAAACATTTTACAAATTTTTTAAAATATTTTAAACGAGTTTTATAATGTCTTAAATACATTTAAATGTGTTTAAAAGCACGCTATAAACTTTTTAAAAAAAAATTTATAATGTTTAAAAAAAAAAAAAATTACGATTCCATTAAAAACATTTACTAAAAATGATTAAACGCTTTAAATATTTGATTTAAACATATTAATAAAAATTTAGAATATTTTATAAAAGCTTGAAACCATTTATAAAAATTATTGAATGTCATATTTATAAGCTTAACTTGATAAGCGTTTTACAATATTTTGAAATGTTATAAAAATCCTTTAAAATATTTTACAAAGTTTTTAAAATATTTTAAAAGAGCTTTATAATGTCTAAAAAACATTTTAAACGTAGATAGTTCGTTAAAAAAGAATAGAGGCAGGCTAAAATTTTCGGTTTTGATATCCGAGAGCATATTTGGGTACCCATTTTGGAGATGCAAGCGCAGCCCCAGATGCACAAAGTGAAGAATTGAGTTTGGACCTCATTTCGGATGATCCGTGAAAAACGAACGGATGTGAATATCGAGGGCTAAACTTTTCGGTTTAAAAATTCGAGAGCATATTTGGATACCCATTTTGGAGATGCAAGCGTGGCCCCACATGCACAAAGTGATGAATTGATTTAGGGACTCATTTCGAACGATCCATAAAAAACGAACAGACGCAGATATCGGGGTTGAAATTTTCATTTTTGAAATTCAAGAGCATATTTGGATACCCATTTTGGAGATGCAAGTGTGCCCCCGCATGAACAAAGTGACGAATTGATTTTGGGACTCATTTCGGACGAACTTTGAAAACTGAACGAAAGCGGATATTGGGGGTTGAACTTTTCAGTTTTGAAATTCGAGAGCATATTTGGATACCCATTTTCGAGATGCAAGCATGGCCCCGCATGCACAAAGTGATGAATTTATTTCGGGACTAATTTCGGACTATCCGTGAAAAATGAACAGACGTGGATATCGTGGGCAGAACTTTTCGGTTTTGAAATCCGAGAGCATATTTGGACACACATTTTGGAGATGCAAGCGTTTCCCCACATGCACAAAGTGACAAATTGATTTCAGGACTCATTTCGGATGATCCGTGAAAAACGAACATACGTGGATATCGAGGGCTAAACTTTTCAGTTTTGAAATCCGAGAGCATATTTGGATAACCATTTTGGAGATGCAAGCGTGGCCTCACATGCACGAAGTGACGAATTGATTTAGGGACTCATTTTGGATGATCCGTAAAAAACGAACGAACGCGGATGTCGGGGGCTAAAATTTTCGTTTTTGAAATCTGAGAGTATATTTGGATACCCATTTTGGAGATGCAAGTGTGCCCCCGCAGGAAAAGAATGACGAATTGATTTCGGGATTCATTTTGGATGATCCTTGAAAAAATTACAAATGCGGATATTGGGGGTTGAAATTTTCGGTTTTTAAATTCGAGAGCATATCTGGATACCCATTTTGGAGATGAAAGCGTGGCCCCGCATGCACAAAGTGACAAATTTATTTCGGGACTGATTTCAGACGATCCATGAAAAACGAACGGATGCGGATATCAGGGATTGAAATTTTTGGTTTTGAAATCCGAGAGCATATTTGGATACCCATTTTGGAGATGCAATTGTGGCCCCGCATGCACAAAGTGACAAATCGATTTCTCGACTCATTTCGGATGATCCGTAAAAAACGAATAGACGCAGATAACGGCGGCTGAAATTTTCGATTTTGAAATATGAGAGCATATTTGGATACCCGTTTTGGAGATGAAAGCGTGGCCTCAGATGCACAAAGTGAAAAATTGAGTTTGGGCCTCATTTCGGATGATCCGTGAAAAACAAACGGACGAGAATATCGGGGGCTAAACTTTTTGGTTTTGAAATCTGAGAGCATATTTGGATACCCATTTTGGAGATGCAAGCATGGACCCAGATGAACAAAGTGACGAATTGACTTCGGGACTCAATTCAGACGATCCGTGAAAAATGAAAAGACGTGGATATTGGGGGTTGAAATTTCCGGTTTTTAAATTCGAGAGCATATCTGGATACCCATTTTGGATATGAAAGCGTGGCCCCGCATGCACAAAGTGACAAATTTATTTCGGGACTGATTTCAGACGATCCGTGAAAAACGAACGGACGCGGATATCAGGGGTTGAACTTTTTGGTTTTGAAATCCGAGAGCATATTTGGATACCCATTTTGGAGATGCAAGTGTGGCCCCAGATGCACAAATTGACGAATTGTGTTCGGACCTCATTTCGGATGATCCGTGAATGGGTATTTAAAAGCACATTATAACATTATAACATTAAAAACGTGTTTAAAAGCACATTATAACATTTTAAAAACGGTTTTATAATATTTTTAAAAACGGTTTTTTTTTTACGATTTTATTAAAAACATTTAATAAAAAAATTAAACTCTTTAAATATTTGATTTAAACATATTGAGAAGATTTTAGAATATTTTATAAAAGATTTAAACCATTTATGAAACATTTATAAAAATTATTGCATGTTTATAATGTTAGCTTTATAAGCTTAAATTTTATTAAATTTTATTTAAAAACGTTTTTAAAACCTAAATAAATGCTTTCAAATATTTTAAATGTGTTTTGAAATGCTTTTCTAACATTGTAAAAGCATTCTGAAAACATTTTAAAACCATTTTAAAACCCTTTTAAAACATTTTAAAATGTTTTACAAGTTTTTAAAAAGGATTTAAATATGTTTTAAAACATTTTAAAAGTGTTTTGAAACATTTTAAAATAAATTTAAAACATTTAAAAAGTGTTTTGAAGCATTTTAAAAGTGTTTTGAAACATTTTAAAATAAATTTAAAACATTTTAAAAGGGTTTCAAAATATTTAAAAGTGTTCAAAAATATCTTAAGCTTTTGACAATATTTTGAAATATTTTGAAATTTATAAAAATATTTTAAAACATTTTACAAATTTTTAAAAATATTTTAAAAGAGTTTTATGATGTCTTCAAAACATTTTAAAAGCACATTATAACATTTTAAAAAGTGTTTTATAATGTTTCTAAAAACGTTTTTTTTACGATTTTATTAAATGTGTTTATTTTAAAACACTTTTAATATAAATTTAAAATATTTTAGAAGTGTTTTGAAACATTTTAAAATAAATTTAAAACATTTTAAAAGCGTTTCAAAATATTTTACAAGTGTTTTAAAATATCTTCAAAGCGGTTTTTACAGTATTTTGAAATTTTTTGAATGATTTTAAAATATTTTGAAATGTTATAAAAATCCTTTAAAACATTTTACAAATTTGTAAAAATATTTTAAACGAATTTTATAATGTCTTAAAAACGTTTTAAATGTGTTTAAAAGCACGATATAACATTTTAAAAAGTGTTTTATAATGTTTTTAAAAATGTTTTTTTTGCGATTTTATTAAAAATGATTAAACGCTTTAAATATTTGATTTAAGAATATTAATAAGAATTTAGAATATTTTATAAAAGCTTTAAACCATTTATAAAACGTTTATAAAAATTATTAAATGTTTATAATGTCAACTTTATTAGTTTAACTTTTATTAAATGTTATTTATAAACATTTTAAAAAAAGAAATAAATGCTTTTAAATATTTTAAAAGAATTTTAAAAGTGTTTTGAAATGTTTTTAAAACATTGTAAAAGCTTTCTAAAAACATTTTAAAACCATTTAAAAACACTTTTAAAACATTTTAAAATGCTTTACAAGTTCTTCAAGAGGTTCTGAAAACGTTTTAAAACATTTTAAAAGTGTTTTGAAACATTTTAAAATAAATTTAAAACGTTTTAGAAGTGTTTTGAAACATTTTAAAATAAATTTTAAAAGCGTTTCAAAATATTTTAGAAGCGTTTCAAAATATTTTAGAAGTGTTTTAAAATATCTTGGAAGTGTTTTACAATATTTTGAAATGTTATAAAAATCCTTTAAAACATTTTACAAATTTTTAAAAATATTTTAAACGAGTTTTATAATGTCTTAAATACATTTAAATGTGTTTAAAAGCACGCTATAACATTTAAAAAAAAATTATAATGTTTAAAAAAAAAAAAAAAATTACGATTCCATTAAAAACATTTACTAAAAATGATTAAACGCTTTAAATATTTGATTTAAACATATTAATAAAAATTTAGAATATTTTAAAAAAGCTTTAAACCATTTATAAAAATTATTGAATGTCAGATTTATAAGCTTAACTTGATAAGCGTTTTACAATATTTTGAAATGTTATAAAAATCCTTTAAAATATTTTACAAAGTTTTTAAAATATTTTAAAAGAGCTTTATAATGTCTGAAAAACATTTTAAACGTATATAGTTCGTTAAAAAGGAATAGACGCAGGCTAAACTTTTCGGTTTTGATATCCGAGAGCATATTTGGATATCCATTTTGGAGATGCAAGCGTGGCCCCAAATGCACAAAGTGACGAATTGAGTTCGGACCTCATTTTGGATGATCTGTGAAAAACGAACGGATGCGAATATCGAGGGCTAAAATTTTCGGTTTAAAAATTCGAGAGCATATTTGGATACCCATTTTGGAGATGCAAGCGTGGCCCCACATGCACAAAGTGATGAATTGATTTAGGGACTCATTTCGAACGATCCATAAAAAATGAACAGACGCAGATATCGGGGTTGAAATTTTCATTTTTGAAATTCGAGAGCATATTTGGATACCCATTTTGGAGATGCAAGTGTGCCCCCGCATGAACAAAGTGACGAATTGATTTTGGGACTCATTGCGGACGATCTTTGAAAACTGAACGAAAGCGTATATTGGGGGTTGAACTTTTCAGTTTTGAAATTCGAGAGCATATTTGGATACCCATTTTGGAGATGCAAGTGTGGCCCTGCATGCACAAAGTGAGGAATTTATTTCGGGACTGATTTCGGACTATCCGTGAAAAATGAACGGACGTGGATATCGGGGGCATAAATTTTCGGTTTTGAAATCCGAGAGCATATTTGGATACACATTTTGGAGATGCAAGCGTTTCCCCACATGAACAAATTGAAAAATTGATTTCAGGACTCATTTCGGATGATCCGTGAAAAACGAACATACGTGGATATCGAGGGCTAAAATTTTCAGTTTTGAAATCCGAGAGCATATTTGGATAACCATTTTGGAGATGCAAGCGTGGCCTCACATGCACAAAGTGACGAATTGATTTAGGGACTCATTTTGGATGATCCGTAAAAAACGAACGGACGCGGATGTCCGGGGCTAAAATTTTCGTTTTTGAAATCTGAGGGTATATTTGGATACCCATTTTGGAGATGCAAGTGTGCCCCCGCAGGAAAAGAATGACGAATTGATTTCGGGATTCATTTTTGATGATCCTTGAAAAATGTACAAATGCGGATATTGGGGGTTGAAATTTTCGGTTTTTAAATTCGAGAGCATATCTGGATACCCATTTTGGAGATGAAAGCGTGGCCCCGCATGCACAAAGTGACAAATTTATTTCGAGACTGATTTCAGACGATCCGTGAAAAACAAACGGATGCGGATATCAGGGATTGAAATTTTTGGTTTTGAAATCCGAGAGCATATTTGGATACCCATTTTGGAGATGCAAGTGTGGCCCCGCATGCACAAAGTGACAACTCGATTTCTCGACTCATTTCGGATGATCCGTCAAAAACGAATAGACGCAGATAACGGCGGCTGAAATTTTCGATTTTGAAATATGAGAGCATATTTGGATACCCGTTTTGGAGATGAAAGCGTGGCCTCGGATGAACAAAGTGACAAATTGAGTTTGGGCCTCATTTCGGACGATCCGTGAAAAACAAACGGACGCGAATATCGGGGGCTAAACTTTTTGGTTTTGAAATCTGAGAGCATATTTGGATACCCATTTTGGAGATGCAAGCGTGGCCCCAGATGAAAAAAGTGACGAATTGACTTCGGGACTCAATTCAGACGATCTGTGAAAAATTAAAAGACGTGGATATCGGGGGCTGAACTTTTCGGTTTGGAAATCTGAGAGCATAATTGGATACCCATTTTGGAGATGCAAGCGTGGCCCCGCATGCACAAAGTGACAAATTGATTTCGGGACTCATTTCAGATGGTTCGTGAAAAAAGAACAGACGTGGAAGATGGGGCTAAACTTTTCGGTTTTGATATCCGAGAGCATATTTGGATACCCATTTTGGAGATGCAAGTGAGGCCCCAGATGCACAAAGTGACGAATTGAGTTCGGACCTCATTTCGGATGATCCGTGAAAAACAAACGCACGCGAATATCGAGGTCTAAACTTTTCGGTTTTAAAATCCGAGAGCATATTTGGATACCTATTTTGGAGATGCAAGTGTGGCCTCGGATGCACAAAGTGACGAATGGATTTCGGGATTCATTTCAGACGATTTGTGAAAAATGAACGAACACAGATATCGGGGGCTGAACTTTTCGGTTTTGAAATCTGAGAGCATATTTGGATACACTTTTAAAACGTTTTAAAATTCTTTACAAGTTTTTGAAAAGGATTTAAAAACGTTTTAAAACATTTTAAACCTTTTTTAAAATATTGTAAAAGCTTTCTAAAAACATTTTTAAACTGTTTTAAAACACTTTTAAAACGTTTTAAAATGCTTTACAAGTTTTTTAAAAGGATTTAAAAACGTTTTAAAACATTTTAAAAGTGTTTTGAAACATTTTAAAATAAATTTAAAGCATTTTAGAAGTGTTTTGAAACATTTTAAAATAAATCTTAAAAGCATTTCAAAATATTTTAAAAGCGTTTCAGAATATCTTAAAAGTGTTTTGAAATATCTTGAAAGTGTTTTACAATATTTTGAAATGTTATAAAAATCCTTTAAAACATTTTACAACTTTTTAAAAATATTTTAAAAGAGTTTCATAATGTCTTAAAAACATTTTTAACGTGTTTAAACTCATGTTATAGCATTTTAAAAAGTGTTTTATAATGTTTTTAAAAATATTATTTTTTACGATTTTATTAAAAAGATTTACTAAAAATGATTAAACGCTTTAAATATTTGATTTAAACATATTAATAAGAATTTGGAATATTTTATAAAAGGTTTAAACCATTTTTAAAACATTTATAAAAATTATCGAATGTCAACTTTATAAGCTTAACTTTATGAATTATTTTGAAATATTTATAAAAGGTTTAAACCATTTTTAAAACATTTATAAAAATTATTGAATGTCAACTTTATAAGCTTAACTTTATGAATTATTTTGAAATATTTTGAAATGTTATAAAAATACTCTAAAATATTTTACAAATTTTTAAAAAATATTTTAAAAGAGTTTTATGATGTGTTAAAAACATTTTAAACGTGTTTAAAAGCACATTATAACATTTTAAAAAGGGTTTTATAATATTTTTAAAAACGTTTCTTTTTTTACGATTTTATTAAAAACATTTAATAAAAAGATTAAATGCTTTAAATATTCAATTTAAACATATTGAGAAGATTTTAGAATATTTTATAAAAGATTTAAACCATTTATGAAACATTTATAAAAATTATTGCATGTTTATAATGTTAGCTTTATAAGCTTAACTTTTATTAAATCTTATTTAAAAATGTTTTTGAAACCTAAATAAATGCTTTCAATTATTTTAAATGTGTTTTGAAAAGTTTTTCTAACATTGTAAAAGCATTCTGAAAACATTTAAAAACCATTTAAAAACACTTTTAAAACGTTTTAAAATGTTTTACAAGTTTTTAAAAAGGATTTAAATACGTTTTAAAACATTTTAAATGTGTTTTGAAACATTTTAAAAGTGTTTTGAAGCATTTTAAAAGTGTTTTGGAACATTTTAAAAGCGTTTCAAAATATTTAAAAGTGTTCAAAAATATCTCAAGCGTTTGACAATATTTTGAAATATTTTGAAATTTATAAAAATCTCTTAAAACATTTTACAAACTTTTAAAAAATATTGTAAAAGAGTTTTATGATGTATTCAAAACATTTTAAAAGCACATTATAACATTTTAAAAAGTGTTTTATAATGTTTCTAAAAACGTTTTTCTTACGATTTTATTAAATGTGTTTATTTTAAAACACTTTTAATATAAATTTAAAATATTTTAGAAGTGTTTTGAAACATTTAAAAATAAATTTACAACATTTTAAAAGTGTTTCAAAATATTTTACAAGTGTTTTAAAATATCTTGAAAGCGTTTTTTACAATATTTTGAAATTTTTCGAATGATTTTGAAATATTTTGAAATGTTATAAAAATCCTTTAAAACATTTTACAAATTTGTAAAAATATTTTAAACGATTTTTATAATGTCTTAAAAACATTTTAAATGTGTTTAAAAGCACGTTATAACATTTTAAAAGTGTTTTATAATGTTTTTAAAAACGCGTATGATTATTATAAATGATTAAACGCTTTAAATATTTGATTTTAAGCATATTAATAAGAATTTAGAATATTTTATAAAAGCTTTAAACCATTTATAAACGCTTATAAAAATTAGTAAATGTTTATAATGTCAACTTTATTACCTTTATTAAATGTTATTTATAAACATTTCAAAAAAGAAATAAATGATTTTAAATATTTTAAAAGAATTTTAAAAGTGTTTTGAAATGTTTTTAAAACATTGTAAAAGCTTTCTAAGAACATTTTAAAACCATTTTATAACACTTTTAAAACATTTTAAAATGCTTTACAAGTTCTTCAAGAGGTTCTGAAAAAGTTTTAAAACATTTTAAAAGCGTTTTGAAACATTTTAAAATAAATTTAAAACATTTTAGAAGTGTTTTGAAACATTTTAAAATAAATTTTAAAAGCGTTTCAATATATTTTAGAAGCATTTCAAAATATTTTAGAAGTGTTTCAAATTATTTTAAAAGTGTTTTAAAATATCTTGGAAGTGTTTTACAATATTTTGAAATGTTATAAAAATCCTTTAAAATATTTTACAATTTTTTAAAAATATTTTAAACGAGTTTTATAATGTCTTAAATACATTTAAATGTGTTTAAAAGCACGGTATAACATTTTAAAAAGTTTTTTATAATGTTTTTAGAACAATTTTTTTTACGATTTCATTAAAAACATTTACTAAAATGATTAAACGCTTTAAATATTTGATTTAAACATATTAATAAAATTTTAGAATATTTTATAAAAGTTTTAAACCGTTTATAAAAATTATTGAATGTCAGATTTTAAGCTTAACTTGATAAGCGTTTTACAATATTTTGAAATATTTTAAAATATTTTGAAATGTTATAAAAATCCTTTAAACTATTTTACAAAGAGCTTTATAATGTCCGAAAAATTTTAAACGTAGATAGTTCGTTAAAAAGAATAGACGAGCACTCTTCATTTAAATCGATATCCGAGAGACTCTTCGTACCCATTTTGGAGATGCAAGCGCAAATTTCGTATGCACAAAGTGACTAATTGAGTTTGGACCTCATTTCGGATGATCCGTGAAAAACGAACGAATGTGAATATCGAGGGCTAAAATTTTCGGTTTAAAAATTCGAGAGCATATTTGGATACCCATTTTGGAGATGCAAGAGTGGCCCCACATGCACAAAGTGATGAATTGATTTAGGGACTCATTTCGAACGATCCATAAAAAACGAACAGACGCGGATATCGCGGTTGAAATTTTCAATTTTGAAATTCGAGAGCATATTTGGATACCAATTTTGGAGATGCAAGCGTGGCCCCACATGCACAAAGTGATGAATTGATTTAGGGACTCATTTCGAACGATCCATAAAAAACGAATAGACGCAGATATCGGGGTTGAAATTTTCATTTTTGAAATTCGAGAGCAGATTTGGATAACCATTTTGGAGATGCAAGCGTGGCCTCACATGCACAAAGTGATGAATTTATTTCGGGACTGATTTCGGACTATCCGTGAAAAATGAACAGACGTGGATATCAGGGGCAGAACTTTTCGGTTTTGAAATCCGAGAGCATATTTGGATACACATTTTGGAGATGCAAGCGTTTCCCCACATGCACAAAGTGAAAAATTGATTTCATGACTCATTTCGGATGATCCGTGAAAAACGAACATACGTTGATATCGGGGGGCTAAACTTTTCAGCTTTGAAATCCGAGAGCATATTTGGATAACCATTTTGGAGATGCAAGCGTGGCCTCACATGCACAAAGTGACGAATTGATTTAGGGACTCATTTTGGATGATCCGTAAAAAACGAACGGACGCGGATGTCGGGGGCTAAAATTTTCGTTTTTGAAATCTGAGCGTATATTTGGATACCCATTTTGGAGATGCAAGTGTGCCCCCGCAGGAACAAAACGACGAATTGATTTCGGGATTCATTTTGGATGATCCTTGAAAAATGAACTAATGTAGATATTGGGAGTTTAAATTTTCGGTTTTTAAATTCGAGGGCATATCTGGATACCCATCTTGGAGATGAAAACGTGGCCCCGCATGCACAAAGTGACAAATTTATTTCGGGACTGATTTCAGACGATCCGTGAAAAACGAACGGATGCGGATATCAGGGGTTGAACTTTTTGGTTTTGAAATCCGAGAGCATATTTGGATACCCATTTTGGAGATGCAAGTGTGGCCTCGCATGCACGAAGTGAAAAATCGATTTCGTGACTCATTTCGGATGATCCGTAAAAAACGAATAGACGCAGATAACGGGGGCTGAAATTTTCGATTTTGAAATAAGAGAGCATATTTGTATACCCATTTTGGAGATGAAAGCGTGGCATTGGATGCACAAAGTGAAAAATTGAGTTTGGGCCTCATTTCGGACTATCCGTGAAAAACGAACGGACGCGAATATCGAGGGCTAAACTTTTCGGTTTTGAAATCTGAGAGCATTTTTGGATACCTATTTTGGAGATGCAAGTGTGGCCCCGGGTGCACAAAGTGACGAATTGATTTCGGGATTCATTTCAGACGATTTGTGAAAAATGAATGAACACAGATATCGGGGGCTGAACTTTTCGGTTTTGAAATATGAGAGCATATTTGGATACACTTTTAAAACGTTTTAAAATGCTTTACAATTTTTTGAAAAGGATTTAAAAACGTTTTAAAACATTTTAAACCTTTTTTAAAATATTGTAAAAGCTTTCTAAAAACATTTTTAAACCATTTTAAAACACTTTTAAAACGTTTTAAAATGCTTTGCAAGTTTTTTAAAAGGATTTAAAAACGTTTTAAAACATTTTAAAAGTGTTTTGAAAAATTTTAAAATAAATTTAAAACATTTTAGAAGTGTTTTGAAACATTTTAAAATAAATCTTAAAAGCATTTCAAAATATTTTAAAAGCGTTTCATAGAATATCTTAAAAGTGTTTTGAAATATCTTGAAAGTGTTTTACAATATTTTGAAATGTTATAAAAATCCTTTAAAACATTTTACAACTTTTTAAAAATATTTTAAAAGAGTTTCATAATGTCTTAAAAACATTTTTAACGTGTTTAAAAGCATGTTATAGCATTTTAAAAAGTGTTTTATAATTTTTTTAAAAATATTATTTTTTACGATTTTATTAAAAAGATTTACTAAAAATGATTAAACGCTTTAAATATTTGATTTAAACATATTAATAAGAATTTGGAATATTTTATAAAAGGTTTAAACCATTTTTAAAACATTTATAAAAATTATTGAATGTCAACTTTATAAGCTTAACTTTATGAAATATTTTGAAATATTTTGAAATGTTATAAAAATACGCTAAAATATTTTACAAATTTTTAAAAAATATTTTAAAAGAGTTTTATGATGTGTTCAAAACATTTTAAACGTGTTTAAAAGCACATTATAACATTTTAAAAAGGGTTTTATAATATTTTTAAAAACGTTTCTTTTTTTACGATTTTATTAAAAACATTTAATAAAAAGATTAAACGCTTTAAATATTTGATTGAAACATATTGAGAATAATTTAGAATATTTTATAACAGATTTAAAACATTTATGAAACATTTATAAAAATTATTGCATGTTTATAATGTTAGCTTTATAAGCTTAACTTTTATTAATTTTTATTTAAAAATGTTTTTAAAACCTAAATAAATGCTTTCAAATATTTTAAATGTGTTTTGAAATGTTTTTCTAACATTGTAAAAGCATTCTGAAAACATTTAAAAACCATTTTAAAACACTTTTAAAACATTTTAAAATGTTTTACAAGTTTTTTAAAAGGATTTAAATATGTTTTAAAACATTTTAAAAGTGTTTTGAAACATTTTAAAATAAATTTAAAACATTTTAAAAGTGTTTTGAAGCATTTTAAAAGTGTTTTGAAACATTTTAAAAGCGTTTCAAAATATTAAAAGTGTTCAAAAATATCTTAAGCGTTTGACAATATTTTGAAATTTATAAAAATATTTTAAAACATTTTACAAATTTTTAAAAATATTTTAAAAGAGTTTTATGGTGTGTTCAAAACATTTTAAAAACACATTATAACATTTTAAAAAGTGTTTTATAATGTTTCTAAAAACGTTTTTTTTACGATTTTATTAAATGTGTTTATTTTAAAACACTTTTAATATAAATTTAAAATATTTTAGAAGTGTTTTGAAACATTTAAAAATAAATTTAAAACATTTTAAAAGCGTTTGAAAATATTTTACAAGTGTTTTAAAATATCTTGAAAGCGTTTTTTACAATATTTTGAAATTTTTTGAATGATTTTGAAATATTTTGAAATGTTATAAAAATCCTTTAAAACATTTTACAAATTTGTAAAAATGATTTAAACGAGTTTCATAATGTCTTAAAAACATTTTAAATGTGTTTAAAAGCATGTTATAACATTTTAAAAAGTGTTTTATAATGTTTTTAAAAACGTTTTTTTTTGCGATTTTATTAAAAATGATTAAACGCTTTAAATATTTGATTTAAGCATATTAATAAGAATTTAGAATATTTTATAAAAGCTTTAAACCATTTATAAAACGTTTATAAAAATTATTAAATGTTTGTAATGTCAAATGTATTAGTTTAACTTTTATTAAATGTTATTTATAAACATTTTAAAAAGAGAAATAAATGCTTTTAAATATTTTAAAAGAATTTTAAAAGTGTTTTGAAATTTTTTTAAAACATTGTAAAAGCTTTCTAAAAACATTTTAAAACCATTTTAAAACACTTTTAAAACATTTTAAAATGCTTTACAAGTTCTTCAAGAGGTTCTGAAAACGTTTTAAAACATTTTAAAAGTGTTTTGAAACATTTTAAAATAAATTTAACACATTTTAGAAGTGTTTTGAAACATTTTAAAATAAATTTTAAAAGCATTTCAAAATATTTTAGAAGCATTTCAAAATATTTTAGAAGTGTTTCAAAATATCTTAAAAGTGTTTTAAAATATCTTGGAAGTGTTTTACAATATTTTGAAATGTTATAAAAATCCTTTAAAACATTTTACAAATTTTTTAAAATATTTTAAACGAGTTTTATAATGTCTTAAATACATTTAAATGTGTTTAAAAGCACGCTATAACATTAAAAAAAAAAAATTATAATGTTTAAAAAAAAAAAATTACGATTCCATTAAAAACATTTACTAAAAATGATTAAACGCTTTAAATATTTGATTTAAACATATTAATAAATATTTAGAATATTTTATAAAAGCTTTAAACCATTTATAAAAATTATTGAATGTCAGATTTATAAGCTTAACTTGATAAACGTTTTACAATATTTTGAAATGTTATAAAAATCCTTTAAAATATTTTACAAAGTTTTTAAAATATTTTAAAAGAGCTTTATAATGTCTGAAAAAACATTTTAAACGTAGATAGTTCGTTAAAAAGGAATAGACGCAGGCTAAAATTTTCGGTTTTGATATCCGAGAGCATATTTGGATATCCATTTTGGAGATGCAAGCGTGGCCCCAGATGCACAAAGTGACGAATTGAGTTTGGACCTCATTTCGGATGATCTGTGAAAAACGAACGGATGCGAATATCGAGGGCTAAACTTTTCGGTTTAAAAATTCGAGAGCATATTTGGATACCCATTTTGGAGATGCAAGCGTGGCCCCACATGCACAAAGTGATGAATTTATTTAGGGACTCATTTCGAACGATCCATAAAAAACGAACAGACGCAGATATCGGGGTTGAAATTTTCATTTTTGAAATTCGAGAGCATATTTGGATACCCATTTTGGAGATGCAAGTGTGCCCCTGCATGAACAAAGTGACGAATTGATTTTGGGACTCATTGCGGACGATCTTTGAAAACTGAACGAAAGCGGATATTGGGGGTTGAACTTTTCAGTTTTGAAATTCTAGAGCATATTTGGATACCCATTTTGGAGATGCAAGCGTGGCCCCGCATGCACAAAGTGATGAATTTATTTCGGGACTGATTTCGGACTATCCGTGAAAAATGAACAAGCGTGGATATTGGGGGCAGAACTTTTCAGTTTTGAAATCCGAGAGCATATTTGGATACACATTTTGGAGATGCAAGCGTTTCCCCACATGCACAAAGTGAAAAATTGATTTCAGGACTCATTTCGGATGATCCGTGAAAAACGAACATATGTGGATATCGGGGGCTAAAATTTTCAGTTTTGAAATCCGAGAGCATATTTGGATAACCATTTTGGAGATGCAAGCGTGGCCTCACATGCACAAAGTGACGAATTGATTTAGGGACTCATTTTGGATGATCCGTAAAAAAACAAACGGAGGCGGATGTCGGGGGCTAAAATTTTCGTTTTTGAAATCTGAGAGTATATTTGGATACCCATTTTGGAGATGCAAGTGTGCCCCCGCAGGAACAAAACGACGAATTGATTTCGGGATTCATTTTGGATGATCCTTGAAAAATGAACAAATGCGGATATTGGGGGTTGAAATTTTCGGTTTTTAAATTCGAGAGCATATCTGGATATCCATTTTGGAGATGAAAGCGTGGCCCCGCATGCACAAAGTGACAAATTTATTTCGGGACTGATTTCAGACGATCCGTGAAAAACGAACGGATGCGGATATCAGAGGTTGAAATTTTTGGTTTTGAAATCCAAGAGCATATTTGGATACCCAGTTTGGAGATGCAAGTGTGGCCCCGCATGCACGAAGTGACAAATCGATTTCGCGACTCATTTCGGATGAGCCGTCAAAAACGAATAGACGCAGATAACGGGGGCTGAAATTTTCGATTTTGAAATATGAGAGCATATTTGGATACCCATTTTGGAGATGAAAGCGTGGCCTCGGATGCACAAAGTGACAAATTGAGTGTGGGCCTCATTTTGGACGATCCGTGAAAAATGAACGGACGCGAATATCGGGGGCTAAACTTTTCGGTTTTGAAATCTGAGAGCATATTTGGATACCCATTTTGGAGATACAAGCGTGGCCCTAGATGAAAAAAGTGACGAATTGACTTCGGGACTCAATTCAGACGATCCGTGAAAAATGAAAAGACGTGGATATCGGGGGCTGAAATTTTCGGTTGTGAAATCTGAGAGCATATTTGGATACCCATTTTGGAGATGCAAGCGTGGCCCCGCATGCACAAAGTGACAAATTGATTTCGGGACTCATTTCGGATGGTTCGTGAAAAAAAAACAGACGTGGAAGATGGGGCTAAAATTTTCAGTTTTGATATCCGAGAGCATATTTGGATACCCATTTTGGAGATGCAAGTGTGGCCCCAGATGCAGAAAGTGACGAATTGAGTTCGGACCTCATTTTGGATGATCCGTGAAAAAAAAAAACAGCCGCGAATGTCGAGGGCTAAAATTTTCGGTTTTAAAATCCGAGAGCATATTTGGATACCTATTTTGGAGATGCAAGTGTGGCCCCGGATGCACAAAGTGACGAATTGATTTCGGGATTCATTTCAGACGATTTGTGAAAAATGAATGAACACAGATATCGGGGGCTGAACTTTACGGTTTTGAAATATGAGAGCATATTTGGATACACTTTTAAAACGCTTTAAAATGCTTTACAAGTTTTTGAAAAGGATTTAAAAGCGTTTTAAAACATTTTAAACCTTTTTTAAAATATTGTAAAAGCTTTATAAAAACAGTTTTAAACCATTTTAAAACACTTTTAAAACGTTTTAAAATGCTTTAAAAGTTTTTTAAAAGGATTTAAAAACGTTTTAAAACATTTTAAAAGTGTTTTGAAACATTTTAAAATAAATTTAAAACATTTTAGAAGTGTTTTGAAACATTTTAAAATAAAGCTTAAAAGCATTTCAAAATATTTTAAAAGCGTTTCAGAATATCTTAAAAGTGTTTTGAAATTTCTTGAAAGTGTTTTACAATATTTTGAAATGTTATAAAAATCCTTTAAAACATTTTACAACTTTTTAAAAATATTTTAAAAGAGTTTCATAATGTCTTAAAAACATTGTTAACGTGTTTAAAATCATGTTATAGCATTTTAAAAAGTGTTTTATAATGTTTTTAAAAATAATATTTTTTACGATTTTATTAAAAAGATTTACTAAAAATGATTAAACGCTTTAAATATTTGATTTAAACATATTAATAAGAATTTGGAATATTTTATAAAGGTTTAAACCATTTTTAAAACATTTATAAAAATTATTGAATGTCAGCTTTATAAGCTTAACTTTATGAAATATTTTGAAATATTTTGAAATGTTATAAAAATCCTCTAAAATATTTTACAAATTTTTTAAAATTTTTTTAAAAGATTTTTATGATGTGTTAAAAACATTTTAAACATGTTTAAAAGCACATTATAACATTTTAAAAAGGGTTTTATAATATTTTTAAAAACGTTTCTTTTTTTACGATTTTATTAAAAACATTTAATAAAAAGATTAAACGCTTTAAATATTTGATTTAAACATATTGAGAAGATTTTAGAATATTTTATAAAAGATTTAAACCATTTATGAAACATTTATAAAAATTATTGCATGTTTATAATGTTAGCTTTATAAGCTTAAATTTTATTAAATTTTATTTAAAAATGTTTTTAAAACCTAAATAAATGCTTTCAAATATTTTAAATGTGTTTTGAAATGTTTTTCTAACATTGTTAAAGCATTCTGAAAACATTTTAAAACCATTTTAAAACACTTTTAAAACGTTTTAAAATGTTTTACAAGTTTTTAAAAAGGATTTAAATATGTTTTAAAACATTTTAAAAGTATTTTGAAACATTTTAAAAGTATTTTGAAACATTTTAAAATAAATTTAAAACATTTTAAAAGTGTTTTGAAACATTTTAAAATAAATTTAAAACATTTTAAAAGCGTTTCAAAATATTTAAAAGTGTTCAAAAATATCTTAAGCGTTTGACAATATTTTGAAATCTTTTAAAACATTTTACAAATTTTTAAAAATATTTTAAAAGGGTTTTATGATGTCTTCAAAACATTTTAAAAGCACATTATAACATTTTAAAAAGTGTTTTACAATGTTTCTAAAAATGTTTTCTTTTACGATTTTATTAAATGTGTTTATTTTAAAACACTTTTAATATAAATTTAAAATATTTTAGAAGTGTTTTGAAACATTTAAAAATAAATTTAAAACATTTTAAAAGCGTTTCAAAATATTTTACAAGTGTTTTAAAATATATTGAAAGCGTTTTTTACAATATTTTGAAATATTTTGAAATGTTATAAAAATCCTTTAAAACATTTTACAAATTTGTAAAAATATTTTAAACGAGTTTTATAATGTCTTAAAAAAATTTTAAATTTGTTTAAAAGCACGTTATAACATTTTAAAAAGTGTTTTATAATGTTTTTAAAAACGTTTTTTTTTGCGATTTTATTAAAAATGATTAAACGCTTTAAATATTTGATTTAAGCATATTAATAAGAATTTTGAATATTTTATAAAAGATTTAAACCATTTATAAAACGTTTATAAAAATTATTAAATGTTTATAATGTCAACTTTATTAGTTTAACTTTTATTAAATGTTATTTATAAACATTTTAAAAAAAGAAATAAATGCTTTTAAATATTTTAAAAGAATTTTAAAAGTGTTTTGAAATGTTTTTAAAACATTGTAAAAGATTTCTAAAAACATTTTAAAACCATTTTAAAACACTTTTAAAACATTTTAAAATGCTTTACAAGTTCTTCAAGAGGTTCTGAAAACGTTTTAAAACATTTCAAAAGTGTTTTGAAACATTTAAAAATAAATTTAAAACATTTTAGAAGTGCTTTGAAACATTTTAAAATAAATTTTTAAAGCGTTTCAAAATATTTTAGAAGCGTTTCAAAATAGTTTAGAAGTGTTTCAAAATATTTTAAAAGTCTTTTAAAATATCTTGGAAGTGTTTTACGATATTTTGAAATGTTATAAAAATCCTTTAAAACATTTTACAAATTTTTTAAAATATTTTAAACGAGTTTTATAATGTCTTAAATGCATTTAAATGTGTTTAAAAGCACGCTATAACATTTAAAAAAAAAAATTATAATGTTTTTGAAAAAAAAAAATTTACGATTCCATTAAAAACATTTACTAAAAATGATTAAACGCTTTAAATATTTGATTTAAACATATTAATAAAAATTTAGAATATTTTATAAAAGCTTTAAACCATTTATAAAAATTATTGAATGTCAGATTTATAAGCTTAACTTGATAAACGTTTTACAATATTTTGAAATGTTATAAAAATCCTTTAGATTATTTTACAAAGTTTTTAAAATATTTTAAAAGAGCTTTATAATGTCTGAAAAACATTTTAAACGTAGATAGTTCGTTAAAAAAGAATAGACGCAGGCTAAACTTTTCGGTTTTGATATCCGAGAGCATATTTGGGTACCCATTTTGGAGATGCAAGCGCAGCCCCAGATGCACAAAGTGACGAATTGAGTTTGGACCTCATTTCGGATGATCCGTGAAAAACGAACGAATGTGAATATCGAGGGCTAAAATTTTCGGTTTAAAAATTCGAGAGCATATTTGGATACCCATTTTGGAGATGCAAGCGTGGCCCCACATGCACAAAGTGATGAATTGATTTAGGGACTCATCTCGAACGATCCATAAAAAACGAACAAACGCAGATATCGGGGTTGAAATTTTCATTTTTGAAATTCGAGAGCATATTTGGATACCGCTTTTGGAGATGCAAGTGTGCCCCCGCATGAACGAAGTGACGAATTGATTTTGGGACTCATTTCGGACGATCTTTGAAAACTGAACGAAAGCGGATATTGGGGGTTGAACTTTTCAGTTTTGAAATTCGAGAGCATGTTTGGATACCCATTTTGGAGATGCAAGCGTGGCCCCGCATGCACAAAGTGATGAATTTATTTCGGGACTGATTTCGGACTATCCGTGAAAAATGAACGGACGTGGATATCGGGGGCAGAACTTTTCGGTTTTGAAATCCGAGAGCATATTTGGACACACATTTTGGAGATGCAAGCGTTTCCCCACATGCACAAAGTGAAAAATTGATTTCAGGGCTCATTTCGGATGATCCGTGAAAAACAAACATACGTGGATATCGGGGGCTAAACTTTTCAGTTTTGAAATCCGAGAGCATATTTGGATAACCATTTTGGAGATGCAAGCGTGGCCTCACATGCACAAAGTGACAAATTGAGTGTGGGCCTCATTTTGGATGATCCGTGAAAAACAAACGGACGCGAATATCGGGGGCTAAACTTTTCGGTTTTGAAATCTGAGAGCATATTTGGATACCGATTTTGGAGACGCAAGCGTGGCCCCAGATGAACAAAGTGACGAATTGACTTCGAGACTCAATTCAGACGATCCGTGAAAAATGAAAAGACGTGGATATCGAGGGCTGAAATTTTCGGTTGTGAAATATGAGAGCATATTTGGATACCCATTTTGGAGATGCAAGCGTGGCCCCGCATGCACAAAGTGACAAATTGATTTCGGAACTCATTTCGGATGGTTCGTGAAAAAATAACAGACGTGGAAGATGGGGCTAAACTTTTCGGTTTTGATATCCGAGAGCATATTTGGATACCCATTTTGGAGATGCAAGTGTGGCCCCAGATGCACAAAGTGACGAATTGAGTTCGGACCTCATTTCGGATGATCCGTAAAAAACAAACGGATGCGAATATGGAGGGCTAAAATTTTCGGTTTTAAAATCCGAGAGCATATTTGGATACCTATTTTGGAGATGCAAGTGTGGCCCCGGATGCACAAAGTGACGAATTGATTTCGGGATTCATTTCAGACGATTTGTGAAAAATGAATGAACACACATATCGGGGGCTGAACTTTTCGGTTTTGAAATATGAGAGCATATGTGGATAGACTTTTAAAACGTTTTAAAATGCTTTACAAGTTTTTGAAAAGGATTTAAAAATGTTTTAAAACATTTTAAACCTTTTTTAAAATATTGTAAAAGCTTTCTAAAAACATTTTTAAACCATTTTAAAACACTTTTAAAATGTTTTAAAATGCTTTACAAGTTTTTTAAAAGGATTTAAAAACGTTTTAAAACATTTTAAAAGTGTTTTGAAACATTTTAAAATAAACTTAAAACATTTTAGAAGTGTTTTGAAACATTTTAAAATAAATCTTAAAAGCATTTCAAAATATTTTAAAAGCGTTTCAGAATATCTTAAAAGTGTTTTGAATTATCTTGAAAGTGTTTTACAATATTTTGAAATGTTATAAAAATCCTTTAAAACATTTTACAACTTTTTAAAAATATTTTAAAAGAGTTTCATAATGTCTTAAAAACATTTTTAGCGTGTTTAAAATCATGTTATAGCATTTTAAAAAGTGTTTTATAATGTTTTTAAAAATATTATTTTTACGATTTTATTAAAAAGATTTACTAAAAATGATTAAACGCTTTAAATATTTGATTTAAACATATTAATAAGAATTTGGAATATTTTATAAAAGGTTTAAACCATTTTTAAAACATTTATAAAAATTATTGAATGTCAACTTTATAAGCTTAACTTTATGAAATATTTTGAAATATTTTGAAATGTTCTAAAAATACTCTAAAATATTTTACAATTTTTTTAAAAATATTTTACAATTTTTTTAAAAATATTTTAAAAGAGTTTTATGATTTGTTGAAAACATTTTAAACGTGTTTAAAAGCACATTATAACATTTTAAAAAGGGTTTTATAATATTTTTAAAAACGTTTCTTTTTTTACGATTTTATTAAAAACATTTAATAAAAAGATTAAACGCTTTAAATATTTGATTTAAACATATTGAGAAAAATTTAGAATATTTTATAACAGATTTAAACCATTTATGAAACATTTATAAAAATTATTGCATGTTTATAATGTTAGGCTTTATAATCCCTGGACATGTATCATAAGCTAAATAGGTGGCATCGGCGTGGGGTTGGCGCATGGGGTTCTACCACCGCCACCCCCGCTTTGCGTCATATGGCACAATTGCACAATAACTTGCCTTGACATTTATACCGCACAATTTCCCATACACCGCCTCGGTTAATCGCGTTATGGCTTCTCCTAACGGCCACTTCGCCTCCTTTTCCTTTCGCTCGTCGTCTGCGACTCCGAGACCAGCACTCGACTATCACCGGTCGAGGTGCTCGATCTCTTGCCGTATCAATCTCACCGGGCTGCATATTTCGCAAATCTCCTTCTCGCTCTCGTAGCTTGGGCTTCGCCGTCGTATAAATTCATTCCTATCCGCACCGGGTCTTTAGTTTGGGCACGCTCGAATTCGATTCACTCGCTACTCCCAACACCTTCGCGTTCAACTCTCAAGACCGTCATCATGCCTAGTTTTGCGCCATAGCCGAGGAGTGCGCGGCTTGAGCCGGTGGCCTCTCTCTCCGATACCCTCCCTCCCTTCGCCGCCTCCTCTTCTCCGAAACCGAGGAGCCATGAGAGGGCGTATCCCAAGACCCGGTAGTGGCAGGTGTGCTTCGCCTGGTCGTTGACTCGCTTTCCGCCCGTCATAGATTTTCCAATTCCCATCCCGAGTCAGCAAGCAGCAGTCAGGCACAATTCCGCTTCCTCCGTCCGCCAACATGGCAAACGGCGACGCTAATAATTATTTACCGGATGAAAAAGAAGCGCTCCAAATGTGAACGTCGTAGCTTTTGACACTCTCCGGAGTATTTAGTCACCTGGACAGTCTTTCTCCATCATCTGCCGGGTTAGAAGCGGAAGTCGATGAGGGCTACCCTCGCTCGAAGTTCCTAATTCGAATTTCCGTGGAGGATGGCTTCAAGAATGGTGATACTTCCGACCCCGTCCGACAAGAAGCAGGAGAACACTCTCATTCAGAGAATTGCTGTATATTGCAGCAGACGAGGATGCCCGCATGCTTATGTTTGTCGCGTGGTTGAGTCTCCTCCTTCCACTCAAGGTGATTACTGGTCTCTCATCTCACCGGTTTCATTTAGTTGTCTGCGGCAGCGCTGCTCCGCATTCCACTATTTTGAAAGGATTCCCCCAAACAGCGTCGCATGTCATGTATAAGTCCGTTCATGCTCACGTGTCCGTAGCTTACTATGGGGGTTTGATATGTTGTGTGAACGATATTTTTGTATTTAGATATCAGCCCATGCACCATTGTTGTCATCAGCCCTGTGCATTGTATGTCGATATTTTGAACTTTAATTCAGTATTAAAAATCTTAATGCTCATCTGTTGTTTTAAAACTATGAGGCTTTGGCCTCCATGTAACCGTAACTTTTGGTATATTATGATTGCTTATTCAAAAAAAATGGTTAGCTTTATAAGCTTAACTTTTATTAACTTTTATTTAAAAGTTTTTAAACCTAAATAAATGTTTAAATATTTTAAATGTGTTTTGAAATGTTTTTCTAACATTGTAAAAGCATTCTCAAAACATTTAAAACTATTTTAAAACACTTTTAAAACGTTTTAAAAATGTTTCTATAATTTTTCAAAAAGGATTTAAATATGTTTTAAAACATTTGTATGTTTTGAAAACATTTTAAATTAAATTCAAAACATTTTAAAAGAGAAGCTTAAGCATTTTAAAAGTGTTTTGAAACATTTTAAAATAAATTTAAAACATTTTAAAAGACTTCAAAATATTTAAAAGTGTTGAAAAATATCTTAAGCGTTTGACAATATTTTGAAATATTTTAAATTTATAAAAATCTTTAAAACATTTTACAAATTTTTAAAAATATTTTAAAATATTTTGAGGATACTCAAAACATTTTAAAAGCACATTATAACATTTTAAAAAGTGTTTTATAATGTTTCTAAAAACGTTTTTTTTATGATTTTATTAAATGTGTTTATTTTAAAAACTTTTAATATAAATTTAAAATATTTTAGAAGTGTTTGGAAACATTTAAAAATAAATTTAAAAACATTTAAAAGCGTTTCAAAATATTTTACAAGTGTTTTAAAATATCTTGAAAGCGTTTTTTACAATATTTTGAAATTTTTTGAATGATTTTTGGAATATTTTTGAATGTTATAAAAATCTTTAAAACATTTTACAAATTGAAAATATTTTAACGAGTTTTATAATGTCTTAAAAACATTTTAAAATGTGTTTAAGCACGTTATAACATTTTAAATGTTGTTTTATAATGTTTTTAAATTTTATTTTTTTGCGATTTATGAAAATGATTAAACGTTTTAAATATTTGATTCAAGCATATTAATAAGAATTTAGAAGGTTTATAAAGCTTTAAACCATTTATAAAACCTTTGTAAAAATTATTAAATATTTATAATGTCAACTTTAATAGTTTAACTTTTATTAAATGTTATTTATAAACATTTTTAAAAATGAAATAAATGCTTTTAAATATTTGTAAGTAATGAAATGTTTTTAAAACATTGTAAAAGGTTTCTAAAAACATTTTTAAACCATTTAAAAGCTCTTAAAACATTTTTTAAATGCTTTACAAGTTCTTCCGTAGGTTCTCAAAACGTTTTAAAACATCTAAAAATGTTTAAAACATTTTAAAATAAATTTAAAACATTTTAGAAGTGTTTTGAAACATTTTAAAATAAATTTTAAAACCGTTTCAAAATATTTTAGAAGCATTTCAAAATATTTTAGAAGTGTTTCAAAACATTTTAAAAGTGTTTTAAAATATCTTGGAAGTGTTTTACAATATTTTGAAATGTTATAAAAATCCTTAAAAACATTTTAAAATATTTTTAAAATATTTTAAACGAGTTTTCTAATATTTCAAACATTTAAATGTTTAAAAATCATACTATAACATTTAAAGTTTTTTATAATGTTTAAATAATTCTTTTACGATTTCATTAAAACATTTAGTAAAAATGATTAAACGCTTTAAATATTTGATTTAAACATATTAATAAATATTTAGAATATTTATATAAAAGCTTTAAACCATTTATAAAAATTATTGAATGTCGATTTATAAGCTTAACTTGATAAGAGTTTTACAATATTTTGAAATATATTTAAAAATATTTTGAAGTATTATAAAAATCCTTAAAATATGATATAAAGTTTTTAAAATATTTAAAAGAGCTTTATAATATCCGAAAAACATTTTAACGAGATAGTTCGTTAAAAAAGAATAGACGCAGTTAAACTTTTCGGTTTTGATATCCGAAAGAATATTTGGATACCCATTTTGGAGATGTGTTGGTCTCGCATGCACAAAGTGATTAATCGCAGTTCGTACCTCATTTTGATGATCCATAAAAATGAACGGATGCTAATATCGAGGCTAAACTTTTCGGTCTAAAAATTCCGAGAGCATATTTGGATACCCATTTTGAGATGCAAGCGTGGGCCCCACATGCACAAAGTGATGAATTGATTTAGGGACTCATTTCGAATGATCCATAAAAAACGAATAGACGCAGATATCGGGGTTGAAATTTTCATTTTTGAAATTCGAGAGCAAATTTGGATACCGCTTTTGGAGATGCAAGTGTGCCCCCGCATGAACAAAGTGACGAATTGATTTTGGGACTCATTTCGGATGATCTTTGTGGGCAGCGGATATACTTAGGGGTTGAACTTTTCGGTTTTGGGAAATTCGAGAGCAAATTTGGATACCCATTTTGGAGATGCAAGCGTGGCCTCACATGCACAAAGTGATGAATTTATTTCAGACTGATTTCAGACTATCCGTGAAAAATGAACAGAAGTGGATATCGGGGGCAGAACTTTTCTGTTTTGAAATCCGAGAGCATATTTGGATACACATTTTGGAGATGCAAGTGTTTCCCCACATGCACAAAGTGATAAATTGATTTCAGGACTCATTTCGGATGATCCGTGAAAAACGAACATACGTGGATATCGGGGGCTAAAATTTTCAGTTTTGAAATCCGAGAGCATATTTGGATAACCATTTTGGAGATGCAAAGCATGGCCTCATGCATATGTAATTGGTTAGGGACTCATTTTGGATGATCGTAAAAACGAACGGACGCGGATGTCGGGGGCTAAAATTTTCGTTTTTGAAATCTAAGAGTATATTTGGATACCCATTTTGGAGATGCAAGTGTGCCCCCGCAAGAAAAAAATGACGAATTGATTTCGGGATTCATTTTGTATGATCCTTGAAAAATGAACAAATGCGGATATTGGGGGTTGAAATTTTTGGTTTTTAAATTCGAGAGCATATCTGGATACCCATTTCGGAGATGAAAGCGTGGCCCTGCATGCACAAAGTGAAAAATTTATTTCGGGTCTGATTTCAGACGATCCGTGAAAAACGAACAGACGCAGATATGTAACTTTTATTAAATTTTATTTAAAAACGTTTTTAAAACCTAAATAAATGCTTTCAAATATTTTAAATGTGTTTTGAAATGTTTTTCTAACATTGTAAAAGCATTCTGAAAACATTTAAAAACCATTTTAAAACACTTTTAAAACGTTTTAAAATGTTTTACAAGTTTTTAAAAAGGATTTAAATATGTTTTAAAGCATTTTAAAAGTGTTTTGAAACATTTTAAAATAAATTTAAAACATTTTAAAAGTGTTTTGAAGCATTTTAAAAGTGTTTTGAAACATTTTAAAAGCGTTTCAAAATATTTAAAAGTGTTCAAAAATATCTTAAGCGTTTGACAATATTTCGAAATTTATAAAAATATTTTAAAACATTTTATAAATTTTTAAAAATATTTTAAAAGAGTTTTATGATGTGTTCAAAACATTTTAAAAACACATTATAACATTTTAAAAAGTGTTTTATAATGTTTCTAAACACGTTTTTTTTACGATTTTATTAAATGTGTTTATTTTAAAACACTTTTAATATAAATTTAAAATATTTTAGAAGTGTTTTGAAACATTTAAAAATAAATTTAAAACATTTTAAAAGCGTTTCAAAATATTTTACAAGTTTTTTAAAATATCTTGAAAGCGTTTTTTACAATATTTTGAAATTTTTTGAATGATTTTGAAATATTTTGAAATGTTATAAAAATCCTTTAAAGCATTTTACAAATTTGTAAAATTATTTTAAACGAGTTTTATAATGTCTTAAAAACATTTTAAATGTGTTTAAAAGCACATTATAACATCTTAAAAAGTGTTTTATAATGTTTTTAAAAACGTTTTTTTTTGCGATTTTATTAAAAATGATTAAACGCTTTAAATATTTGATTTAAGCATATTGATAAGAATTCAGAATATTTTATAACAGCTTTAAACCATTTATAAAACCTTTATAAAAATTATTAAATGTTTATAATGTTAGCTTTATTAGTTTAACTTTTATTAAATGTTATTTATAAACATTTTTAAAAATGAAATAAATGCTTTTAAATATTTTAAAAGAATTTTAAAAGTGTTTTGAAATGTTTTTAAAACATTGTAAAAGCTTTCTAAAAACAATTTTAAACCATTTTAAAACACTTTTAAAACATTTTAAAATGCTTTACAAGTTCTAAAAGAGGTTCTGAAAATGTTTTAAAACATTTTAAAAGTGTTTTGAAACATTTTAAAATAAATTTAAAACATTTTAAAAGCGTTTTGAAACATTTTAAAATAAATTTAAAACATTTTAGAAGTGTTTTGAAACATTTTAAAATAAATTTTAAAAGCGTTTCAAAATATTTTAGAAGCGTTTCAAAATATTTTAGAAGTGTTTCAAAATATTTTAAAAGTGTTTTAAAATATCTTGGAAGTGTATTACAATATTTTGAAATGTTATAAAAATCCTTTAAAACATTTTACAAATTTTTTTAAATATTTTAAACGAGTTTTATAATATTTCAAACATTTAAATGTGTTTAAAAGCACGCTATAACATTTTAAAAAGTTTTTTATAATATTTTTAAAACAATTTTTTTATGATTTCATTAAAAACATTTACTAAAAATGATTAAACTCTTTAAATATTTGATTTAAACATATTAATAAAAATTTAGAATATTTTATAAAAATTTTAAACCATTTATAAAAATTATAGAATGTCAGATTTATAAGCTTAACTTGATAAGCATTTTACAATATTTTGAAATATTTTAAAATATTTTGAAATGTTACAAAAATCCTTTAAAATATTTTAAAAGAGCTTTATAATGTCTGAAAAAAATTTTAAACGTAGATATTTCGTTAAAAAAGAATAGACACAGGCTAAAATTTTCGGTTTTGATATCCGAGAGCATATTTGGATACCCATTTTGGAGATGCACAAAGTGACGAATTGAGTTCAGACCTCATTTCGGATGATCCGTGAAAAACGAATGGATGCGAATATCGAGGGCTAAACTTTTCGGTTTAAAAATTCGAGACAATATTTGGATACCCATTTTAGAGATGCAAGCATGGCCCCACATGCACAAAGTGATGAATTGATTTAGGGACTCATTTCGAACGATCCATAAAAAAACGAACAGACGCAGATATCCGGGTTGAAATTTTCATTTTTGAAATTCGAGAGCATATTTGGATACCCATTTTGGAGATGCAAGTGTGCCCCCGCATGAAGAAAGTGACGAATTGATTTTGGGACTCATTTCGGATGATCTTTGAAAACTAAATGAAAGCAGATATTGGGGGTTGAACTTTTTCAGTTTTGAAATTCGAGAGCATATTTGGATACCCATTTGGAGATGCAAGCGTGGCCCCACATGCACAAAGTGATGAATTTATTTCAGGATTGATTTCAGACTATCCGTGAAAAATGAACAGACGTGGATATTAGGGGCAGAACTTTTCGGTTTTGAAATCCAAGAGCATATTTGGATACACATTTTGGAGATGCAAGCGTTTCCCCACATGCACAAAGTGACAAATTGATTTCAGGACTCATTTCGGATGATCCGTGAAAAACAAACATACGTGGATATCGGGGGCTAAACTTTTCAGTTTTGAAATCCGAGAGCATATTTGGATAACCATTTTGGAGATGCAAGCGTGGCCTCACATGCACAAAGTGACGAATTGATTTAGGGACTCATTTTGGATGATCTGTAAAAAACGAACGGACGCGGATGTCGGGGGCTAAAATTTTCGTTTTTGAAATCTGAGAGTATATTTGGATACCCATTTTGGAGATGCAAGTGTGCACCCGCAGGAACAAAATGACGAATTGATTTCGGGATTCATTTTGGATGATCCTTGAAAAATGAACAAATGCGGATATTGGGGGTTGAAATTTTCGATTTTTAAATTCGAGAGCATATCTGGATACCCATTTTGGAGATGCAAGCGTGGCCCCGCATGCACAAAGTGAAAAATTTATTTCGGGAGTGATTTTAGACGATCCGTGAAAAACGAACAGACGCGGATATCAGGGGTTGAACTTTTTGGTTTTTAAATCCGAGAGCATATTTGGATACCCATTTTGGAGATGCAAGTGTGGCCCCGCATGCACAAAGTGACAAATTGATTTCGCGACTCATTTCGGATGATCCGTGAAAAACGAATAGACGCAGATAACGGGGGCTGAAATTTTCGATTTTGAAATATGAGAGCATATTTGGATACCCATTTTGGAGATGAAAGCATGGCCTCGGATGCACAAAGTGACAAATCGAGTTTGGGCCTCATTTTGGACGATCCGTGAAAAACGAACGGACGCAAATATCGGGGACTAAACTTTTCGGTTTTGAAATCTGAGAGCATATTTGGATACCCATTTTGGAGATGCAAGTGTGGCCCCAGATGAGCAAAGTGACGAATTGACTTCGGGACTCAATTCAGACAATCCGTGAAAGATGAAAAGATGTGGATATCGGTTGCTGAACTTTTCGGTTGTGAAATATGAGAGCATATTTGGATACCCATTTTGGAGATGCAAGCGTGGCCCCGCATGCACAAAGTGACAAATTGATTTCGGGACTCATTTCGGATGGTTCGTGAAAAAAGAACAGACGTGGAAGATGGGGCTAAACTTTTCGGTTTTGATATCCGAGAGCATATTTGGATACCCATTTTGGAGATGCAAGCGTTTCTCCACATGCACAAAGTGACAAATTGATTTCAAGACTCATTTCGGATGATCCGTGAAAAACGAACATACGTGGATATCGGGGGCTAAACTTTTCAGTTTTGAAATCCGAGAGCATATTTGGATAACCATTTTGGAGATGGAAGCGTGGCCCCGGATGCACAAAGTGACGAATTGATTTCGGGATTCATTTCAGACGATTTGTGAAAAATGAATGAACACAGATTTCGGGGGCTGAACTTTTCAGTTTTGAAATCTGAGAGCATATTTGGATACACTTTTAAACGTTTTTTAAAATATTTTAAAAACTTTCTAAAAACATTTTTAAACCATTTTAAAACACTTTTAAAACGTTTTAAAATTCTTTACAAGTTTTTAAAAAGGATTTAAAAACATTTTAAAACATTTTAAAAGTGTTTTGAAACATTTTAAAATAAATTTAAAACATTTTAGAAGTGTTTTGAAACATTTTAAAATAAACCTTAAAAGCATTTCAAAATATTTTAAAAGCGTTTTGGAATATCTTAAAAGTGTTTTGAAATATCTTGAAAGTGTTTTACAATATTTTGAAATGTTATAAAAATCCTTTAAAACATTTTACAACTTTTTCAAAATATTTTAAAAGAGTTTCATAATGTCTTAAAAACATTTTTAACGTGTTTAAAGTCATGTTATAGAATTTTAAAAAGTGTTTTATAATGTTTTTAAAAATATTATTTTTTACGATTTTATTAAAAATATTTACTAAAAATGATTAAACGCTTTAAATATTTGATTTAAACATATTAATAAGAATTTGGAATGTTTTATAAAAGGTTTAAACCATTTTTAAAATATTTATAGAAATTATAGAATGTCAGCTTTATAAGCTTAACTTTATGAAATATTTTGAAATATTTTGAAATGTTATAAAAATCCTCTAAAATATTTTACAAATTTTTTAAAAATATTTTAAAAGAGTTTTATGATGTGTTAAAAACATTTTAAACGTGTTTAAAATCCCATTTAATAAAAATATTAAATGCTTTAAATGTTTTTTTTAAACATATTAATAAGAATTTAGAATACTTTATAAGAGATTTAAACCATTTATGAAACATTTATAAAAATTATTGCATGTTTATAATGTTAGCTTTATAAGCTTAACTTTTATTAAATTTTATTTAAAAAAGTTTTTAAAACCTAAAAAAATGCTTTCAAATATTTTAAATGTGTTTTGAAATGTTTTTCTAACATTGTAAAAGCATTCTGAAAACATTTTAAAACCATTTTAAAACACTTTTAAAACGTTTTAAACTGTTTTACAAGTTTTTAAAAAGGATTTAAATATGTTTTAAAACATTTTAAAAGTGTTTTGAAACATTTTAAAAGCGTTTTGAAGCATTTTAAAAGTGTTTTGAAACATTTTAGAATAAATTTAAAACATTTTAAAAGCATTTCAAAATATTTAAAAGTGTTCAAAAATATCCTAAGCGTTTGACAATATTTTGAAATATTTTAAAATTTATAAAAATCTTTTAAAACATTTTACGAATTTTTAAAAATATTTTAAAAGAGTTTTATAATGTGTTTAAAAGCACGTTATAACATTTTAAAAAGAGTTTTATAATGTTTTTAAAAACGTTTTTTTTGCGATTTTATTAAAAATGATTAAACGCTTTAAATATTTGATTTAAGCATACTAATAAGAATTTAGAATATTTTATAAAAGCTTTAAACCATTTTTAAAACGTTGATAAAAGTTACAAAATGTTTATAATGTCAACTTTATTAGTTTAACTTTTATTAAATGTTATTTATAAACATTTTTAAAAATGAAATAAATGCTTTTAAATATTTTAAAAGAATTTTAAAAGTGTTTTGAAATGTTTTTAAAACATTGTAAAAGGTTTCTAAAAACATTTTTAAACCATTTTAAAACACTTTTAAAACATTTTAAAATGCTTTACAAGTTCTTCAAGAGGTTCTGAAAACGTTTTAAAACATTTTAAAAGTGTTTTTAAACATTTTAAAATAAATTTAAAACATTTTAGAAGTGTTTTGAAACATTTTAAAATAAATTTTAAAAGTGTTTCAAAATATTTTAGAAGCGTTTCAAAATATTTTAAAAGTGTTTTAAAATATCTTCGAAGTGTTTTACAATATTTTGAAATGTTATAAAAATCCTTTAAAACATTTTACAAATTTTAAAAAATATTTTAAACGAGTTTTATAATGTCTTAAATACATTTAAATGTGTTTAAAAGCACGCTATAACATTTTAAAAAGTTTTTTATAATGTTTTTAAAACAATTTTTTTTACGGTTTCATTAAAAAAATTTACTAAAAATGATTAAACGCTTTAAATATTTGATTTAAACATATTAATAAAAATTTAGAATATTTTATAAAAGCTTTAAACCATTTATAAAAATTATTGAATGTCAGATTTATAACCTGAACTTGATAAGCATTTTACAATATTTTGAAATATTTTAAAATATTTTGAAATGCTATAAAAATCATTTAAAATATTTTACAAAGTTCTTAAAATATTTTAAAAGAGCTTTATAATATCTGAAAAACATTTTAAACGTAGATAGTTTGTTAAAAATGAATAGACGCAGGCTAAACTTTTCGGTTTTGATATCTGAGAGCATATTTGGATACCCATTTTGGAGATGTAAGCGTGGCCCCAAATGCACAAAGTGACGAATTGAGATCGGACCTCATTTCGGATGATCCGTTAAAAACGAACGGATGCGAATATCGAGGGCTAAACTTTTCGGTTTAAAAATTCGAGACAATATTTGGATACCCATTTTGGAGATGTAAGCGTGGCCCCACATGCACAAACAGATGAATTGATTTAGGGACAAATTTCGAACGACCCATAAAAAAACGAACAGACGCAGATATCGGGGTTGAAATTTTCATTTTTGAAATTCGAGAGCATATTTGGATACCCATTTTGGAGATGCATGTGTGCCCCCGCATGAACAAAGTGACGAATTGATTTTGGGACTCATTTCGGACGATCTTTGAAAACTGAACGAAAGCGGATATTGGGGGTTGAAATTTTCAATTTTGAAATTCAAGAGCATATTTGGATACCCATTTTGGAGATGCAAGCTTGGCCCCGCATGCACAAGGTGATGAATTTATTTCGGGACTGATTTCGGACTATCCGTGAAAAATGAACAGACGTGGATATCGGGGGCAGAACTTTTCGGTTTTGAAATCCGATAGGATATTTGGATACACATTTTTGAGATGCAAGCGTTTCACCACATGCACAAAGTGACAAATTGATTTCAGGACTCATTTCGGATGATCCGTGAAAAACGAACATACGTGGATATCGGGGGCTAAAATTTTCAGTTTTGAAATCCGAGAGCATATTTGGATAACCATTTTGGAGATGCAAGTGTGGCCTCACATGCACAAAGTGACGAATTGATTTAGGGACTCATTTTGGATGATCCGTAAAAAATGAACGGACGCGGATTTCGAGGGCTAAAATTTTCGTTTTTGAAATCTGAGAGTATATTTGGATACCCATTTTGGAGATGCAAGTGTGCTCCCGCAGGAACAAAATGATGAGATGATTTCAGGATTCATTTTGGATGATCCTTGAAAAATGAACAAATGTGGATATTGGGGGTTGAAATTTTTGGTTTTTAAATTCGAGAGCATATCTGGATACCCATTTTGGAGATGAAAGCGTGGCCCCGCATGGACAAAGTGACAAATTTATTTCGGGACTGATTTCAGACGATCCGTGAAAAACGAACAGACGCGGATATTAGTGTTTGAAATTTTTGGTTTTGAAATCCGAGAGCATATTTGGATACCCATTTTGGAGATGCAAGTGTGGCCCCGCATGCACAAAGTGACAAATTGATTTCGCGAATCATTTCGGATGATTCGTGAAAAACGAACAGACGCAGATAATGGGGGCTGAAATTTTCGATTTTGAAATATGAGAGGATATTTGGATACCCATTTTGGAGATGAAAGCGTGGCCTCGGATGCACAAAGTGACAAATTGAGTTTGGGCCTCATTTTGGACGATCCGTGAAAAATGAACAGACGCGAATATCGGGGTCTAAAATTTTCGGTTTTCAAATCTGAGAGCATATTT
The DNA here is from genome assembly GCA_034641835.2 of Pinus albicaulis. Taxonomy (NCBI): domain Eukaryota; kingdom Viridiplantae; phylum Streptophyta; class Pinopsida; order Pinales; family Pinaceae; genus Pinus; species Pinus albicaulis. The sequence goes on from JAXQQM020071623.1 coordinate 581,664, forward strand.
GGATACCCATTTTGGAGATGCAAGCGTGGCCCCAGATGAACAAAGTGACGAATTGTCTTCGGGGCTCAACTCAGACGATCCGTGAAAAATGAAAAGACGTGGATATCGGGGGCTGAACTTTTCGGTTGTGAAATCTGAGAGCATATTTGGATACCCATTTTAGGTCTGACGTGGCTGCGTGCCACAAGTAATGAAATTCTGATTTCGGAGTCTCATGGGATGGTTCGTGAAAAAATAAAAATGTGGAAGATGTGGCTAAACTTTTCGGTTTTGATGTCAAAGGCATATTTGGATACCCATTTTGGAGATGCAAGTGTGGCCCAGGATGCATAGTGATTGCGCACGGACCTCATTTCGGATGATCGTGAAAAACAAACGAACGTGAATATCGAGGCCTAAACTTTCGGTTTTTTAAAATCCAAGAGCATGTTGGATACCTATTTTGGAGATCACGAAATGTGGCTGGATGCCTGAGAAGTGAGCGAATTGATTTGGGATTCATTTTGAACGATTTGTGAAAAATGAATGAGCCACAGATACTCGGGGGAGGAAATTTGAACTTTTCGGTTTTGAAATCTGAGTGCATATTTGGATACACTTTTAAAACGTTTTAAAATGCTTTACAAGTTTTTGAAAAGGATTTTAAAACGTTTTAAAACATTTTAAACCTTTTTTAAAATATTGTAAAAGCTTTCTAAAAAAAATTTAAACCATTTTAAAACACTTTTAAAACGTTTTAAAATCATTTACAAGTTTTTTAAAAGGATTTAACAATGTTTTAAAATATTTTAAAAGTGTTTTGAAACATTTTAAAATAAATTTAAAACATTTTAGAACTGTTTTGAAACATTTTAAAATAAATCTTAAAAGCATTTCAAAATATTTTAAAAGCGTTTCAAAATATCTTAAAAGCATTTCAAAATATTTTAAAAGCATTTCAAAATATCTTAAAAGCATTTCAAAATATTTTAAAAGCGTTTCAGAATATCTTAAAAGTGTTTTGAAATATCTTGAAAGTGTTTTACAATATTTTGAAATGTTATAAAAATACTTTAAAACATTTTACAACTTTTTAAAAATATTTTAAAAGAGTTTCATAATGTCTTAAAAGCATTTTTAATGTGTTTAAAATCATGTTGTAGCATTTTAAAAAGTGTTTTATAATGTTTTAAAAAATATTATTTTTTACGATTTTATTAAAAATATTTACTAAAAAATGATTAAATGCTTTAAATATTTGATTTAAACATATTAATAAGAATTTGGAATATTTTATAAAAGGTTTAAACCATTTTTAAAACATTTATTAAAATTATTGAATGTCAGCTTTATTAGCTTAACTTTATGAAATATTTTGAAATATTTTCAAATGTTATAAAAATCCTCTAAAATATTTTACAATTTTTTTAAAAATATTTTAAAAGAGTTTTATGATGTGTTAAAAACATTTTAAACGTGTTTAAAAGCACATTATAACATTTTAATAAGGGTTTTATAATATTTTTAAAAACGTTTCTTTTTTTACGATTTTATTAAAAACATTTAATAAAAAGATTAAACGCTTTAAATATTTGATTTAAACATATTAATAAGAATTTAGAATATTTTATAAGAGATTTAAACCATTTATGAAACATTTATAAAATTATTGCATGTTTATAATGTTAGCTTTATAAGCTTAACTTTTATTAAATTTTATTTAAAAACGTTTTTAAAACCTAAATAAATGCTTTCAAATATTTTAAATGTGTTTTGAAATGTTTTTCTAACATCGTAAAAACATTCTGAAAACATTTAAAAACCATTTTAAAACACTTTTAAAGCGTTTTAAAATGTTTTACAAGTTTTTAAAAAGGATTTAAATATGTTTTAAAACATTTTAAAAGTGTTTTGAAACATTTTAAAATAAATTTAAAACATTTTAAAAGTGTTTTGAAGCATTTTAAAAGTGTTTTGAAACATTTTAAAAGCGTTTCAAAATATTTAAAAGTGTTCAAAAATATCTTAAGCGTTTGACAATATTTTGAAATATTTTAAAATTTATAAAAATCTTTTAAAACATTTTACAAATTTTTAAAAATATTTTAAAAGGGTTTTATGATGTCTTCAAAACATTTTAAAACCACATTATAACATTTTAAAAAGTGTTTTACAATGTTTCTAAAAACGTTTTTTTTACGATTTTATTAAATGTGTTTATTTTCAAACACTTTTAATATAAATTTAAAATATTTTAGAAGTGTTTTGAAACATTCAAAAATAAATTTAAAACATTTTAAAAGCGTTTCAAAATATTTTACAAGTGTTTTAAAATATATTGAAAGCTTTTTTTACAATATTTTGAAATTTTTTGAATGATTTTGAAATATTTTGAAATGTTATAAAAATCCTTTAAAACATTTTACAAATTTGTAAAAATATTTTAAACAAGTTTTATAATGTCTTAAAAACATTTTAAATGTGTTTAAAAGCACGTTATAACATTTTAAAAAGTGTTTTATAATGTTTTTAAAAACGTTTTTTTTTGCGATTTTATTAAAAATGATTAAACGCTTTAAATATTTGATTTAAGCATATCAATAAGAATTTAGAATATTTTATAAAAGCTTTAAACCATTTATAAAACCTTCATAAAAATTATTAAATGTTTATAATGTCAACTTTATTGGTTTAACTTTTATTAAATGTTATTTATAAACATTTTTAAACATGAAATAAACGCTTTTAAATATTTTAAAATAATTTTAAAAGTGTTTTGAAATGTTTTTAAAACATTGTAAAAGCTTTCTAAAAACATTTTAAAACCATTTTAAAACACTTTTAAAAATTTTTAAAATGATTTACAAGTTCTTCAAGAGGTTCTGAAAACGTTTTAAAACATTTTAAAAGCGTTTTGAAACATTTTAAAATAAATTTATAAAAACAATATTTTGAAATGTTATAAAAATCCTTTAAAACATTTTACAAATTTTTTAAAATATTTTAAACGAGTTTTATAATGTCTTAAATACATTTACATGTGTTTAAAAGCACGCTATAACATTTTAAAAAGTTTTTTATAATGTTTTTAAAACAATTTTTTTACGATTTCATTAAAAAAATTTACTAAAAATGATTAAACGCTTTAAATATTTGATTTAAACATATTAATAAAATTTTAGAATATTTTATAAAAGCTTTAAACCGTTTATAAAAATTATTGAATGTCAGATTTATAAGCTTAACTTGATAAGCGTTTTACAATATTTTGAAATATTTTAAAATATTTTGAAATGTTTTAAAAATCCTTTAAAATATTTTACAAATTTTTAAAAATATTTTAAAAGAGCTTTATAATGTCTGAAAAACATTTTAAACGTAGATAGTTCGTTAAAAAAGAATAGACGGAGGCTAAACTTTTTGGTTTTGATATCCGAGAGCATATTTGGATACCCATTTTGGAGATGCAAGCATGGCCCCAGATGCACAAAGTGACGAATTGAGTTCGGACCTCATTTCGGATGATCCGTGAAAAACGAACGGATGTGAATATCGAGGGCTAAACTTTTCGGTTTAAAAATTTGAGAGCATATTTAAATACCCATTTTGGAGATGCAAGCATGGCCCCACATGCACAAAGTGATGAATTGATTTAGGGACTCATTTCGAACGATCCATAAAAAACGAACACACGCAGATATCGGGGTTGAAATTTTCATTTCTGAAATTCGAGAGCATATTTGGTTACCCATTTTGGAGATGCAAGTGTGCCCCCGCATGAACCAAGTGACAAGTCGATTTTGGGACTCATTTCGGACGATCTTTGAAAACTGAACGAAAGCAGATGTTGGGGGTTGAACTTTTCAGTTTTGAAATTCGAGAGCATATTTGGATACCCATTTTGGAGATGTAAGCATGGCCCCGCATGCACAAAGTGATGAATTTATTTCAGGACTGATTTCGGACTATCCATGAAAAATGAACAGACGTGGATATTGGGGGCAGAAATTTTCGGTTTTGAAATCCGAGGGCATATTTGGATACACATTTTGGAGATGCAAGCGTTTCCCCACATGCACAAAGTGACAAATTGATTTCAGGACTCATTTTGGATGATCGGTGAAAAACGAACATACGTGGATATCGGGGGCTAAACTTTTCAGTTTTGAAATCCGAGAGCATATTTGGATAACTATTTTGGAGATGCAAGCGTGGCCTCACATGCACGAAGTGACGAATTGATTTAGGGACTCATTTTGGATGATCTGTAAAAAACGAACGGACGCGGATGTCGAGGGCTAAAATTTTCGTTTTTGAAATCTGAGAGTATATTTGGATACCCATTTTGGAGATGCAAGTGTGCCCCCGCAGGAAAAGAATGACGAATTGATTTCGGGATTCATTTTGGATGATCCTTGAAAAATGTACAAATGCGGATATTGAGGGTTGAAATTTTCCGTTTTTAAAATTGAGAGCATATCTAGATACCCATTTTGGAGATGAAAGCGTGGCCCCGCATGCACAAAGTGACGAATTTATTTCGGGACTGATTTCAGACGATCCGCGAAAAACGAACGGACGCGGATATCAGGGGTTGAACTTTTTGGTTTTGAAATCCGAGAGCATATTTGGATACCCATTTTGGAGATCCAAGTGTGGCCCCTCATGCACAAAGTGACAAATTGATTTCGCGACTCATTTCGGATGATCCGTGAAAAACGAATAGACGCAGATAACGGGGGCTGAAATTTTTTATTTTGAAATATGAGAGCATATTTGGATACCCATTTTGGAGATGAAAGCGTGGCCTCTGATGCACAAAGTGACAAATTGATTTTGGGCATCATTTTGGATGATCCGTGAAAAACGAACAAACGCGAATATCGGGGGCTAAACTTTTCGGTTTTGAAATCTGAGAGCATATTTGGATACCCATTTTGGAGATGCAAGCGTGGCTCCAGATGAACAAAGTGACGAATTGACTTCGGGGCTCAATTCAGACGATCCGTGAAAAATGAAAAGACATGGATATCGGGGGCTGAACTTTTCGGTTGTGAAATCTGAGAGCATATTTGGATACCCATTTTGGAGATGCAAGCGTGGCCCCGCATGCACAAAGTGACAAATTGATTTCGGGACTCATTTTGGATGGTTCGTGAAAAAAGAACAGACGTGGAAGATGGGGCTAAACTTTTCGGTTTTGATATCCGAGAGCATATTTGGATACCCATTTTGGAGATGCAAGTGCGGCCCTAGATGCACAAAGTGACGAATTGAGTTCGGACCTCATTTCGGATGATCCGTGAAAAACAAACGCACGCGAATATCGAGGTCTAAACTTCTCGGTTTTAAAATCCGAGAGCATATTTGGATACCTATTTTGGAGATGCAAGTGTGGCCCCGGATGCACAAAGTGACGAATTGATTTCGGGATTCATTTCAGAGGATTTGTGAAAAATGAATGAACACAGATATCGGGGGCTGAACTTTTCGGTTTTGAAATCTGAGAGCATATTTGGATACACTTTTAAAACGTTTTAAAATGCTTTACAAGTTTTTGAAAAGGATTTAAAAATGTTTTAAAACATTTTAAACTTTTTTTAAAATATTGTAAAAGCTTTCTAAAAACATTTTAAAACCATTTTAAAACGTTTTAAAATGCTTTACAAGTTTTTGAAAAGGATTTAAAAACGTTTTAAAACATTTGAAACCTTTTTTAAAATATTGTAAAAGCTTTCTAAAAACATTTTAAAACCATTTTAAAACACTTTTAAAACGTTTTAAAATGCTTTACAAGTTTTTTAAAAGGATTTTAAAACGTTTTAAAACATTTTAAAAGTGTTTTGAAACATTTTAAAATAAATTTAAAACATTTTAGAAGTGTTTTGAAACATTTTAAAATAAATCTTAAAAGCATTTCAAAATATTTTAAAAGCGTTTCAGAATATCTTAAAAGTGTTTTGAAATATCTTGAAAGTGTTTTACAATATTTAAAATGTTATAAAAATCCTTTAAAACATTTTACAACTTTTTTAAAATATTTTAAAAGAGTTTCATAATGTCTTAAAAACATTTTTAACGTGTTTAAAATCATGTTATAGCATTTTAAAAAGTGTTTTATAATGTTTTTAAAAATATTATTTTTTACTATTTTATTAAAAAGATTTACTAAAAATGATTAAACGCTTTAAATATTTGATTTAAACATATTAATAAGAATTTGGAATATTTTATAAAAGGTTTAAACCATTTTTAAAACATTTATAAAAATTATTGAATGTCAGCTTTATAAGCTTAACTTTATGAAATATTTTCAAATATTTTCAAATGTTATAAAAATCCTCTTAAATATTTTACAATTTTTTAAAAATATTTTAAAAGAGTTTTATGATGTGTTAAAAACATTTTAAACGTGTTTAAAAGCACATTATAACATTTTAAAAAGGGTTTTATAATATTTTTAAAAACGTTTCTTTTTTTACGATTTTATTAAAAACATTTAATAAAAAGATTAAACGCTTTAAATATTTGATTGAAACATATTAATAAGAATTTAGAATATTTCATAAGAGATTTAAACCATTTATGAAACATTTATAAAAATTATTGCATGTTTATAATGTTAGCTTTATAATCTTAACTTTTATTAAATTTTATTTAAAAACGTTTTTAAAACCTAAACACTTAAAACATTTAAGAACCATTTTAAAACATTTAAAAACCATTTTAAAACACTTTTAAAACGTTTTAAAATGTTTTACTAGTTTTTAAAAAGGATTTAAATATGTTTTAAAACATTTTAAAAGTGTTTTGAAACATTTTAAAATAAATTTAAAACATTTTAAAAGTGTTTTGAAGCATTTTAAAAGTGTTTTGAAACATTTTAAAATAAATTTAAAACATTTTAAAATAAATTTAAAACATTTTAAAAGGGTTTCAAAATATTTAAAAGTGTTCAAAAATATCTTAAGCGTTTGACAATATTTTGAAATTTATAAAAATATTTTAAAACATTTTACAAATTTTTAAAAATATTTTAAAAGATTTTTATGATGTCTTCAAAACATTTTAAAAGCACATTATAACATTTTAAAAAGTGTTTTATAATGTTTCTAAAAACGTTTTTTTTACGATTTTATTAAATGTGTTTATTTTAAAACACTTTTAATATAAATTTAAAATATTTTAGAAGTGTTTTGAAACATTTAAAAATAAATTTAAAACATTTTAAAAGCGTTTCAAAATATTTTACAAGTGTTTTAAAATATCTTGAAAGCATTTTTTACAATATTTTGGAAATTTTTGAATGATTTTGAAATATTTTGAAATGTTATAAAAATCCTTTAAAACATTTTACAAATTTGTAAAAATATTTTAAACGAGTTTTATAATGTCTTAAAAACATTTTAAATGTGTCTAAAAGCACGTTATAACATTTTAAAAAGTGTTTTATAATGTTTTTAAAAACGTTTTTTTTTTTTTGCGATTTTATTAAAATTGATTAAACGCTTTAAATATTTGATTTAAGCATATTAATAAGAATTTAGAATATTTTATAAAAGCTTTAAACCATTTATAAAACGTTTATAAAAATTATTAAATGTTTATAATCTCAACTTTATTAGTTTAACTTTTATTAAATGTTATTTATAAACATTTATAAAAACGAAATAAATGCTTTTAAATATTTTAAAAGTGCTTTGAAATGTTTTTAAAACATTGTAAAAGCTTTCTAAAAACATTTTTAAACCATTTTAAAACACTTTTAAAACATTTTAAAATGCTTTACAAGTTCTTCAAGAGGTTCTGAAAAAGTTTTAAAACATTTTAAAAGCGTTTTGAAACATTTTAAAATAAATTTAAAACATTTTAGAAGTGTTTTGAAACATTTTAAAATAAATTTTAAAAGCGTTTCAAAATATTTTAGAAGCGTTTCAAAATATTTTAGAAGTGTTTCCAAAATATTTTAAAAGTGTTTTAAAATATCTTGGAAGTGTTTTACAATATTTTGAAATGTTATAAAAATCCTTTAAAACATTTTACAAATTTTTTAAAATTTTTTAAACGAGTTTTATAATGTCTTAAATACATTTAAATGTTTTTAAAATATTTTAAAGGAGCTTTATAATGTCTGAAAAAAGTTTTAAACATAGATAGTTCGTTAACAAAGAATAGAATCAGGCTAAATATTTTGGTTTTGATATCCGAGAGAATATTTGGATACCCATTTTGGAGATGCAAGCGTCGCCCCAGATGCACAAAGTGACGAATTGAGTTCGGACCTCATTTCGGATGATCCGTGAAAAACGAACGGATGCGAATATCGAGGGCTAAACTTTTCGGTTTAAAAATTCGAGAGCATATTTGGATACCCATTTTGGAGATGCAAGCGTGGCCCCACATGCACAAAGTGATGAATTGATTTAGGGACTCATTTCAAACGATCCATAAAAAACGAACACACGCAGATATCGGGGTTGAAATTTTCATTTTTGAAATTCGAGAGCATATCTGGATACCCATTTTGGAGATGAAAGCGTGGTCCCGCATGGACAAAGTGACAAATTTATTTCGGGACTGATTTCAGACGATCCGTGAAAAACGAACGGATGTGGATATCAGGGGTTGAACTTTTTGGTTTTGAAATCCGAGAGCATATTTGGATACCCATTTTGGAGATGCAAGTGTGGCCCTGCATGCATAAAGTGACAAATCAATTTCGCGACTCATTTCGGATTATCCGTGAAAAACGAACAGATGCAGATAATAGGGGCTGAAATTTTCGATTTTGAAATATGAGAGCGTATTTGGATACCCATTTTGGAGATGAAAGCGTGGCCTCAGACGCACAAAGTGACAAATTGAGTTTGGGCCTCATTTTGGACGATCCGTGAAAAACGAACAAACGCGAATATCGGGGTCTAAACTTTTCGGTTTTGAAATCTGAGAGCATATTTGGATACCCATTTTGGAGATGCAAGCGTGGCCCTAGATGAACAAAGTGACGAATTGACTTCGGGGCTCAACTCAGACGATCCGTGAAAAATTAAAAGACGTGGATATCGGGGGCTGAACTTTTCGGTTGTGAAATCTGAGAGCATATTTGGATACCCATTTTGGAGATGCAAGCATGGCCCCGCATGCACAAAGTGACAAATTGATTTCGGGACTCATTTCGGATGGTTCTTGAAAAAAGAATAGACGTGGAAGATGGGGCTAAACTTTTCGGTTTTGATATCTGAGAGCATATTTGGATACCCATTTTGGAGATGCAAGTGTGGCCCCAGATGCACAAAGTCACGAATTGAGTTCGAACCTCATTTCGGATGATCCGTGAAAAACAAACGGACGCGAATATCGAGGGCTAAAATTTTTGGTTTTAAAATCCGAGAGCATATTTGGATACCTATTTTGGAGATGCAAGTGTGGCCTCGGACGCACAAAGTGACGAATTGATTTCGGGATTCATTTCAGACGATTTGTGAAAAATGAATGAACAGAGATATCGGGTGCTGAACTTTTCAGTTTTGAAATCTGAGTGCATATTTGGATACACTTTTAAAACGTTTTAAAATGCTTTACAAGTTTTTGAAAAGGATTTAAAAACGTTTTAAAAAATTTTAAACCTTTTTTAAAATATTGTAAAAGCTTTCTAAAAACATTTTAAAACCATTTTAAAACACTTTTAAAACGTTTTAAAATTCTTTACAAGTTTTTTAAAAGGATTTAAAAATGTTTTGAAACATTTTAAAACAAATATCTTAAAAGTGTTTTGAAATATCTTGAAAGTGTTTTACAATATTTTGAAAAGTTATAAAAATCCTTTAAAACATTTTACAACTTTTTAAAAATATTTCAAAAGAGTTTCATAATGTCTTAAAAACATTTTTAACGTGTTTAAAATCATGTTATAGCATTTTAAAAAGTGTTTTATAATGTTTTTAAAAATATTATTTTTACGATTTTATTAAAAAGATTTACTAAAAATGATTAAACGCTTTAAATATTTGATTTAAACATATTAATAAGAATTTGGAATATTTTATAAAAGGTTTAAACCATTTTTAAAACATTTATAAAAATTATTGAATGTCAGCTTTATAAGCTTAAATTTATGAAATATTTTGAAATATTTTGAAATGTTATAAAAATCCTGTAAAATATTTTACAAATTTTTTAAAAATATTTTAAAAGAGTTTTATGATGTGTTAGAAACATTTTAAACATGTTTAAAAGCACGTTATAACATTTTAAAAAGGGTTTTATAATATTTTTAAAAACGTTTCTTTTTTTACGATTTTATTAAAAACATTTAATAAAAAGATTAAACGCTTTAAATATTTGATTTAAACATATTGAGAAGAATTTAGAATATTTTATAAGAGATTTAAACCATTTATGAAACATTTATAAAAATTATTGCATGTTTATAATGTTAGCTTTATAAGCTTAACTTTTATTAAATTTTATTTAAAAACAAATAAATGCTTTCAAATATTTTAAATGTGTTTTGAAATGTTTTTCTAACATTGCAAAAGCATTCTGAAAACATTTAAAAACCATTTTAAAACATTTTAAAATGTTTTACAAGTTTTTAAAAAGGATTTAAATATGTTTTAAAACATTTTAAAAGTGTTTTGAAACATTTTAAAACAAATTTAAAACATTTTAAAAGTGTTTTGAAGAATTTTAAAAGTGTTTTGAAACATTTTAAAATAAATTTAAAACATTTTAAAAGTGTTTCAAAATATTTAAAAGTGTTCAAAAATATCTTAAGCGTTTGACAATATTTTGAAATATTTTAAAATTTATAAAAATCTTTTTAAACATTTTACAAATTTTTAAAAATATTTTAAAAGAGTTTTATGATGTCTTCAAAACATTTTAAAAGCACATTATAACATTTTAAAAAGTGTTTTATAATGTTTCTAAAAACGTTTTTTTACGATTTTATTAAATGTGTTTATTTTAAAACACTTTTAATATAAATTTAAAATATTTTAGAAGTGTTTTGAAACATTTAAAAATAAATTTAAAACATTTTAAAAGCGTTTCAAAATATTTTACAAGTGTTTTAAAATATCTTGAATGCGTTTTTTACAATATTTTGAAATTTTTTGAATCATTTTGAAATATTTTGAAATGTTATAAAATTCGTTTAAAACATTTTACAAATTTGTAAAAATATTTTAAACGAGTTTTATAATGTCTTAAAAACAATTTAAATGTGTTTAAAAGCACGTTATAACATTTTAAAAAGTGTTTTATAATGTTTTTAAAAACGTTTTTTTTTTTGCGATTTTATTAAAAATGATTAAACGCTTTAAATATTTGATTTAAGCATATCAATAAGAATTTAGAATATTTTATAAAAGCTTTAAACCATTTATAAAACCTTTATAAAAATTATTAAATGTTTATAATATCAACTTTATTAGTTTAACTTTTATTAAATGTTATTTATAAACATTTTTAAAAATGAAATAAATGCTTTTAAATATTTTAAAAGAATTTTAAAAGTGTTTTCAAATGTTTTTAAAACATTGTAAAAGCTTTCTAAAAACATTTTAAAACCATTTTAAAACCCTTTTAAAACATTCTAAAATTCTTTATAAGTTCTTCAAGAGGTTCTGAAAACGTTTTAAAACATTTTAAAAGCGTTTTGAAACATTTTAAAATAAATTTAAAACAATTTAGAAGTGTTTTGAAAAATTTAAAATAAATTTTAAAAGCGTTTCAATATATTTTAGAAGCGTTTCATAATTGTTTAGAAGTGTTTCAAAATATTTTAAAAGTGTTTTAAAATATCTTGGAAGTGTTTTACAATATTTTGAAATGTTATAAAAATCCTTTAAAACATTTTACAATTTTTTTAAAATATTTTAAACGAGTTTTATAATGTCTTAAATACATTTAAATGTGTTTAAAAGCACGGTATAACATTTTAAAGAGTTTTTTATAATGTTTTTAGAACAATTTTTTTTACGATTTCATTAAAAACATTTACTAAAAATGATTAAACGCTTTAAATATTTGATTTAAACATATTAATAAAATTTTAGAATATTTTATAAAAGCTTTAAACCGTTTATAAAAATTATTGAATGTCAGATTTATAAGCTTAACTTGATAAGCGTTTTACAATGTTTTAAAATATTTTGAAATGTTATAAAAATCCTTTAAAATATTTTACAAAGTTTTTAAAATATTTTAAAAGAGCTTTGTAATGTCTGAAAAACATTTTAAACATAGATAGTTCGTTAAAAAAGAATAGACGCAGGCTAAACTTTTCGATTTTGATATCCGAGAGCATATTTGGATACCCATTTTGGAGATGCAAGCATGGCCCCAGATGCACAAAGTGACGAATTGAGTTCGGACCTCATTTCGGATGATCCGTGAAAAACGAACGAATGCGAATATCGAGGGCTAAACTTTTCGGTTTAAAAATTCGAGAGCATATTTGGATACCCATTTTGGAGATGCAAGCGTGGCCCCACATGCACAAAGTGATGAATTGATTTAGGGACTCATTTCGAACGATCCATAAAAAACGAATAGACGCAGATATCGTGGTTGAAATTTTCATTTTTGAAATTCGAGAGCATATTTGGATACCGCTTTTGGAGATGCAAGTGTGCCCCCGCATGAACAAAGTGACGAATTGATTTTGGGACTCATTTCGGACGATCTTTGAAAACTGAACGAAAGCTGATATTGGGGGTTGAAATTTTCAGTTTTGAAATTCGAGAGCATATTTGGATACCCATTTTGGAGATGCAAGCGTGGCCCCGCATGCACATGTTGGGAAAAATACCTAGAGGGGGGGGTGAATCGCATTTACCGCATAATCAAATCCTTTTACTTTTCATTCCTTAAAACTCCATACGCTTACTTTACTTCAAAACCAGCGTATATACGCGGATCCCATTTATGAAACTAGCGCATACACAGAGATTTAGATATGTCATTAAATCTTCACTTAAACCATTCCATCATTTATTCATCAGATATTCAATAAGCAGTAAACAGGTGCAGTAAGAACAGAATAAACCATCACACAAAGCATCACACATGAACACCAGGATTTTTAGGTGGAAACCCAAACCGGGAGAAAACCACCGCTGCAGTTGCTCAGCCTTCAATATTTTATTATAGAGAAAACATCTTACAACATATGTGCTGGCGCAGACTTGACCAGCACGCAGGCACCCACCTGCGCTCGTTTACCAGCCTCTCCCGGAAGGGAGCTCCAACCCCCTGACTCGTTTACCAGCCTCTCCTGGAAGGGAGCTACGACCCCCCGATCTCGTTTACCAGCCTCACCTGGAAGGGAGCTACGACCCCCCGATCTCGTTTACTAGCCTCACCTGGAAGGGAGCTACAACCCCCTGACTGAAGGCTACAACCCTCAGCACCACCTTGGACCACGTTTCATCAATTTTCACACTGGATCCAACCACTTTAATAGAACACAACTTGCAGGCCACAATTCATCATATTTACAGACCGAACCCTTTCCATACTTTTATTTACATCATTTACCAAGTCCATCAAGTCAAGAATAACTTCATCAGGTGGATTGCCATCAAGGACAACATATGTCAACAGTCGCATGTCTTTATCTTCATTCCGTGGGTTGCCATCAAGGACAACATCCTGCATCATATTTCCAACAAAGACAAAGTGACAAATTGATTTCAAGACTCATTTCGGATGATCCGTGAAAAACGAACATACGTGGATATCGAGGGCTAAACTTTTCAGTTTTGAAATCCGAGAGCATATTTGGATAACCATTTTGGAGATGCAAGCATGGCCTCACATGCACAAAGTGACGAATTGATTTAGGGACTCATTTTGGATGATCCATAAAAAACGAACGGACGCGGATGTCGGGGGCTAAAATTTTTGTTTTTGAAATCTGAGAGTATATTTGGATACCCATTTTGGAGATGCAAGTGTGCCCCCGCAGGAACAAAATGACGAATTGATTTCGGGATTCATTTTGGATGATCCTTGAAAAATGAACAAATGCGGATATTGGGGATTGAAATTTTTGGTTTTTAAATTCGAGAGCATATCTGGATACCCATTTTGGAGATGAAAGCATGGCGCCGCATGCACGAAGTGACAAATTTACTTCGGGACTGATTTCAGACGATCCGTGAAAAACGAACGGACGCGGATATCAAGGGTTGAACTTTTTGGTTTTGAAATCCGAGAGCATATTTGGATACCCATTTTGGAGATGCAAGTGTGGCCCCACATGCACAAAGTGACAAATCAATTTCGCGACTTATTTCGAATGATTCGTGAAAAACGAACAGATGCAGATAACGGGGGCTGAAATTTTCGATTTTGAAATATGAGAGCATATTTGGATACCCACTTTGGAGATGAAAGCATGGCCTCAGATGCGCAAAGTGACAAATTGAGTTTGGGCCTCATTTTGGACGATCCGTGAAAAACGAACGGACGCGAATATCGGGGGATAAACTTTTCGGTTTTGAAATATGAAAGCATATTTGGATACCCATTTTGGAAATGCAAGCGTGGCCCCAGATGAACAAAGTGACGAATTGACTTCGGGGCTCAACTTAGACGATCCGTGAAAAATGAAAAGACGTGGATATCGGGGGGCTGAACTTTTCGGTTTTGAAATCTGAGAGCATATTTGGATACCCATTTTAGAGATGCAAGCGTGGCCCCGCATGCACAAAGTAACAAATTGATTTCGAGACTCATTTCGGATGGTTCGTGAGAAAATAACAGACGTGGAAGATGGGGCTAAAATTTTCGGTTTTGATATCCGAGAGCATATTTGGATACCCATTTTGGAGATGCAAGTGTGGGCCCAGATGCACAAAGTGACGAACTGAGTTCGGACCTCATTTTCGATGATCCGTGCAAAACAAACGGATGCGAATATCGATGGCTAAACTTTTCGGTTTTAAAATCCGAGAGCATATTTGGATACCTATTTTGGAGATGCAAGTGTGGCCCCAGATGCGCAAAGTGACGAATTGATTTCGGGATTCATTTCAGACGATTTGTAAAAAATGAATGAACACAGATATCGGGGGCTGAACTTTTCGGTTTTGAAATCTGAGTGCATATTTGGATACACTTTTAAAACGTTTTAAAATGCTTTACAAGTTTTTGAAAAGGATTTAAAAACGTTTTAAAACATTTTAAACCTTTTTTAAAATATTGTAAAAGCTTTCTAAAAACATTTTAAAACCATTTTAAAACACTTGTAAAACGTTTTAAAATGCTTTATTAGTTTTTTAAAAGGATTTAAAAAATGTTTTAAAACATTTTAAAAGTGTTTTGAAACATTTTAAAATAAATTTAAAACATTTTAGAAGTGTTTTGAAACATTTTAAAATAAATCTTAAAAGCATTTCAAAATATTTTAAAAGCATTTCAGAATATCTTAAGAGTGTTTTGAAATATCTTGAAAGTGTTTTACAATATTTTGAAATGTTATAAAAATCCTTTAAAACATTTTACAACTTTTTAAAAATATTTTAAAAGAATTTCATAATGTCTTAAAAACATTTTTAACATGTTTAAAATCATGTTATAGCATTTTAAAAAGTGTTTTATAATGTTTTTAAAATATTATTTTTTACGATTTTATTAAAAATATTTACTAAAAATGATTAAACGCTTTAAATATTTGATTTAAACATATTAATAAGAATTTGGAATATTTTATAAAAGGTTTAAACCATTTTTAAAACATTTATAAAAATTATTGAATGTCAGCTTTATAAGCTTAACTTTATGAAATATTTTGAAATATTTTCAAATGTTATAAAAATCCTCTAAAATATTTTACAAATTTTTTAAAAATATTTTAAAAGAGTTTTATGATGTGTTAAAAACATTTTAAATGTGTTTAAAAGCACATTATAACATTTTAAAAAGGGATTTATAATATTTTTAAAAACTTTTCTTTTTTTACGATTTTATTAAAAACATTTAATAAAAATATTAAACGCTTTAAATATTTGATTTAAACATATTAATAAGAATTTAGAATATTTTATAAGAGATTTAAATCATTTATGAAACATTTATAAAAGTTATTGCATGTTTATAATGTTAGCTTTATAAGCTTAACTTTTATTAAATTTTATTTAAAAACGTTTTTAAAACCTAAATAAATTCTTTCAAATATTTTAAATGTGTTTTGAAATGTTTTTCTAACATTGTAAAAGCATTCTGAAAACATTTTAAAATGTTTTACAAGTTTTTAAAAATGATTTAAAAGTGTTTTGAAACATTTTAAAATAAATTTAAAACATTTTAAAAGTGTTTTGAAGCATTTTAAAAGTGTTTTGAAACATTTTAAAATAAATTTAAAACATTTTAAAAGCGTTTCAAAATATTTAAAAGTGTTCAAAAATATCTTAAGCATTTGACAATATTTTCAAATATTTTCAAATTTATAAAAATCTTTTAAAACATTTTACAAATTTTTAAAAATATTTTAAAAGAGTTTTATGATGTCTTCAAAAAATTTTAAAAGCACATTATAACATTTTAAAAAGTGTTTTTATAATGTTCCTAAAAACGTTTTTTTTACGATTTTATTAAATGTGTTTATTTTAAAACACTTTTAATATAAATTTAAAATATTTTAGAAGTGTTTTGAAACATTTAAAAATAAATTTAAAACATTTTAAAAGCGTTTCAAAATATTTTACAAGTGTTTTAAAATATCTTGAAAGTGTTTTTTACAATATTTTGAAATATTTTGAAATGTTATAAAAATCCTTTAAAACATTTTACAAATTTGTAAAAATATTTTAAACGAGTTTTATAATGTCTTAAAAACATTTTAAATGTGTTTAAAAGCACGTTATAACATTTTAAAAAGTGTTTTATAATGTTTTTAAAAACTATTTTTTTTTGCGATTTTATTAAAAATGATTAAACGGTTTAAATATTTGATTTAAGATATCAATAAGAATTTAGAATATTTTATAAAAGCTTTAAACCATTTATAAAATCTTTATAAAAATTATTAAATGTTTAAAATGTCAACTTTATTAGTTTAACTTTTATTAAATGTTATTTATAAACATTTTTAAAAATGAAATAAATGCTTTTAAATAATTTAAAAGAATTTTAAAAGTGTTTTGAAATGTTTTTAAAACATTGTAAAAGCTTTCTAAAAACATTTTAAAACCATTTTAAAACACTTTTAAAACATTTTAAAATGCTTTACAAGTTCTTCAAGAGGTTCGGAAAACATTTTAAAAGCATTTTGAAACATTTTAAAATAAATTTAAAACATTTTAGAATTGTTTTGAAACATTTTTAAATAAATTTTAAAAGTGTTTCAAAATATTTTTCAAGCGTTTCAAAATATTTTATGTCTCAAAACATTTTAGAAGTGTTTTGAAACATTTTTAGAAGTGTTTTACAATATTTTGAAATGATATAAAAATCCTTTAAAAAATTTTACAATTTTTTTAAAATATTTTAAACGAGTTTTATAATGTCTTAAATACATTTAAATGTGTTTAAAAGCACGCTATCACATTTTAAAAAAAAATTTATAATGTTTTTAAAACAATTTTTTTTACGATTTCATCAAAAATATTTACTAAAAATGATTAAACGCTTTAAATATTTCATTTAAACATATTAATAAAATTTTAGAATATTTTATAAAAGCTTTAAACCATTTATAAAAATGATTGAATGTCAGATTTATAAGCTTAACTTGATAAGCGTTTTACAATAGTTTGAAATATTTTAAATATTTTGAAATGTTATAAAAATCCTTTAAAATATTTTACGAAGTTTTTAAAATATTTTAAAAGAGCTTTATAATGTCTGAAAAACATTTTAAATGTAGATAGTTCGTTAAAAAGAATAGACGCAGGCTAAACTTTTCGATTTTGATATCCGAGAGCATATTTGGATACCCATTTTGGAGATGCAAGCGTGGCCCCAGATGCACAAAGTGACGAATTGAGTTCGGACCTCATTTCGATGATCCGTGAAAAACGAACGGATGCGAATATCAAGGGCTAAACTTTTCGGTTTAAAAATTCGAGAGCATATTTGGATACCCATTTTGGAGATGCAAGTGTGGCACCACATGCACAAAGTGATGAATTGATTTAGGGACTCATTTCGAACGATCCATAAAAAACGAACACACGCAGATATCGGGGTTGAAATTTTCATTTTTGAAATTCTAGAGCATATTTGGATACCCATTTTGGAGTTGCAAGTGTGGCCCCGCATGAAGAAAGTGACGAATCGATTTTGGGACTCATTTCGGACGATCTTTGAAAACTGAACGAAAGCAGATATTGGGAGTTGAACTTTT